>JACDJE010000051.1:1003107-1367979 GCA_016647715.1 Pavo muticus
CAACAAAACAAAAAAAAAAAAAAAAAAAAAAAAAAAAAAGAGGCTTTGTTAATCAGATTTCATTTGTTTCTATCCATGTGGCCCTCCAAGAGTTGCTTCACCCTTCTCACATCCCCACACCTGTGCTCAGGCGTTGCTGCTTTATGAAGACTTGGGTGAGCACAGCAGGCTGTGGGGCTTTGGGGCAGCCTGGCATGGCAGGGCTTGTTTTGCTGGGGGGTCCTGGTGCCCCCACGCTGGTGGAGCAGCTGCTGTGGGGTGCCCATGGTGCCAGCATGAGGTCCGGGAGCTTGCCAGGCCCAGGGCAGCGTCCAGCAGCCCCGCGCACCTCCCAGACAGCTGGCGCGGTAACACAACACCAGCAATTTTCAGAGGAAAACACAGCTAATAACATTAATTTTCTTATAGAGCAGACGGCAAGGTAACTAAAGCCAGGTTGATTGGACTTCGTTGGGATTTTTACCTAATGATCTTCTAGAAAGCAGGTGCGTTGGCACTGATTTTACGCATTAGAAAGCCCGAACAGGGTATAAAGTAAACCTTCATAGGAGGGGGTGCTGCTTTTAGATCATTAGAAAACCTTTTCTGGCTACAACAGAATTAATGTCGCTTTTATGGCAGTCAGTTAATGGCTGTCAAAAAACAGAGCTGATTTCTGTTCAAATTGTAATTTTAAATCAAACTAGCCAGCTGTCAGACACTGGAGCAATATTCTTCCTGCAGCACTGCACAGTGCAGCTCCTGCATCCATCATTCTATCAGGTGTATGTTAGGAACCAGATTTGAGAGGCACATATATGACCTGATACTAATTTTAGTGTAATGAGATCACAAAAAACAACCATCTCCCCTCTGCCCTACTATTCCTTTAGAGACTTTACTTAAGAAATTACTTATTTCTATGCTGCCTTTTTTTTTTTTTTTTTTTCACAATAGTACACATTTTTTTTACAATAGTAACATGAACTTCTGACAATAATATTACAGTGCCTTTATGTTTTGGTAGAGGTGGAAAGCAGTTGATTTTATGGCCTGATTCAGTACAGTTCTCTTTTTGTACTTTAATACTATGAAAAACCATCCAAAGTCATGAAGACTTGCCCAATCCTGCTTTTTAAGGCAGAGTAGGTTGTTTACACTGGGCAAGACAAAATAATCCATTATATTGAACTTATCACTTAATCATTCTTCCAGATTTTTACTTGTATGAGCTTTGCCAGTAAGCAGTCTATATTGGTAAATATATCCTTATAATGATACTGCATTATTTATATGACAGGATACTCTTCTCAGCATCTTCACCTCACTTTGGAAATACTTGGATGTGACAGAACTACCGTTTAGATTTATCCAACTAAGGGTCGTTAAGCCAGAAGGCAACCAGAAAAGCAAGCAGTCCTATCTACCTCTATGTCATGTATTTTAGCCACCCTGAATTGAAAACATCATTCTGGCCTACTGGTTGTTTAGCTTTTTTGATCCCTCACATTGCTCATCGTCATTTTAGCAGGAGACTTTCTCAGATCAAAAGTCATTTTTTTTCTTTCATACTTTTATACCGATTTGCACACCATGGATAATACTTAAAACTTTTAATTAGTAAACCACACAAGACATGATAATTACATTTGACTGCTGGAGACTGCGAGGGTGCCCTCAGTAGAAGAACTTAAGATGTGTGTAACATCACTAGATAATCCATTCTTTGAAAAGCTCTGAGAAGTCTTAAAAGGTTCGTTGAATTAATACTCCTACAAGACAGGTGTTAGTAAGAACGTAAAAAGAAAAAGCACTTCTAATGATGCAGGTACCAGAGGACAGAGCAGAGGCAGGGATTCCGTGCTGCTGCTCCCATCCTGTGAACCAGTTCCTCCTGCTTCAGTATTTGAATTAGTGTTTTGTTTTGTGGGCTCAGTTTCCCATTGAGGCATTTCAGGCTCTGTGCCTGAAGTTGGCTTGTAGTATCTCAGGTCTGTAGGCAGACTTTCTTACAGATGCAAAGAAGCTCAGGTGTGGGAAAAAAAAAAATAATAACAAATTCTGTGGTTTGCTTGTTGATTTCTTTTTTGTGTTTGTTTTTTGTTTTATTTTATTTTTTTTAATATGTGACTTGAAAAGCTTTGAAACCCGTGGGGGTAGTGGTGAAACGTTTTATAAGCATTTTTGAAGTTCAAAGTCATTATGCAACCATTAGTAAAGACTTGTAATGCAGTTAGATTACATGTTTACCAGCTAACATTGGCTAAGGAAGTTTGGGTTTAGTACATGTCCTAGTTTGTTGTGCAAAAACTGGTAAATTTTCAGCTTTAGAATTGAATTAGTAAAGATATCATATTGCGAATATTAGATTTCAGAGGCCAACAATAAACACACAGGCAGAAGGAAGCATGGAGAGATCTCTCACTGCTGTCTCATAGCTCCCAGGAGTCAGTGAATTACAGACTTCTTAAGCAGGCAGATGACTGCTGACAGTTCTTTGTCATAAGGTTGTCTCATACCTTTCTGAACCTTTTTCAGCTTTTTTCTTCCAGTGGGTTTTGTAATGAGTTCCACAATTACTTGGAAAAAAAAATGCAAACTTCCTTTTGATGCCTTAAATGTATTATCTGATTATTTCTCTGTGTAATGTGAGAAGGAATGGCTTCTGTGCCAGAATTAGAGGGAAAAATTAAGAGAAAAAATGTGGAGAAAGTGAATTATTTTACATCTGTGTTTCTCATCTATTCTCCATAGCTCTTCCATTTCCATGGAATGATTTACAGATGGAAAATTGCTGGCTGTGTTCAGGTGCAGGTATTGCTTGCTTTTGTGCAGTTCCCCAATGACAGCTTTTGCTCTGTTGTCATTTGTTTCCTAAAAATCCTCACATTCTGCTTGACCTCTTCCTGTGGTTGAACACTGAACTTGTATTTCAAGGAAAGTATCCACAACTCAAGGTCTGTTTTCTGAGTATAATTAATGACTTCAGAACCCATAGTTCTGGATGTTTTAACAATGTTCCCTAAGTGCTTTATTTAATTGACAAGGGATTTCATATTCCATCCAGGCTGGATGTGGCTCTGGGCAGCCTGGTCTAGTGGTTGGCGACCCTGCCCACGGCAGGAGGGTTGAAACTAGATGATCCTTGTGGTCCTTTTCAACCCAGGCCATTCTATGATTCTGTGATTTTTTTCTGTAATCAAAAGTTTTTATGCAACTCTATTCAGCTGTTTTAGTTTCACATATTGTGAAAAAAAAGTTGTCATTCCCTTTAAATCATTTTAAGCTTATTTACGAGTAATTCTATCAAGTGCACTTCAGAGTGTTGAAATTCATTAATACAGTAAAAGCTACAACCAGTCCAGTTTCGTATGATATCATGATGGGGAGTGAGGGGCAGGCAGGGGGGAGGAGGGAATGTAAAGGTGGGCCGTATATTTTCCTTCTAAGTAATTGATGAGGAAGAGAAAGTCCAGTTTCTTTCAGAATTTGTTAACAAAGTCCTTAGTTTAGAGAAAACTCTTAGGGTTTAACTGACCATTTGACTGACACTGCTTATTTGAAGTCCATACATTCTTAAGGCCTTAAAGTACAGAAGAGACATAATTTGCTCTCGTGTAACACCTCTATGTTTGATTATGGGAGTGGTTTAAGAAAAGATAGGGAAGCCAATCTGAGTGAAAGCCTTAGAGAACAGTATCATAGACAAAACTTTGAGAAGAGAAATAAGGTATCTGAGCTGTCAGAAGTTTGGCCAGTACGCTTGGTAAAGGCATGGTACTTTTCCCCAAAGAAAGCTTACAAGCCTGCCTGTTCAAACAAGGATGGTAAATAAAGTGTTGAGTGTGGGGTTTTAGTTTGTTTGTTATTTGCTTTTTTTTTTCTGTGCAGAGCAAAAAGGATGAGTAACTCTGATGTAGAAAGGTATCCTGGCAGAGAACGTTCTTCATGTGCTCGCTTTCCATTCTTTTTCACACATATATTTACACTATGGACCGGTAATCCCATCGTTTCATAGTAAAGTTCATAAATGTCAGTTCCACCATGGATGGAAGAAGTCCCAATAAACAGGACTTCTGGCATAAGATGTGTGTCCCCTACCTTCCAGGAGGCATCTAAGCCTGATTGTAGAATCACTTATGGACCACATTTGATGTGCAGTCAGAATGACCTGCATAATTTTCAGATATATAATCCTCCTGGAAAAAAACAGAACATGGGGATTCCATGTCCTACATTCCATTCTCCAAGGAAGTCCCTTTTTTCTTTATTATTTTTCTTCTACAGCTTTGCAGCCCTAATACTATAAACTGCATTGCTGTCTATCCTGTTAGCTGAATTCCCAGGGATTCTTCAAAATTTATGGAGTATGCAAAGGGCTTGGTAAATTCAGGGGGAGAGTGTGTATTTAGAGAGGGGTAAACAAAACTTGGAATTCTACATTTGCCTCACTGGGCTTCACCACTGAGTTTGGACCGACAACTTCATGATCTTCTCTCAAATTGAATAGTATAGTTCATTTAATGTCTTTTAGCTGTGTGATAAAGAAGATAAAAGAATGAGTGACCTTTAATTTGTGGTGTCATTGCCTTAAATTTTTCCCATTTGGAATGATAAACTTTCAGGCATGACTGCTTATAGTTAGATGCTTCTGTATCTCAATGAGGAAACTACATACCAAGTGTATAAGTCATCTCCTTGATACTTAAAATGAATTAGGGGACCTAAACAAGGGCACCTTGTTTAAAAATGTTAACAGAAATTTTGCTGTAACTCTTCTGAAATTGAACTCCATCACTTTGCATTACTGCATTCCTGGATTGACTGTAAATTATGATTTTAGTCTTTAAGGTAACATTAAATTGTAGGTGATGAACATGGAGAGCTCCACAATCAAGAAAAGTATTGAATTATTCAAATATCTTTGAATTACATGTAGAATAAGAATTACTTGATTATGGTTTAGTACCTCCTTGGTCCGTTTAGCTACAAATCTGATGTGGGAGGGGGATTAAGAGGAGGTGGAAAAGGAAGGAAGGGAGGAAGGAAAGAGACTGATTTCTTTCCCTACGTAAAATTCAGCTGGACAAAATCACATAATACATTTCAATTTAGTCATTAGTTAATCGAGTTTTGCCTTGAATTTCATTTTGTGATGCATGAAGTTTGGTATTTTGACCACATGTAAAATCAAAGCAGCATATTTTAGATGGAGCTCGAGAACCTAGAAATATATATTTCCTTCTCAAGTAAATCTATTCAGCCCTGCAGACTGCCCATCAGTGGCAGTAGAAGCAGGAGACAGAACCCTTTTTATTCTACGTATGGGCAAAGGGCAGGCACTTGATAAATGAATGCAGAAGAGCCTATGTCGGCTTCAGAGAAGGAAACAAAAGGAGAGGAAGAGCAATGAAAAAAGAAACTGTCAAGGGAAACTGATGAAAGATTAACTGCAGTTTTCCACTGCTTATTTCATGTTTGTTGTTTCTTTTGTTTGTTTCTTGTACGTGTAAAACCAGATTACTGTAGTAATATATTTTCTTTTTTCTTTTTTTCTTTTTTTTTTAAGAATTAATTGTAAGGGGCTAGCAAAAATATACCAGGTTAAATCATGGCTCCTTTTACGAGTCTAGTTTCGCTTTCAGACTGTGAATGTGTCATAGGAAGTTGTGTCAGTGGAAGGAGAGAACACTTTCATCGAAAGATGGCATGGCTGTCCTTGCACGACTGTTGTCTGGTTCCTTGATCTGACTTTCTTAGGTTCAAAATTTGCACATCTGAGAATCCTTCTGCACCTCACAATATAGAAACCTTCAAAGATTGAGTTAATGTTTGCTTCATGGGTTTAAACCTCTCAGCATAAACAGCATTTCACTGGTGTGGAGGAGAACACAGGCTGATTCCTTCAAACAATGATGAACCTGCCTCCATGTTTTGGCTTGGGACCCCTTGGACTTAAGGAGAGTTCCGAATTGAACTGGTCTCCTGTTTTATCACCAAATAAATCTTAATATTATATTTCCAATATACAAGCTGATGTAAGAAGAGCTTGCTCTGTTAGTCATCACTATTTGATTCCTCCTGACTCTGCCCATTTATTAAAGGAGATGAAATTTAATTAATCAAAATTTAGTTCCAAGCTATTTGTAATTTACATAGGGGTTTTAGCAAGCTTTACTTAAGTGTAGAGTTCGCAGCAATGGTCCAGTCTTTCCTCTAGGTTTCTCTGCTTGGCTTTCATCCCGGCTGTAAGGTAAAATGAAGGCCCAGAAAATCAGATTATTAAGTCCCAAGGGGCAGGACTGATAAGCAGTGCATGATTGTTGATCTTCTTGCTACTCAGTGGTGGTGGTGTTTGAGGTGCTCCTGGATGCAAAACCAATTTGTTAACAATTAGTGCTCATTAGAATCATTTCCTGTTATCGATTTTAAATGTTTGACAAAGCACTTTTAGAAAACTGCACCAAAAAAAAACCAACGCACACAATAGCTGTGCATCAGTGCTTAGTAATTACAACTCTTTAGGGCCCAGTGTCAATCTCAACTAACCGGTCTCATTGGTTTCCAAGTAATTATTTTTGCTTTGGATCCCACCTGCTATCGCCTCCAGATTAAAGATGCTTTGAAACGAGGGCATAGTTCTCGATTAGCAGAGTTGCTGATAAAGGAGTGAAGAAACAAAAGAAACTTTTCATGTTCCATCGTTGTTTATGGGGCTTATTATGGAACTCTTCTAATGGGTTACACAATATACAGCATAGGAATTAATGTCAACTTGGAATTAAGTGGTGATTTCCATCGGTCCTAGCATTTAACATGTAGGTTTAATTTTAAATGCATCCTTGCCTTTTGCACACACTGAGAAATGTGGAGGCATTAAAATCTAATTTACAAATGGTAAAATTAGATATAATGACATGTTATAATAAAAGCTTTGATATCCAGGAGTCCAAGAGGGTATAACTGTTGAACTGGGGCTACAATTACTATTAATCTGTTCCACATGCCAAAAGTGACTTGTAAGCGATATTATTTAATAAGCAATACAGTGTGTGCATATATGTAAAACACACCATCATGCATGCCTGCAATCCCACATATACCAGGTATTTATGACAAGTTGTTGCAGACTTGTGCTTTTAATGAGTACACTGGAATTCTGGCTAAATTTGACTGTGCCATAGTTGATGCTAGCCATGAAAGCATCTGGGTTAATTTTCTCTCCTTTTTTGCTTTTAATTTTTTAGCAACATCAGCCCAGGTTTTATAAGCACTCCCTTAAAATGCTTACAAATACTGTAAATGTATTAGATGATCCCTGTTGCACAAGGTGGAGACCTAACATAAGACTTGGCTTGTGCCTTTCCCATCCCCATTCATGAATTAGTCTCACAATTACTGTAAAAATTAAGGCAAGCGTGGGTGAAATACACGAGCCCCAGTCCCTCTAACCTTAATAAACAGAGATGGTATTGACACAAGTGAATTTTGTTTAACCACAGTACATTTGCTTCTTAATTAGTGAATATTCATCTGTCATCAGCAGCAGCTATGACACCCCTCCCCGCTAACACGTTCTGTCATAAATAATCAATGAGAGGCTATTAATATTCATGAGTGAGAATCTGTGTAGTCATGTGCACTGATGCAGAGACAGGGGGAGTGTTGCCATGAACTGAGTCGAAACTCTGTGTGTATACGTGAGTGTAAGATAGTTAGGGAAAGGGAAGAAGAGCATGCTGCTACACACTGCCCTGCCTGGTGCTTCCCGCGCACAGTGGTGTGTCTGTGTTTCTGGGCTGGAGTGACTGATGAAAAACAGTAGTCAAGTCTGGAGGGTGATTCCCTGTCAGTGCACTTGCTTTTCAGTGCTGGGGAAATTAGAGGCTTTGCTCTTGTGTTGCGTATTAGAATGGGCTGCAATCTGTGCACTTTTCAGAAGAGAGAGGAACACTACAAACTGCTCTATGAAGTTTCACAGGTGAGTGCAGAGGATATTACCAGTGTCTCCAGACTAAAAATGTGTGTGCTTTGCAGACAGTAAGTAGAGATGCTTTTGTTTTCTTTTGCTTTTATTTTTTCCTTTTGCAAATTTGCTAAGTGGCTCTGGGGGGGGNAGGGTTACTTCTTTTCTGTCTGTTTTTCGAGTTGTATTTCTGTAAAAATGAAATATAAGGGAGTTTTGGAAATGTGCAGCTTTTCCCTGCAGTACATACTCACATGCATGCCTCCTGTAGTCTGAAGCCTGATAACTAAATTCATTTTTCACAGTTGTCATTTTCTTTCTTGTGTTAAATGAGAGAATCTTTATCTTCCTTCTAAAAAAGAAGAGTTGAAAATGTGGGGGCCAAGTTCTCACAAACTAGTAGAAATGTGGTCAGATTTAGCCACAGGAGATGCCTACCTGTCCTGAAGCACGCTGTATTCCTTTTGAACTTAAATGATTTGGTACTACTAAAATTGTCTTTGAAGTATGTAAGATTTGGTCTATCTGTTTTTATATTACAGCGGAGTGCTTTGGTCTGACTGGGCATCAAAGGGTAGTTTCAGGGGCGCAGGGAAGGTGTCAGTGTGAGAGCATCTTTAAACCCTTGCAAATGTAATTACAATATCTGGCTTGCTAGAGCAGCTGATAAATGTTGTACAAGTGGCCTGGAGCTTTTTAAGATGGAAATCTCCAAAGAATATCTCCTAAAACATTTAGCCTCATTCAGTAATGTATAGGGATCATAGAATCATAGAATCATAGAATCACAAGGTTGGAAAGGACCTACAAGATCATCTTGTCCAACCGTCCTCCCACTACGCTTGCTACCACAAGCCGCTAAACCATATTTCGTAGCTCCTCAATAACAATAACAAAAGCACATGCTGTGGTATTGTACAAAGCATGTTGACATTTCTAAATAGCAAATACATTCAATTAAATATAGGGATACTTCTGTTTTCCCAACTCTAGGACTGGAGAGAATACCAGTAGAGAACTAATAAAGCAGAAATTATTTGAGCAGATTTTTGTCTCATTTCTCACCATATTTCTCTATTCTATGCTTTATCTTTATTTGTGACTGATATTGACAATCAGAATACACTCACAGTTTGAGTGTGCATTTCAACAGGAGCATATTTTGAAATCTAAAATGCAAAAACTTCAGGGGGATAGTTTTCACAATGTGAAAACCTAATTGGAAAGGGTTTCCATCCCAGATGAATTGCACTTGTGTTGCTACTCTTACATCTATTAATAATTGTTGGTGAAGAAATAAATACACTGAGGGGTCCATCTTCATAATACATTGGGATTTTTTAACTACTTCAGTCTTGGTAAGCTGAATGAGACCCTAAAATTTCTGCCACCCATCTCAAGTTTTCTTTTAAGTGATTTTGACATTCATAGAGTTTCTGATAGTTGTTGTACCAAGTATTAGTTAAACTGTTCACTTTAATTGCACCATTCGACTGTAGTATGACTGAATGCTTTTCCTGCACTGCAAACAGACCTTTAGCTACTTTCCTCCAGCAGATTTAGTCTTTAGGAAACTGTATTCAAAAAGATTCACCTGTCCAGAGGGCTGGGACCAACCAGCAGCACCAGAGTGCTGCAGTAAGGCGGAGGGAGAGCAGCAGTGGTGATTTGGGTGTCACCACTGCTGGGCAGCAAGGCAGGCGCCTGTCCCCTAAAACTACCAACCCGTGACTCTGAAGCTGAAAAGCTCCTTGGTTTGGCTCTTTGTTCCATGAGGAAACAGCAGATTTCAGATTAAGGATCTGAAATTCTGTTCTGAGATAAAGCAGGATTTGCTATGCTANATTTTGGGTGCCTGTTGTTTTCTGTTCGTTTGCCACTCCCCCTTCAGATGACTTCCTGTGGGATTCTTTTAACATTTTTGTGCATCTTCTGCCAAGATGTCAGTCATATAGCAGCAGTCTTACTGAACCATGTCGGTGGTGTTTTGACAGAGCCCTTGGCTTTGCTAATAAGACTCATTTCAGCAAAGTTGCACTGCTGTCTCTGATAACGTTGGGTCTGTGATCTCAGGTATTTCTAAGTTAAGGAACAAAGTTTTTATGGCGTGTCTGTGCTGGCCAAGATGTGTGTTAAATTTGCAAATTAATTAAAATGGAAATTATTCCAGAACATGCTTGTTACCTTTAACCAGGTACCAAGTACAACAGGGTCTCCATGGGTGAGGTGTGCTTCTTGTTCATCCCTTGTGTGTGTTATTCCTGCTTACTACTAGACAAAGATCCTAATCCCATCCCATTATTTCGGCGTCTCATTCAGCAGCAGGAGAATAGTATGGTAGCAGCGTGAGCAGCAGCGTAGCGGTGTGCTGCTAACGTGTTCCCGGCTCCTACGGAATAAGATGAGAAAAGACAAAACAAGCACTTACCATAATAGCCCACAATTTTGCTCGGATCCTATTGAATCAGCATTTGATTTGCGGCTTTTTGTTTGTTTTTCCCTCGGCACAGCAGAACCTCACTGACTGAAGTTTAGTGCCTTTCAAGCATCTGCTCGCCCCCCCTCCATAATTTGTCCTCGCTTTGACACATTGCCGTTGACGGAGGCTGAGCGCTGCAGTTTGGGGCTGCGCTGCTGCTGACAGGCAGCGCGGAGGAGAAAACAGCTCGCAGCGTTGGTGGTCTATTGGCACAGCAGCAGCTAAGTGCCCATTGCCGACTGGTTCCCTGCAAGTTCCTCCTGACGTGATTCATTTCGCAGTGGGCTAATTACAAAGTGGATTCTCTACACATGAAGCAGCCTCCTCAGTTGCAGTGTTAATGCACATTTTCATGGTAATGTGATCAGAGCCTCATTAGCCAGTTTCCAAAATGATCCTCTGCATTAATTAAATACAAAAATGACTCTTTTTATCACCATAGAGAGGAAGAAGAAGATTAACATTGTTAATTACTACTGGGGGCAATACCTCTATATCATTTTTTACCAATGAACTGTCAGGCATATTCAGTCCTAAAAGAATGTCTGCTTGCAGGTAACTGCCCGCTGCTCTGGCACGTGAATATGGTCTCTAGGTGGAACACTTCCCTTTAGTTCAATAGTTGCTCATAATCCGACCATCATCTTTTCTTATAGCAGTAGCAGAGGGAAAAGCACAGCAGCACGTTTCCATCTCCTCCCTTTCCCCCTCCCAGCTCTGAACTGCCAAACTGATCTGAAAGTGCAAAATGGAGAGAGTGGAGTAGGTCGGTGCCTGCTTTTCTGTGCCAGAGAATAAGAAATTTGGGTTACGCTCTGAAGGGGATTAGACAATCTTTGAATGGCTGCATGTGTTTAGGAGAAAAGAAGCTGTTTCTAGTTCATAGTGAATGCATTTGTGAAACATTCCTTGCACTAACGTTGCACAGCAATAAATGCTACTGAAATGATTAGCAAAGTAAAAGGGTGGGGGCAAGATGCTAGGGCATTCTTCCCTTTATTTATCCTCTGTGCAGTTGAGTTGGAGTGTTTGTGGATACAAACAACCAAGGTGCAGAATGAACTAATGCTTTTACTTTTTACTCTGGTGCTTCCAGATAAAGAGTAAACCCTGAGGAGAACCTGAGTGAGGTTCCTTGGGGAGTTAAATGCAGAGAGCCTGGTGCTGCATCTTTTGCTGTTAGGGAAATGTCACTGATAAGGTACAGAAGGAGAGCTGAGAAATGACTTAGTATGCTCACTACCAGATCCTGTGTTCATCTGTAAGCCCCTTGCTATCTTTGTTTCGATGTATGCAGGTCAGAGCCCAAAGGATTCTGAGCATGTTAGTAACCAGGTGTTACAGCAGGGATCAAGCAGTAGCTCACACCACAGCTAGCTCTGTCTGTGTACAGTCCTGGTTTGCTGCTGTGGGTGGGAGGTGGGAGCAGCAGTAGAATATGATAAATTAAGCCAAGACAGGCATTACTACTTGATACGCAAATACCTTTTTAACTCTCCAGTCCTATAATTCCTATTCCACAGCCTTGGCTCTTTCATCTGCGTGATTTCTGGAGAGCCTGGGACAAGTTAGCCTGTCGGGGACATGAACTGACTGAGGATGAGCTGTGGCTCACTAGCATATATGTGGATCAGATAGAGTAATTTATATTCATATAAGGCAGCAATCCTTGCCTCATCTCTCACCTTTCCAGTGCTAGGCTACCTGATTCTGTGGGTGGTCATTGTGCTCGCGTCTTGAAAATGCAATAAACAAAGGAAAGCAAAGCATGTCTGCAGAGGAAAGCCATGCAAATGCTTACAGCAAGACTTATTTTCTGCTACTGTTTGTACTGAGGTCGATTCAGCACTGGAGAGCTTTTTGTTGTAGAGCTGCTGGGAAATGAAGACGTAGTTAGAATATGTATTCCTCACTCTTCCCCACCCCCTCCTACAGGCTCAATGCCTGTCACTGAGGTAGCAGTGCAGGGACCATGGAGGCCCGCTCAGAAAACAGCGTTTGCTTGAATGCTGAAGACTTTTATTTTGATGGCTGTGTCTCACACGTGTCAATTGGTATTAAAACAAAAAGTCAAACCATCATGTTTTAAGAATAAAGGCTTTTCAGGTACCACTATGCATTGGTGAAGCACCCTTATGCTCCTGAGTGCCTCTTCACCTGTCCTCAGGGCATGATGATGCCTCAGCTTTGCTCTTGACTTCACCCTGAGAAGGCACCAGGCAGCGTCTAGAGCCGCTGAGCACCCACCAAAGTCCTTGTCTCCATATGCCTGCCAGTGGACAAATGGACGTTGTCTCAATTTGAAATTTATGGCCCTGCATACTACTTTGTGAGGCACTTCATTCTTATTTCCTGCATGCTGAATAAGCAGGATTGAGCTAATGAATGTGCAGCCAGGAAGTCTACTTTGAGTCACTTAGATTAGGTAGGACCTGTTGGGTCTATTAGGAATAGAGCTTGAAAGAAGAGGGTTTAAGTCAAGTCATTTCTTAGCTAAATGGTGAGGAATCTTCCTGCTTAGTGGAAAGCAAGAGGTAATATGTCAAAGACTGGAGGGAATGGGCATGATTTAGCAGAGGGTTCTTAAGAGTTAGGGTAGTATGGTTAGGTTGCAGTTGGACTTGATGATCTTTAAGGTCTTTTCCAACCTGAGCAATTCTATGATTCTGTGATTCTGTGAATGAAACTGAAGTAGCATCTAATCAGTTGTCACCAGTGATCTTTACTAGCTTTAGGCGAAACTCAAGGAAATGCTGATTTTCCACTCAGTTTTGTGGATATCATATGGAAATGTTTCTGTTTGTTTGCTGGAATTTTTAGGCTTTGTTTTCAAAATGGGCAATTTAACACAGAGAAAAGGAGGAAAGGGAAAGAGAGAACACAGTACTTTCAGAGGTCAGCTGAAGACCATTGTGAACTTTTTAGAGTTACATGACAAGAAACTGTCTCAGGTCAGGTGAAGTTAGAATTGAAAGGGAGAAGAGAAGGAAGCTGGAAGGGAAAACAGAGGCAGTCTGGGATGGCTCGAAAAAGTAAGTGGTAGAAGAGCTGGGATTAAAGCTAAAAGGTTGCACATTTTCATTTTACATTTGACCTTAGATGATAGTAGAGCCTGCTAGCAGCATTTTTAAATCCTCTGAAGACTGATTATGCAGTTTGCTTCTCATGTTGGTTTCCATAATTAGCATAAGGCTCAAATTTTCACCACTTTAGAGTTTTGATTTTATGTTCATTTTGACATCCCTTGGGCTACTTGAAGTACTGAGTAGTAGTGGTTCATCTCTTCACGCTGAAAAGTGTTCACAGGAGAGACATCAGGCCTGCCTGCTGAAAAAGCAGAAGCACTTCTGTATTTTTCAGAACATGATCCTAATAGCTGGCATTGCAATAATGAAAGAAGGCTGGAGGCCAAGAGTGTTTTTTTGTCATTGGGACCTGCCTTCTCTGATCTCAGTGAAGTCTGGATTTGTTCAGAGAATTAAATACACTAGATAATGTGATCTTTATTTTCTTTCTGAACCAGCCTCCAGCCACTAATACTCATTTTTGGTTCTAATGCCATG
Organism: Pavo muticus; assembly: GCA_016647715.1. Classification (NCBI taxonomy): domain Eukaryota; kingdom Metazoa; phylum Chordata; class Aves; order Galliformes; family Phasianidae; genus Pavo; species Pavo muticus. Next base: position 1,017,095 of record JACDJE010000051.1, read on the forward strand.
AGAGACATGTGACTACTCCTCAGTGTGGTTTGTCACTAGCTCTCCTTCTCTTCTGGAGGTGTCTGACAAAAGATTTTGCATCACCTTTGCTTTCTGTGTACCAGTGTCTGTTCCAAACTCTTCTCGTGAATGTCACCAGAAATGGGAAAGTACCATCTTGTGCTACATCACCTCAAATGTATTTTGGGGTCCGTTTATACATAATCTTTATTTTTAATAGAAATTTTGTGGCAGGATACTTTTAGCTCTGGAAAATGTGAACAGAAAAGAATCTAGATATAATTTTGTGGAAGTTATTGAACTGTCCTACTTGAACTAAATCAGTAGCAAAAGCAGATCCAATTTAATGTCACTGCAATCTGTAGTATTCCCTTCTAGTTCCTCTCTAAATTTCTAAACAAAATAGAGACCCCTAATTCTGAATCCTGTAGGAGTACTGTTTTCTCTCAGTTAAGCTGCAGAAGTTTGGAGCTCAGCTCTATAGAGTTCCCCTAACAGCTACACTGTCTCATATTAGTAGAGCAAGGCATTTATAGTAAAAAGATGATCAAGTAGACTTTGTCAGGCACTTCTAGCCATGTCCTAGAAACTTGCTTGGAATTTCTCTGCTGAAGTAAAAGGAATTTTAAAACTAACTTCATAAAAGCTGGCTTTACCTAATGAATAGGAGATGGTCTGTGGTTAGCAGTCACAGCTTCTCTGGCTCTTCTGTTTGCTTGCTTCTTTTCTTTAAACTGATAATTGAGCAGTGTTCAAGTAACCAGGTTTCTGTAAACTGTACTCCAGAGGAGGTTCCTGTGTTGGGGCATTGCTAACAACTGAGCATTTGGCCCTTGCAGAGGAGCTGGCTGCGCTGCAGAGGGTGATGGACCTCAGCAGCATTGGCTGCCCAATAGAGACAGACCCCCAAAGCCCCTGGCCTGGGCTTGGGCTCCCACCACAGAGCGACACTGAGCTGTGAAGGCTCCCTGGGGAGTCCTGGAGGATGGTGCCATGGGGATCTGGACTGCTCTAAGATAAACAGCCCCGGCTGCCCAGACAGCTGGTGGCCATGCATTCAACCAGGCATGGAAGGAAGTTGTCATCTGGTTTCCTAAAAGCCTACAGCAGGATTTTGGGGGATCACTGTATGTGACACCTTATTTACACATTAAGAGCCTAAGTCTTATTTTCATTGTTACCCCAACTGCTGTTGATAAGACACTTACTTCTTTTCCCTGATAAAATCCAGGAAACCCTGAAATGTTGCCACTGACTTTACTGTAGCCAGGCTTTCATTTTCTGTGCTTGTTTACTGTCTTGTAAAAGGCATACAGCTCCTGCGCATACCTCAGGAGGAAGGATAAAGGAAAAGTCATGAGATAAGAAAGCAGACAATAGTCTGTGAGATAACAATTCAGGGGATGGGTACAACAGTGGCAGCTATAAAAGCCATACCAAGATTATATCAGTAACCTACAGGGATATGCAATGCCACGGAAAAAAAAGAAACGGTTGAAGTATTGAATAGCATGATTTTCTCCAGTCTTTTCTATTCTTTGCATCTTGAATTTAACAATGGGGATTAAGATTCTTCTAATGATCAGATTTTTGTACATTTTTCAGAGAGCTAGCCTTTCTTGAGGCTGGCTTCCTGATGTGTTTTGCTATGGATATAATCCTCAGGCCTAAGGCAAAACTGCTTCATGTGAGTCTTACACATCAGTGATGTCAGGAAGCCAATTTTGCTACCTTCAGCATTGGCAGGAATGGTAGCTGCCAAAGAAGCATATGGTAGGGGTTCAGTTGTTGTTTTGGGGGGGAAATATTAAAGGGGATGTGGGTTACAATGTCAGCCAAAAGCTCTGCCAATTTTATGTTAACTGACAGTAAGCCATTTCACCCAGAAGTCCTCTTAAGGTAAGACCTTAGTGGTGTTCTGGACAGCAAGGCCTGGTCGCAACCAGCAGTTCTTCTACTTCCAGGGATTTCATGAAGTCCCATGTCTGGAAGTTGAAAAATGCCTGGGCCTTTGTCTTTAGGGAAGTTTAACTTCAGAGTGCTTGACCCCTTTTTTTTTTAGAGGAAATGAGATTTTATAATAGTACTTGCTTTTCTGTTCACCCTATAACTTTAAACCCACTGCCTAATTTCAACTACAATTGTTTTTGTGATAGTGCAGACATATGTGGGCTTTATGAAAGTTAGTTCGATGATACTGTTAGGCAAATCATTTTTTTCAAAAGCAAGGGGAATTACCAGCCTGCAAATATCACCTCAACATCAATAAATAAAATAGTTTAAAAACTTAGATGCAGATAATTGTTTATACACTTACTTTGTGCTTGCAGTGAAGATAGTTACTAGCTATTTTTTGTGTTATAAGCTTAATATTTGTTTTCTTTTGTGTGATTATTATCAAAACAAAAATCATTCTGTTCTCCTATGAAGTCAATGACTGTTAACAGATTACTTATAATTTTTTATAAGAAGCAGTGGTTCATAAAGAGAATTTTCCTAATATTCCTTTTTTATGCCATGGACTGAACCTTGAAATGGGATTGTAATGTCTTCATATAACACATTTGAAGTTGTCTCTTACAGTTGTTTGGATTTTGTATTTAAGGTTAAAGCGTTGGTGTAGACAGGCAAAGGGCATCTGTTTGGTCATTTCTTCATAATGTGATGATGTGAACTTGCATGACCTTCACTGTTGTGGGTTTTTTATTTCACTTTGAGGAAGTTAGGAAACTACATATCCTTCTTCTCTCGGGTGGAAAAATATTGTTCATTCCTTTTCCTCCAGGAGGAAGGTTACCTTTTTCTTTCTTTCTTTTTTTCTTTTTTTAAATAAACAGAGGCAAACCCTAATAAACAGTGAAATGAAGCAAAGCAAACATTCATTTTCATTTCCTTTGTGGTCTGACTGTGTATGGTTTATTCCCTGGAGGTTTTGGCCATGAATTTTGACCTCTGAAACAACATAAGCAGTGTTGAATGAGTAATCTTCCTACCAAGTCATGTGTAGAATTCATATGCTTCATATGCATTAGTGGCAGAGTTGAACCTGAGAGAACTCCATCTACAAAAGTCTGCAAGCACCTTTAATTTGATAGATGCAGCTTAGCCTTGAGTTCTCCAACTAGCTGGAGGATTTTTGTTGTTGTTTTATTCCACATTGTTACTATTTTTTTTCTGGCTCTTGGAATTCTACTGTCTTGAGAAGATGCTTTTCATTAAAAGAGCAGCCTCGTGATCACTGGGAAAAGTTCACTAATACCAGTCAGGTTTAATTTACTGCTTAAGAAAATGGAAAGGAATTGGGGTGACCTTGAAAGATTTAAGAAACAGCAAACCCTCAAGAATGTAGGCTATTCAGAGTGTCTGAGGTAGCCATCACTACTGGAGTGGTGAGGCTGTGGAGTTAGAAGTCATGCGTGGCCCCAAGGTGAAAGGGAGATGTTTGTCCTCAGTGTACCACCAGGAGCCAGCTGTGGCTGCATGGCATGAGACTGACCAGTTTCTGGTGAGGATCTCAGGTTCTGCCACTGCACCCTTGAATATGCCTTTAGGGACCATTTTGCTTGCAAATGTCTACACAACTTTCATGTCTGCATGTGGCAAGCTGGAGAGGCTGCTGGGAAAGGTCCCCAAAGTCATGAAGTGTTTGGTTGCTCTCTAATGTCAGAGAAGGAATTAACTGTGGTGCCAGCTCTGACTGCAGTGCCAGCACTTGTGCCCTGACGACAAAACAACATGGAAAGGGGTGAACTGTGTGGAAAATCCTCTTGCAGGACTGAGCAATTGAAATAATCAGAAAAAAATATTATCTTCAGTTACCTGCAGTATAAAGGAACAATGGATTGACCTATTTCATATGTTGGGTCGTACTTATAATGTGCTTTTTGCATATTATAGTGATGGACTTGCAGAAGAACTGTTTGGGGAATAATCATTATTCAGACTTTCTCATAGCTAGAATGTGATGTATTCAGTTTCCTGATGATATCCATGGCATATGAATTGTCAGTTAAAAACATTTTTTAATGGCAGGAAAAGATGGGAGAAGGAGGTTCAATTATTAGTTAAAGTTCAGTATTTGGAATGCTTTCTCATAAGTCAGTTAGTAAAAGTGCAGGTGGCATCATCTCTCTTAATGTGTTTTTAGGCTTTTTTTTTTTTTTTTACTTTCTATTTGTTATATGTTCTGCTGTTACAGTCAGGAAAGACACAGATCCTTAAGTGTATAAACAGGAATTCCAGGAAGTGTGTGTGCTGTCTAGATTCTTTTCCCTGGTGTGTATAATTTGTTCAAAATGCTTAATAAAGAGATAGTAAATGTATCACCAAAATGTTCTTGTTAAGAAGAAACATAGGAAAGAAATTTCCAAAAATGTCTGAGTATTTTTTTAGGGAAGCGTTTGGGTTAGTTAACTTTTGAACCATCTTATGTTCGTGACTGTTTAAATAGAGTGTTATTGTACATAAAATGAAATATGGAAGCCAAAAGTGAGTAAAGTTCTCTCCTACTTAAACATGTTTTGCTCTTTCCAGAGTTGTTTGTACTCTTCGTGAAATCTCAGACCTTCTCCTGATGTGGAATTTCCTTCGTTGGTGGATTTCCCATTGTGAGATATTTGACTTGGGGTTCTGGTAGGGCAGTTGGAAAAATCCTTCTGTTTTTACCAGAGTACGCTTCTTGTAGAGGTGCTGTTAGACAGCAGTCTTCTATCTAGTGGAAGAGGAGAGTATACATATCAAGGAGTGCTTATGTAAATGGCTTCTACCACAGTATTTGTTAGAAAAGAATACACAATCACATTATCGTGTGTGTTGTGATGCCAAAGAAAGATGTTGCCCTGTTTGAGTGTGTGTGCCAAAAGCTGGTTTTTGCCTTCTGGCTATTGCATGCCACTGGCTGGATGTCTGTGACATGTTGAGGAATGGGGCTTATTTAGCACAGCAGTGGGACTTCAAAGTCTCGCTTCAGTTCCATTCCTTGTGGATATATTTGAATATCTGGTTTCACTTTTCCCTTTCTGGTATAAAGTTTTGTTTTATTTAAAGCTTTAAAGATTAAGCGTAGAGATCTCGATTAATGGCTAATGAAGAAACCAGGGTAGTATTGACTAATAATAATTATGGTGATCACAATAAGCATTGTAAAATGCTAGATCGATCCACTCAGTGATTATCAGTAAAGTTATTACACAGGTAGGTTTTTGCAGTAGAATTAAGATCTGGCAGCATTTTTCAATATTAGTGTTAGCTTTGCTCTTGAATCCCACGCTTCCTTACAGTTCAGACGGGGTTGAGTTCAATTTGTTGGAAGACTGTTTTTCCTTCACTATGTGCTAAATGTCAGCTGTGATTGGAATTTTATTTGCAGTTTTCCGTGAACCTCTTCTCAGATAATGGGGATGCTGTTTTTTTCATTTGTATATTTTATTTTTCTGTGCCAATTATTCAGAGGCTTTTTAGTGTTGTGAGAATTATAAATATTATTATTGGTAATGTATTCTTCAGGTACTTACAAAAGTAGGCGTTATGCCACTTGTTCATTAGCAATTGAGTCCTATTGCCGTTGGTAAGTTCAGCTTAGATATAAAGTCTCCTTACTGCTCTGGGCATAATATATTTTAAATCTGATGTGTGAATCTTATTAAACCATTTAAAACATTCTTGATGAAGTGGTTTTAAGTTCTTAATACAGGAGGTTGTTCCCATTTATCTCCAAATGACCTCTTTGTCCCCAGATTTGCGTATTTCCTTGAATTAAAAATGTCATTTGGTCATGTTCAGTAAGAGAATGTCTTTGAAAGTCTGACCTCTGGGAACGTGATGAATAGTGACAGGGAAAGGATTTTGCCCAGTGAGAATACCAAATCATGTAGCACTGTAGTTTCACTTACTAAATATTGTCCAGGCTCTATTGTTGAACCCTATGCTGCCAGTGTCACTTTGTCAGGATGTTTTCTGTCCTGTGACTAGTAGCTTCAAATGTACTCATCCATCTTCTTGTCCCATTACATTTCATGTGACTGATGTTCTGCACCCATTAAAATTGATGGGAAAGAACAAAGAGAAGAAAAATGTGCCCTTCAACTGATTATGCCTTTCAAAGAGCAAATGAGACTCTACTGCTGTCTAGAGTAAATTGAACAGTTAGATCTGTTTTAAGCAATATGAATTAACTTTTCTTAATCCTTATTAATATTAGATCTCTCCTTTTGTTCTTTTGGTACTATACTGAGAGAGGTAAATTTATGTCAATAACTTCCTCCGTTAATTCTGTGATGGTATGTGAACATACAGACTCTTTGTATCAGCTGCCTCTGGTAACCATGCCCATGAGATATGGCTAGTGTGCCTAACTGCCTTCTCAGGGAATGACGGAAGGATATTTGATGAGTCAAAATCTTTCCACTGAGGAAGGACCCACAGGCCTTTTCTTAGTCACAGCCCATATGCCCTGGGGTAGCACTTGTGTAGGATTTCACAAGGTTCCACTAGGAGAAAAGTGCTTGTTCACCTTGTGCTAAGATCTGCAGGGCAATTAATGGGAGACTGGAAATACAGAAGCCTTTGCAACACTGGTTTTATCTTTATTTCATGGATACAGATGGCTTCCCAAAGTGCTAGTTCAATGTTTCAGAGTTAGAAGAGGGCCATTAGCCAGCTGAATGGAGAGGATAGATGTCATATATATCAACAATCCAAGAGAAAACACAGAGGAAAAGCAAAAGCGAAGTTTCCTGTGTGACTGGTATGTCCATTATTTATAGCTTGTGTGACAGCCTTCTCAGTACAGAAGCCAACCTTTCTTTCTCACTTGTACATGGTAAAAAGACTGTCATTTTAAAAAAAATTTGGGTTTGACCATGATCTCGCCTGTAAGCCTAAGATATTCAACATAGTGTGCTGTATTAGACTCCCTGATATTCTTGTAGTGACTTCAACAAGTGTTGAATGCAGTTCTTCACTTCCACAGTAGCACCTGTGTGCATTAGAGTTTATTTCTGTGTACATTTCAGGTTCAAATGTGGCGGCAATCTGGGCTTCTTTACCTTGAAATTGGTGCTTTTTCCTGGCAGTTCTGGCTGAGCTGGTGACGTAGCTGAAGTTCCCAAAATGTGTTTGGTAATGTCTGTGAAGAGCTCTGAGATAGAGAGCTCTGTAGGAAACAAAAGATTGTTTTCCACACCATTATCTATAGTTATTTGAGATTGCTGATACACATCAAGGCCTGTTGCTTTGTTCTACTTTTTTTTTCAGGGTGCAGATGTTGTATTATCAAGTGGATAATATTTTCACATTGACATGGGTTCACTTGGGTTATTATTTATCCATATTTTAAAGACAATTGTCTATAATTTGCGAAGAGGAGCTTGACTAAAATTTAAATAGGCAAATCAGACTTTAAGAACCTTAATTTAGTCATTTCTCTATGAGCTCCTTTGCTCTATTCAGTTGCTTACTTGACCTCCAGCTGCGAATGGATTCATTATTTTAAGAGAACAGTCTTACAGATAATTAACTCCTGAAATGAGTAGAAGATAGGCAAAAATACAATGAAACTTTAGTCAGTTTCTGCTTATGCAGGGCAGCTCTGTACTGTTGAAGCACATTGTCACCCTTAACGTTAAGGACACTTGAACAAGTTACCCTAGGGTAAACAAGGACATGAACTGCATGCACAAATACGCTCTTTGCACGCTTGTACATTTTTTTTCGCCCCATTAAAATGATATGTGGAAACAGGACTGGTAGAAGAATTCACCTTTCCTGTTATAAGAGTATGCAACAGACATCTGATGCTTTGAAATTTCCACTTCAGTAATGGCAATTCTTTCCTGTGCCTGTACCTTCTACAGGATATGAAAAAGGTGAGAAGTGGGACAGAAAGCACAGTTTACCCTCCTGAATTGAAATTACATTTGTCTTCTGAGTTTTGTCTTTGTTTCTTTCACAACCTCCATTCTTGTTTTGGGCCACTGAATGCGGCGTCTGTTGAAGAAACAAGTTTTGTACAGAAAACAATATCAAAGAGAAAAGAATAGAGCAAAGTGAAAGGCTAAAGAGAATTATTCCAATGACAACATGTCACATACGGAATCAGGTTCATCTTCTGAGTAGTTTTATTGACTTTCCCAAAAGTAAATGGGTATAGCTTTTTTAATTCTGGGCGTTCTGCACCTAGAAACCTTAAGAAACTCAGTACTAATGGAGAAAGCTTTGCTTTCTGCAAGATGAAGGAATAGGGAAGTGGGTGAGCAGAGGCTTCCATTGATTTTCAGCTTCTTCTGATGTAACATGTCCAGGTCTCATTTTTCCTCTTTGTACCAAGTGGGAACGCTGAGCATGAGAACAAGGAGAGCAGGGTGCTGCAGCATTCAAATCAATGCAGTATGTGGTGACACGCTTACACCACTGTTTTATTGCTTTGAAAGCTGGCCAAAGACTCCTTCTTTGAGAGATGTGGTGCTGGGCTGCAATTGCCACAGAAGTCACGTCTCCACTGGAGAGATGCCCTGGGAGTGGTGAGGTTTCCTGGCTGTTGCTGGTCAAACTTGGCTGAATTCTCAGCTCTGGATCTTGCTTTCCTTAGACAGTAGCTATTATCACTCACCTCCTGGGTCCTCCCGAGCTTGGAGCTGTAAAATAATCCTTCCCTTCTTGGACTTCTTCTGCCCCTACAAACATGCTGCAGACACCACTGAGGATGGCTGAATTGATCTTGCCCTTGAAATGAAAAGAAAGATCAGCAGCTGCAGTGTGAGAATAGGACCTGTTGAATAAACTCTGTTGCCAAAGAAAACCCCCTCTTAGCACTGTGCAGAAAGGTCATGTGCTGCTAATAGCGCTGTTCGTTTCTAATGTGACTTGAGAAGGGGTCAGTCTCAGCCTCCCACTTCCCCATGCCCCCATGCCTTTAAGTTGGGAGCTACTCCATGCCTTGGGTTACAGGTTTTTGGAAAAGATGGTGTCCTCTTTTTTTTTTTTTTTTTTTTTAATTGAAATATACTGAGAAATGCCTAGGTTTTTTATTGCAGTGAGGAAGAGCTGAGTGCAAGAGGAGGGCTGAGAAAATCAGATTTTGTTTTATTGTACAGGAACACTGTAGAATATTTATTCTTGTCTGTTTCTTCTAATTTGATTTTCTGACTACCATATCAATCTTTGTTCACCGGTGAAACAAAATGATTAAGTACTATGGATGTTGCTGCTTGTACCTCAGCAACAACTAAAAAGTTGAAGGATTTGAACTGTTTTAGAAAATTTATTTGCAAATTCATCAACAATGAAATACTTCGCGTGTATAAAGTGTTACGGGATGTCTTCTCAAGCCATCAGCCAAATCGTCTCTTATGGTTTCTTTTCCCTTTGTGGGAGGTTTTCGAGAAAGAGTATGGATATGTTCAATACTGTGACGTACTGAACTCTGATTAAGTTATTCACCTTCACTCCACAACACACACTTGAATAGTCATTTGAATAATGCAACTCACACTGGCATTGCTAATAAGAACAACAGTGTGGAGTAAACATTACTCTCCACAGTTCAACTACTGTGAAAATTATTCCAGTGGCAGGCTGTCTCATCTAGTGGATAGTAACATCTTATACCTAGCAGTTTACGAAGTGCATAAAGTATTGCATTGAGGAAATTATACTTCCTTGCCACATTGAATGTTGTTTTTTGTTTTCAATCAGTCTATAAGGAAAAAGAGGATTACCATCAGCCTTTGCTGAGTAGGACCTGCCCCACTTCTGATAACAACGATTTGCTCCCTTAACAGTTTTTTTCCGATGCAATCTGAGGTGTAAGCACGGTGGTCTTTGGTGAAAGTCTGTAAATGATGACTGTATCAGTCATTCCTTTCCAGGCAGGTCCCTATGGAGAGAATGAAGTTAAAGATGCATGGTCAGAGCTTCAGTGAGTCACTGACAATGACAGAGTTCTAGAGCCTTTCCTTTTATCTCGAAGAAATGGGATTTTGTTTGTTCCTCGTTCTCTTTAGATCAGTAGATTTGTTAACCAGCGTAGCTGAAATCTTTGTCTTTTGCTTTATTTGATATTATTCATATGCTTATAACAGTTTTAGCAGAGAGTTCCCAAGCCAGGTACTGAGAATATCTGAACTGGAATACATGCCAAGTCTGCTGAAACCATGCTTCCAGATTTGCCAGTTTGCAGAAGGAGTCCCTCAGATTTCGCAGGGAAGAGGACTGCTTTGCACTGTGAGCTGTTGTTGTTCATCATTTTCTGAACCGTTGGGATATAAATGAACTGTGAGCACTGAGTGAACAGGGTGGTCCTTCTCTCTGTGGCAGTGCTAATACTCTCCTTGCTTGTGGTTTCATAGAATCACAGAATGGCCTGGGTTGAGAAGGACCACAATGATCATCTATTTTCAACCCCCCTGCTATGTTCAGGGTCACCAACCACTAGACCAGGCTGCCCAGAGCCACATCCAGCCTGGCTTTGAATGCCTCCAGGGATGGGGCATCCACAACCTCTCTGGGCAACCTGTTCCAGTGCGTCACCACCCTCTGTGTGGAAAAACTTCCTCCTAATATCTGACCTAAATCTCCTGTGTCTTAGTTTAAAACCATTTCCCCTTGTCCTAACACTGTCAACCCATGTAAACAGTGGTTCCCCATCCTGTTTATACATTCATACGTTTCAGGTACTGCAATGTTTTTCCCTTTGCCATTTTAGATATCTTTAAAGAGTGCTTCTAAAACTCAATATGCAGAATTAAATTTGTCAGTATTGTAGGAAGGACACTTTTATACTCTAAGTGTAGTGGAGATTTGTAATTTTGGCATTACATTGAGCTTACTTGAAGAGTAGAGATTGTTTTAGGAGAGTATTTTTCTAGCACACTGCTGGAAACATATGGTACTGTTGTTTTCCCATTTAATCTTTTTAGTATTCACAGAGCAGCCGGCACACTCAGATCTTTGTTAAGTGTGTTGTAGGCTGTGTAAATAAATTAGAAAGAAACTAATATATTAGGGCTAATCCACTGACTGAAAGTACAGAGCCACATTTTTTGTAGGATCTGTACAAAAGTAAATTCATGAGAAATATTTCAAACCAGTCAGTGAGAGCTAAGTTACGTATCATTCACAGCTTCTAGAAAATGCTATGCGCTGCAGATGAATAAAGTCAGCAGAATAAGATGATGCTAAGAATTCATAAATATGTTTACACTTGCAAGTGGCAAATGTTACAGCTTTCAGAACTGAGAGTATATTCAGGAATATTGCCCATATGCCTCTATTGGCTGGCAAAGTAATGCAGCTTGCATTACTCTAAATGAACATTCAGAGATTGGAAACTTGCCGTTGTTTGAGAATTTAGACCTTACGTGCACCTGTCTACAGAGTGTAAACTTTTGCTTATCCATTACAAATGTTTAGCTGTAGAAAACATTTTCTTAAATTATGCATACTTAATTATTTGCACATTTGCAACTAAATGTTTGCACTAGTTTGGATAGTATGGAAAGAACAGGGTCAGATTTTCTTCATTTTTGTGAATTTAAAAATAAATCATGGAGTTGTGGCTGTATATACTAAAGTACAAATCATTTTACAGAGGAGGAAGCTTCTACTGGAGGCACTTTTTATGCCTTGCTGTATGTAGCTGCCTGATACTAGGGAACGGAGAAAGCAAAATTCTTCATCACCTATTTCCATAAATGTGTAGAGAATACTCATTAAATTAACATTAGCTTAAGAAAAATGAAACTTCTGAGCCAATTACAGTTTACTGTTTAGACTGGAACAAAAAAAAATGACCTTTGTTACAAAATATGTGACTTGAACAGGCAGTTCCTTATAAAATTGAGAAGTTGCAAATGTCCTACTCTTGAGTGATGGTGTACGTATGATCTTAGTTCTACTTCATTAGCCCCTAGTGAATGAGTGGTAAATCTTTCCTATTTATACATCTCCAGTCAGAGGATCATAAACATAGCCTGACTACTGCATGTTTTCACTGTAGCTGTTTCATTTATATATTTTTCACAGCTCTGATGAATAGCTTATATCCCACTTGAATAAATTTTTCTTCTTTTTAAATATTCAGATAGGTATTAGCAGTAGTTAATTATGCACTCAGTACCTTTTGTAATAGAACTATCTGTCATTATGGCAAGCTTTTATTTTGTTTTTGAGGGCTTCGGTCTTCTCAGTAAAAAATTGCTTTTTCAGTGTGCACGGGAATGATCAATTTTATTTTCTGCTGATTTGATAATTTTCTACTAAAATTTAATCTTCTGTGCTGTGGAGTTTGTGGCCGATTGAAAGATTTTTCCCTCTGCTAATAGAATATCCAGTGCTTCAGCTCTTTGCTTCCCATTTCTCTAAGTACGTACACTTTGAAGCTTTCTGTAGTATGATACATAGACAACTACTTACAAAGGTAAGAAGTGTGCAGCTAGGTTATGGTTTTTTCTGTCTCTCCGTAATTCAGCATACAGAGGATATAAACAACAGTTCTATTTTCCCAAGCATTTCACCAGAGGTGACATTTTGTGTAGCATATACCAGCTGGTAAACCATAGTATATGTTACAGACATTATGAATACTGTATAGGTTGACGAGTAGTTTGTTCTACTCATGCTTTTTTGTACAGATGCAAATTGTCCTGTTGGTTACGGGCAGAGTAAGTTCCATACGGTCCTCTATCTCTGTAGTGTTGTTCAGTTTTTTGTCTAGAATTCTCAAAGGCCCTACCAACAGTCAGGTGTTTGTTGCAACTGAATTTCGAGAAGTTTCAGTTTTGAGTTTTCTTAGTGTTCTGTGGGCCCTTCAGTCTTCAGCTCTGTTTAGAAGGAGCCAAACAAGGCCAAGCGGAAAGCTGTGTCATTGAGGTAGCACTGAGCAAGCTTTCCCCCAGTGTTCTGCTGGTGTCATCACACTGCAGCCAGCTGCAGTGGTGAAACAGATAACATTCCCAGCTCCTGGCAGCTGACTCGAGGTGCCAGCAGTCATTTGGCATTTTCTTCCGATAATGGCCTATCAATTCTCAAGGAAACGCATTAAAAAATTGTCTAAGATTTGGATGGCCTTCTGCTCAGTGATGAATTTTGCATGGTTGGAATAAGATGAGGGAGGGACAGGAAAGAAACTTTGCTAATAACTGTTACTAAAAATGCATAGCGCAGCTATCACGGGCATGCCTTTAAGGGCTGTCTGCTTTTATTACTGTTGTACACCTGGATTCTCAACCACATTAGGACTGCTCTCCCAATCAAAATAAGATCATAAATGAGAACAGACTTGATAATAACAGCAGATACTATCAAAGTCTAGGAGCAGCTTTTGGAGACTGATGACTGACTCCCGAGTATTGACTACTCAACCTCATGAAGAATAAAAAAGGTGAAGTGTTGCATCTAAATTTTTCTTTTGATGTAGTAGGATTCATCATTACCATGCCATATGTGTTCTATGGCTTGCTCTTAAGTCTGACCTCTTTCACAGGATGAGATGAGCCATAAGGCTTAGGAAATAAGTGGTGGAGTTGGATGGAATTTCTTGTAAAAGGAGAAATTTATTTTGACTATTAGCATTTCAAGGCATCTTGAAATGGTAGAAATGGTTAGAAATGGTTAAACAAACCCCACAGTCAAGCTCAGTTGTATTTCCAATTGAAATATAGAAAATTCACAGTTAAGTTTAATAGAAACCAGTGTGAGCCATCAGTGTGCTCCACTGGGGCAAAAAAATTGAAGACTCAGGGAGGTGAGGTACCACATGAAAACTGGAAAGAACAGAAGACCAGGAGTATGGAAGTTTCCAATGAAAACTATCTGTCTCGTGGTATTAAATTTCTCCTATTTTCTTTGTCACACTGATGGATTCCTAGTATTCTGTTCTTTTGGCCTTTGACTTCTACAGATCTTTACTTATTCTTCTTTGTCCAAAAAGGGCTTACAGTAACCTTGCACTTAGTTCATAATGTATCTATAGTTACATTACTACATATATAGTTACAGAGTGGATAGTAGTATTATTCTAGGTCTTAGGATGCTTACCCTAACCGTAGTATCAAAGCACCTATTGATCTTATATCAAGATTAATCTTGATTTTGGACAAGAAAGTATAAGGCATAGAAAAATCTTTGCCCAAAGTCATACAGGGTACAAAGAATTTGAAATTAGGAATTCCACCCTTTAAAAATAATAATAATAATAACTGCAGAAGATAAACAGAGAAAATACAACTGGAATTGCTTAGAAATTGGGCCTCATAATGCTACCGCAGTTCTACAGATAGAGAAAATGTCTCTTGCTTACGTTTTAATGGAAGGGTAGGTATATGTGTAAAAATAATTACGCTTGGATCAGCATATTTGCAGGTTAACAATCAACTGCTGATTATCTGCTGATTCTTGCAAAACAGAAAATCTGTTCTTCTATAAACATTAATTATGGAATATCTGACAGAATCATTCCAAACCAGTTTAATTATACACAGCTTTTATACTCTGTTTAATTGCATTATACACCAAAGGAAGATCCAGACCAGTCCTCTTCCTAAGTCTGTTTTCTCATCTGTACGTTTGCTTAGAGGTTAAACTGGGTTGTTCTAGAAGACAGTTAGTTGTTTGAGTATCTCCCCAACAATAACAGCTGTATCAGGATGAACCTCCTGCCTTACATCAAATAGATTGTATCTGTTACATCCAGTAAAATGGGTGCGTGGTGGATATTGATGGGGCCTCAGCTCTCCTGGTTTTATTAGGACCATTTTTACACCTAGGTTACAAGTTAACAGCGCCATTATCTCTCCCCAAAATCCCCTGGCAGTTAGTACCGCCAGCAGCAGTGGAAATTACAGAGGGATTAATCTCTGGCTCCAGCCCCCAAAAGCTTTTCTCTGGAGGTACAGAATGATATGTTGGACTGTGTTAAGCAGTGAAAGATTTAATGAAAAAAAAGCCCCAAGTGCCTGCCTGCATCAGAGTCGGCGTCCGTCCCTTTCCAAACTTGTCAATACCGTTTTCTGTCTTTGCAGGCCTGCTGGGCTGCTGAGATACGCGTGATGGCTCAGACTGTTTTGTTTCAGCAGCTGTTCTTAAAAGCACGTCCCTGCAGAAGGTTGGCCGGGGCAGTCAATTTCAGAGGAAAATGAGGAGACGAGGGAGAAGGAGGAGTGAACTGCAGCCCTCTCAAGAGTCCTTTTCATTTCACATAATTCCTCCAGATGTGGGAGAGGGTCTCGGGCTGCGAGCAGAGAGGGAGCACGGGGAGGAGGACAAAGGGGTCGGGGCTGGGAGGGGACAGGGCGCGCTGGCAGCCGCTCCCACTGCGTTCTGCCCGCTGCGCTGCGCTCCGCGCTCCCTGCGCGCTGCGCAGGAACGATAAGGAGCACAATGAATGACTAACAAAGCTCGTGTGATGAATGCAGTCATTGGCACGGCAGCGCCAAGTAGCTTTGCTCCCGGTGGCTGACTGTCACAGCCGGCTACAAATATTATTTTCAATGACATGGACGGGTGACAGGAGGCAGTGTGGCAGGGAGGTTGTTAGGAAGCTTCGAATTTTGCAAAAGAAAAGGAAACATAGAGGAACCGAGTATTTATCTCTGTTGCTTGGTTTAAGGAAGTTAGGGTAGGCTAACATAGAGGACTTTGATTTTTTGAGTGTGAAGAAGTATGAGACAGAGCCAACATCTCAGTTATGCATTGCGCCTTCTTGTTTGCAGTATGAGATTAAATTGTTTAAAATGCCATGAGAATGAGTGTTAGCCTTAGTGTAGAGCTAATGCCTGTAAATGCAACATCCACACACCTGCAGATTACTCTTTGTGACATTCTTGAAGGTGCAGTACAAAATGCTACCATCAGTTAGAGATATTCTCATCTACATACAATTTTTTTTGTTTTCACTCTCATTCACAACATTTTCAGTGGAATATAAATGCATGCGTTGTGTGCTATGTTTTGTTCTTCATACCTCATTCTCCCAGAAAGAAAAAAATCCATTGCTTTTAATAAGAGAGATTACATAGGTAAAGCATATTTCAATCTTTAGCCTAGCACGAGGAAAGAATATAAAAATACATGACCCGGAGAAAACTGCAGGCTTCAGCTTCAGTTCAAGTTGTGATCTACGACCAGATCTCTGACCTATATCATCTGCTTTTGCAATGCAAAAAAGCACAGGACATACAGGACTTGTGCAATATATCTGAATATTAGTTGCAGAGTTTGCATCCATTTACAGTGCACGGTCTTGGTCCTCAGCTGGACATAAAACCAAAGAACACCTTTTATTTAATAACCTTTGCCTTTCTTAACGTTCTTTTTCCTTCTAAGTGTTTATTTCGCCGTTTGATTTTCCTTGGACATTAAGTGGCCTCATTAAGTGAACTCATAGGTATTGCACTTTCCATGTGTCTGTGATTCAAACCTGTTTATTTTCTCTGTATTTCCACTAGCTAATAATATTTCCACTATTAATAGCTAGTGGAAATACTAGCTATTAAGTACTAGTGGAAAAATATATGTGCAAGAAGGTGGAAAAGTGGTAAATACACACCCGTGTAATTCTTGTAAGGGGGCTTTGATCTCTTGGTCTGATTTTTGCAAATACATCTTGCAAATACTTCCATTTTGGTGAGTCTCCCAGTCCAGACTGGGAGCACAAGGTGGAAGTAACAGCAATGCAACCAGAAAAACCTGAGCTACCCCAATCCAATAAGAAACTTTTTGGTTTTGACATGGCTCAGCAAAAGGTTTGTTCACTAGTGGGAAACGTTTCAGGTAAAAACCTGATTTTCTGTTTCCAGAAGCAGTAAAAGGGGCTTCTTAATTGACAAAACATTTTCCCCACTGAGATGCTGACTTTCTAATCCATAGTGGTGTCAGAGGGCTATTGGCTGCAGTCCAAGGAGCCTGACTTCCAGTTGCCATTACTCACATGAGCTGTGACATGTAGTATGCTTTGTGCCTTTAAAAGCCTGGAGTGTGGGTAGATTTGTTTCCAATTAAATAAATACAGCCATGCATCATTGCTGAAAGCACGTTCAAAGGTAGAAGATTTGCCCTCAAAGAGAAAAGAATATTTATTTAAATCATTAATGGCTGGAAAGGATCAACTCATTTATCTAAAGAGGCTTAACTTGCTGGTAAACAGACTGGGAGGAAATTCCAGCTGTAGGATGAGTTTAGTGCATCAGGGCTGTGGCTCCTAACAGGGCCTCCTGCTGTCACCAAAATGTGAGTAATAACTGCAAGAGCATAGCAAAGCTGTGAGATTATATCTGAACAGCACGTCACTTATTTCTTTCTGTTCCTGTAACTTGCTGGCTTTACTGGGGCTCTCTTGGAGCTTAAAATGCGAAATGCACAGAGGCAGTTTTTCATTTTGGAAGATTGTTGAGCGATACCTGGATTACAGTATTTTTGCAAATAGAACATCATTCTTACTGTTTTCCACAACTTGAGGCTAATCACTTGTCACTACCTTCAGCTTTCATTCTCACCCCTGTATGAATGTCCTTTTGTAGTTTAGTCTATTGCCGATGTCAAACCAAAATTGAGGCATATTCACTTATTAATATATTATGAATATCCTACACCGCCAACAGAGTTTAATCTCTCACACTGACTCCCAGTCATCTTTCAGAAGTGTACTGAAAGTGAAAATGTGCCACTTGAAACATTTTATCCTGATTGGTAATTCCTTTTTCTCCTTACCCTTGCAGCTTCCTGGTTAAAAAAGTATAGTCCTCTGTGCTGAGTATGGAAGCACAAGGCATTGCTCTGATGACCACCCATCACTTCCTTCTTACTGATGGCTTTCGAAAGAGCATGCTGTGTGATTGACAGATGCAAGGCACCAAAAACTCGGGTTTATATTTGGCATTCTCAGAATAGCGAAGCACTCTTCAAGAAATCGCATTATTGCTAAGGATATGCAGCATGGCTCGGTGTGTAAAGCTTCATAATTTATGTGAGAGAAAAAACAGGAGAGAGGGAGAGGGGCTGAAGTCACACCTGTGGGTTGGCAAGGAAATGAAGCTCAAGTGGTTTGTTATCCTCTGATAGAGGAGAGGTCTGTTTTTAGAGATAAATTATAGAAATGTCTTTTTTCCATGCCTGTGACGAGTGAGGCAGTAAGTAACATGCACTCAGCCTTTTCCAGCTACACAAATTGGTGATGGCAGTGTACAGCCCACCTGCTCAAAAGCATCTAGCACCAAACCAAGCCACTGAGCTTGTTTTTTTTTCACTGAAGTTTCTTGCAATTCATTTTGAAGGATCTGTTCTCTAAAAGTATATGCTAATCACTGATTCACAGAATCACAGCTGTTGGAAGGGACCTCTGAAGACCATCTAGTCCAACCTCCCTGCTAAAGCATGTTCCCTAAAGTAGGTTGCATAGGAAAGCATCCAGGCAGGTTTTGAATATCTCCAGAGAAAGGGATTCTACAACCTCTCTGGGCACCCTGTTCCAGTACTCTGTCACTTTTAAAGTAAAGAATTTTTTCCTCGTGTTGGTGTGGAACTTCCTCTGTTCCAGTTTGTGCCCATGGCCCCTTGTTCTCTTGCTGGGCACCACTAAAATGAGCCTGGCCCCATCCACTTGACACCTACCACTGAATATTTATAAGCATTTATAAGATCCTCTTTCAGTCTTCTCCAGGCTGAACAGTCCAAAACCAGATGTCTATGCAAGTGTGTGTATGGGTAGAAAGCACCTTCAGGCCATGTAAGAGATACAGCTGTCTCCATGCTGTATGCTGTCCATCGAGTCTGTTCTGTTCAGAGCCACCAACCTGTACATCTGCCACTCTTTCATCAGCCTGACGTTTTCTTTAGGGCTGTGAAGATGATGAAGAGTCTGGAGGGGAAGACAATATGAGGAGCAGCTGAGATCCCTGGGTTTGTTCAGCCCAGAGCAGAGGCGCTGAGGGGAGGCCCCATGGCAGCTGCAGCTCCTCACGGGGAGCGGAGGGGAGAGCTGAGCTCTGCTCTCTGTGGCAGCGACAGGCCCGAGGGAACAGCATGGGGCTGTGTAAGGGGAGGGGCAGGTTGGGGGTTAGGGAAAGGGTCTGCACCAGAGAGGGGTGGGCATGGAACAGAGCTGTTGGAGTTCAAGAGACATTTGGATAGTGCTCTCAGACATAACAGGGTTTGAGTTTTGTGTGGTTGTGTGTGGAGCCAGCTGGGTTCAATGATCCTCACGGGTCCCTTCCAACTCAGGATATTCTTTGGCTGCACTGGAATAGTAGAGCAGTATAGGTTTGAGTTAAAGTCCAAGAACAACCTTACCTGAGTAAGAACAATTGCTTGGAGTTGCTGGTAGGCATCCATTACTAGTAGGTTTTGAGAACAGATTAAATAAAGTTCTCAGATAAATCCTTGAAATAGTGGGGTGGATTTTCCAGATTGCCTGAGGTGTGACCGTGCCTGTTTTTACTACGGTTTTGTTGTGTGTATGTAGTAAGTTCATGTGTATGTGTGAGGAAGAAGAAAAGGAAGAGCAGAGATGATGATTTTTATTTCACAGGGAATTTACAAAGCATCCTTCCATTCTCTGATCCCTGTTTGCAATTGCATATGTTGTAGGAGCAAAGGAAAAAGAAGAGACATTTTCAATTTTTAGTAAAAGCTATATCTTCATTTGACATTCTGCAAAGCAGTGTAGGAATGTAATGAGGAAGAGTGCAGTATAGACTCACTTGAAGCTAGGAAGGGAATCAGAAAGTAATAAATACATGGCTTTGTTTATATGATTATGCTTATTTTGCCTGAGTAGCAGATTCTTCTCTTAGAGCAGAACTTGAAGACTGTGACATTTGTCCGATCAAACTGCCTATGGCCTAGGGCCAGTGATAGACATGGGGTGATGAAGCCCCAGGCAGTCCCATCTCATGGCTTATGGGATACTCTGCAGTCCTGTCAAGCTGCAGCCAGCTCCTTAGATAGAGATGGCTGCCCTGCCTTGGGTGTGTGGGTACAGGGTGCTTCAGTTGCCCTTCTCCCTTTTCAACCAGGAGCACCTCCCACATAGGGCAGGGAACAATGTTTATAGCATGTTAGCATCTACATAGTCTTTAAGAAAACTGTCATTCTCCTGTCTGAAACTTGGCTTAGGGCATACGGCCCTAGGTTCTCTGTTTCAGGATGAGCCTGCTCATTGAGCCATGAACAGCAGTCCATTTGTCAGAAAGGAAGTATCACAGTTAATCATTTTACAGTCATTTCAGTTTCCTGGGGGCTTGTGTTACCTTAGGAATTAGTCCATTAAAAAGGTAACACATCTGAGCAATACACTTCTCCCTGCTCCTGGACCATGGATATGAAGTCTCTGTGATCACTTTGCAGCTGTGAAATACTGTTTTCATGTTGCAGCTGAGTGAGACTTCCTTGCAACGTTTTTTAAACAAATGGATCTTCTTTTTGCAAAATATTTCATGTATGGTAATTTTGTTCCTACCTGCTGTGTATCCTTCATTCTGTTGCACAAGTGAGTATTTTAATGCTGTGGTTTGAAGGGAAGACAACAGTCTAATTGCTTGTCTTATTAGCCCACTGGAATTAATGGAAGACTATAGCACTGAATTGCCATTTAGCTGCCATAGCCCTGGGTGTACATAGAGCATGGCATAGCAGAGTTAAATCATTTATTAACTCCTTAACAACATATTTTTAATCAGTTTTCTAGTGCTTCAGACCTTGCAATCAATAAATGCCTTTTACTTTCTTACCCCTAATTAGTGTATATTTGTCTAGATCTGCTCATTTGTAAGCCATGAGCAGTGCATGTTAGTGAATTCTTTACATTGTCAAATGGAACAGTTCTGAATTTTGGTTGGGATACCCTTGTAAGAGAAGACAGAGTCTCACTGCTTGACCTAAACCTATTGACACTGTTTTGCTAAAGGACCATGTAGTTTATTAAGACTAGGACTTGCAAGGGAGAAATATCTTACAATAAGGCAGAATTCACAGGTATTATGGTAGATTTGTTTCCTCGTGTTTGTAATTAAAAACCAAGTATATTGTATCTATTCATACAAAGAGCTCTGCACAGGTGTAGAGCTTCTTAAGGTAGCACTCGCATTTGCTTTATAAATGATCTCAACTGATTTCTAGAATTATTTGGACCAGTCAAGAGCATTTGGTAAAACCTCACGTGATCAGAGGTATCTTTTACCAAGATCTAATTACACAGTTTTCATCAAATCTGAAACATATTGCCCTTCTGCTTGCCTATTGTTGAAGCCAGTTGGTGCGACTCTAGTATTACACTGACATGAGATAGGAAGGCTTTTCCTATTCCCCACTGAATCAAACGCCTTGGGTGCTAATTTAGTAACTTCACAGTCCTAGGACCCAAAGGCGAGTTTTCAGCAAACACATGTGCTCCTCTACCTATGAGGCGAGCTTGCTGCCATGAGGAAGAAGGTACATTTGTTTATGTCAGTAGTATATGAGAGGGAAATTGACAAGCAAGAACACCTTAATGGCTTCAAACTACCTGTTAATGATCATGGCGCCAGTGCCTGCCTGGCAGTCTCAGTCTCCAATTAAGCATCTGCCGGAGCTGGAAGCAGGGCTCTTAATTGGAAAGAAACAGATTCAAAGCAGGTTGCATTTTCTGCCAAGACAGATTTATCAGCACCACCATGCCTTAATCCATTGTGCTTCCTTTCCCACCCCCACCTGGCTTGTCTCCCCATTTCACCACGTGGATCCCCAGGGGTGCGGGAGAAGCCGTAGAGTAGCAGCAGGTAGAGGATGCTCAGCATATCTGGGAAATTTTGCTCTCCTGTAACCTTTGGCTGACCTGGGGCTCAGTGATGGATTCTGTCCTAATTGCTGACTTTTCTTCCCCCAGACCCTCCGTGGCATGCGTATGCTCATTAAGAAATATTGTCTCGTCCACATTCAGGAGATCTGTTTGCAGCTATCTTTTACATAAAACTGATTGTTTAATTGCAGATTAAAGATTAATGCAAGTATAATGATTCCACGAGGACACTTCAGACAAAAGCATCCTGCATCAGGCAGCCTGCATCCATTTTTCAATTTGGCCATAAATTTGGCTGGGAATTAAATAGTAAGTAGCCGTGATTGCAACACTGGTCTCTGAAGGCACTCATGGGAATGAAAATAAATGAACAGGCTCTCACACAAAGCATGTTTCATTATGGTCATTAGTGGACAGATCCTCAGCAGGGACTGAAGGTGAAATTGTCTACAAGAAATGTTGGCACTTGTCTTGTGAAATTGAAATAGTAAGGAAGTGAGTATAAAAATGTTCAGGTCACAGAATCTACAGATGATGAACTTACTTTCTCTGTGCCGTGGGTACAAGATGCAGGAGGTGTGGATACACAGAGGACCATGGATTGCATTCCGGCATTGCTATATCTTATGTTCAGAGAATGAGCATATTCAGGAAATGCTTACGATGTTATGAATGCATAATTGTGTGTGTAGTTTATGTACCAGGAGTTGCTATAATTCGTTATGCTGGTGCTTTTGATGAATTATTAAGGTTTTGCTTTCTGTTATGTTTTTCAGGTAAGGGCACTTTTATTTTCTTTAAAGCACCCAGCTGGCTGGTAAGTTATTTATCTTCATTTCTCTTCAGTTGTATGACATATGGTGATCTAGAATCCCAGAACCAGAGTCTATCTAAATGGGGGGAACTGCTGGAGGACACAGAGTCCAATCCCCTCCCAGAGCAGGTCTGGTTTTGTGCAGGTAGCTCAGGACCTCATCATGGGTGGAGAATGCACAGACTTCATGAGGAACCTGCTCCAGTGTTTGTCCATCAAATATTTTTTCTAGTGTATGACTGGAATTCCCCTTGCATCAGCATGCACGTCTTGTTGATGTGTATTGCTGTCCCATTAGGTTGTTGAAGATATCAGTGAAGTTCCTCTTAGCCTTCTCATGGTATTGTAGCATGTCTTGTAAGATGGGGCTGGATTGAGGTGTTCTCGGTGTATGACAAAGGTGAAGCTGTGGTCTAGCTTCTATTAGGGCTCCTGAATATCATGAGCTCATGAAGAGATAGAGCAATAGTCCACAAGCCATCAGTGCTCACCAGATGTTACAGTAGATGGAGCAACCACAAGTGTTAATTCCATTTCTCTTTTCAGCAGCTCAGACTACCTATGCCCACTGGAAATTTGGCAAGATCTTAAGTCTTTCTGAGCTCTCATCCCCATAGCAGAACAGGAAAAGAGAGAAGACAGTGCTGACTTTCTTATTGTGGCCTAGAAGTTTGATAGACTAAGGAATGCATTTTACACATCCCTGTGTTACATTCACCAAACCTACATCTTTATAAGGACCTGGTTTTCCCCACGTTAGTATGTTGGTTCAGAATTCACTCCATGGCCAGGGAACAACTTACAGCAGTGTAAGAGAATGGCAGAACAAAGCACTGAAGTTAAAAATAATTTTAGCTCAATTTGGTTAAAACAGCTTTTTGAGGACTCCCTTATGTCTTACATAGAATTTTTGGTGTAGCTGAAGCTGTCATGAGGCTGAGTAGGAATCCTGAAATTACAGCTATTCTTTTTCTGAGAAATTAATGTATTTTGATAATTTTTTTCCTTTATTTTCCAGCAAGTAAAGGAATCCACCTGGGGTTTGTTGAAATGTAACTAGAAGAATCCATGTGGGGATTAGTGAGATGTGTGTGACTTAGCTTGCCAGTGTAATTAGAATAAAAGTGGTGACATCTTTAAAGGTGCTCAGTGTTTTAGGTTTTGTTTGTTTTCTATTAGTTGAAGAGTCAGGAGTTTTCAGTTAAAAATGAGGTTTCAGTTAAAAATAAGGTCCAGTTTGCTGTAGTGTTTACCAGCTTTTTTTTTTTTTTTTTTTTTTTTTTGCCTTTTGATGTTCTCTTGAAGTTTATGTAAGTAGTGAAAGGGACACTAATTATGCTTTCAAAAATAGAGATAATATTTAATATCAGTAGTAAATTATAGAATGAGTTGATATCAATAATATGATGATAAAGCAAATTTCAGTCTTACAGTTTTTGTGTGGATTTCTTTTTCATGTACTGAAATGCAAAGTCTTCCAGGCACAGACTGTTAGTTGTGCCTCCACATAAAGGTATGGCAACAGTATCCTGACCCATGAGCTCTTGCGTTTTACTGCATTCCCTTTGAACAGCATAAAAACCAAGGGTGTCATGGCCCACCCACTGTTATCTTACTATCTGTAGCATTAAGAGCGAAGCTCTCTAGCCCCTTGCTTTCTTCATTCTTCCTTTAATCTGTTTCACAGTTGTTGGTAGGGTCCTCTTAGCTGAGCCCCTGCCTACCCAGCCACATGACTTGTTAGCAGACCCTCTCATCCTGCTCTTAGCAGGCTGGTCTGTTCCTGC
Source organism: Pavo muticus (assembly GCA_016647715.1). NCBI lineage: Eukaryota > Metazoa > Chordata > Aves > Galliformes > Phasianidae > Pavo > Pavo muticus. The sequence continues at coordinate 1,041,462 of JACDJE010000051.1, forward strand.
CTGCAGAATGCTGTGCTGTACAAATCTTTCCCTTCTGGGAGCCAGAAGGGCCACTTAGCTCAAGCTGTATCTTCTTAATGAGCACGTACAGATCAGCTTGGATGTGGAGGTGATGATAATGACTAAGATAAGGCAAGACAAATGAAAACTTACAACCCACGTTTCCTCAAAACCCTTCAAAGATCAAACAAGGAAGATATTACCAGAGAGAGGATATCTGCCGCAGTACTGAGGAAGGCTGCTGTTGTGGTTTTATTTGTTCTGGTGGAGGTTTGGCTTCGTGTCATCTTGTTTTTCAGTATTCCCAGCAGTCGCGGTGTGGTGTTTTCTTTGCACTGATAGTCCTAGGATTGACAGCTCCAGCCCTGACACCAGTGAGTCTGGTTCTTGCATGTGCACTATCAGAACAAATAGTGAAACACACTATTTGTTTGCTGGGAATACACCATGCATATTTATTCGGAGTTTTAAAATACTTGAAAGTCCAAGAGGAATGTTCTTACTTCTGTAAGGACAGAAGGATCTTGGAAGACCATGAAATTAGAGCAATTTCTGTGACAGAAGTAGGGACCCTGTTCTGCTTTAAACTGTAGAAACATCCACAACAGTGCATGGAACAAGAGACACTTCATCTCTGTAGTGGGATCCACACTGATACATGAAGATTCAGAGGTTATGTATAATAAAGTGTAGGGTAACTTGCATTGGAGAGACTGGTATGTGAGTGAAAGAACTTGGAGTACAGTTCACAAACCGGGATCCCTACATCCCAGTCTACCACATTAGAGATTTGTCTTTCTAATTGGAAATTAGGTTGCTCCAAAAGTAATGCCTCCCATTTGTTTCCATGGAAAGTACAACAGATACAAAGTGCACAATATCACAGTTTCGTAGAGGAAATTCTCAGCTACAACACACTATTTTTCAACACAGTCACCACCATTAGCTATACATTTTCATTAGCAAAGAACAAAAGCCTGCATGCCACACTCATAAAAGTCTGCACCAGCGGAGGTGACCCTGCTGTGGAAGTCCACCACTCACTGCTTCACTGTGCTCACTTCCACTGTTTCATTTCCATAAATGTTCAGCAAGCATCAATGAATGTCAGTGCGTGCCATTTTTTTCCACGTGGAGGAATTCAGTGCCACATCTTTGCTTCATCCACGCTTCCGTGTCAGACACTATTTGTCAGAGTGCCCATCTGCTGCCATCTGTCACGCAGCAAAAACGTAACAAAATGTGAGTGGGAAGATTCAGCCTCTCCTGCCATACCACCAACATCTGCCTCTGGCGGCGTGGGCCAATATAATGAAATAGGAGGCATTACTTTTGGAAGAGCCCTTGTAGACTCCTTTGAAATCTGAATGCAATTGTTTGAGTAAAGAGTCTGTTTGTCAAATAAACTTCAGTGAAACATAGAAAGTCCCTGGGAAATCAGTATCAGATTAATGTTTAAATATAACAAACTTATAGTTTCCCAGGTGCTGTATGATCTACCTTACTTGATCAATGAAAAATATTTCTTACTGTTATTCACTTATTTTTGAGTTAGGGCACTGTGATGTGTATTACTAGATAACAACACCGCAATTTTGCAAGAATTCTGTTTGCCCAAGTTGCTGCAGTAAAGGGCTTTCAAAGGAACAAAAAGGCATTCTGTTACTGTTGTCGTCAATTGTTTATGACTAACTTCTTCAGAGATGTAACTACTTTAGAGGATAAACTTATGAATATCTATTTTGGCAGCTCAGGTAGGGACTCTTTATTTCAAATGACCACCAGCTCTTTGAATATATTGCTCTTTTGGGTTTAGAAGGTAGCCCTGCTATAAATAAACCTATGCCACCCTTCTGGTAGTGAATTCAGAAAGAGGAAGATAAGATTTTTCACCCTAGGCATGTTTTATTTGTCTGTGTGATTTATTGTAAGGATTTAATGATTCATAGTTGCTGGTAATCTGTTTGTAATTGATCAATAATTCAAGTAGCACAAAGCGCAGACCATTCCAGTAAGTGCCCATGCCTTTACAACAATTACCTTGTATAGATGTGCAAATACAGCTCTGATAAGCACTGTTTGCATGGAAGTGCTAGTACTTCATGTGCAGCCTTACTGCACTTAGTGATAACTCCAGTGATGCATACACAGGGTGAGATGTTAGCTATGTGAACAGGCAACAGAATGCATCTGTCTGGGTTTGTACAGAACAGAGACTCATTGAGCCAGTTCCAGCAGTACTGGTACTCTCTTTCACCACGTTTCTCAAGAAGCTGGTTTGAATATCAAGGGTGAGCCTGCTATTATTAGTACAATATTTCTTTGTAGTGAGCCAACGGTGAGGTTTATAGGGAGTGCCATCAATCACAGTCCAGCATAGCTTCAAGATAATTCACTTAGGTTGGATTATTAAAGAAAGATTAAGGATGTGTTAAAATAGTTTATTTTATATTAATAGAAGATCTGAAAGATGTGTGGTCATTCCAACGTGCTCCCATAGGCTATACATGAAATGAATGAACAGACTCTCCACAGAACATCCATATGATCTGTAGATAGAGAGGTCACGAAGGGAGTTCCATGGGCAAGAAGCAGCATTTTATATGGAGAGAAGGAAACTGAGGACACAAAAATGCAGAAAAGGAAATATGAGAAAGGAGTGAAACAGAAACCTCTGCAGCTATTCTGATTCTTGAATTTTGTGTGCTGAAATCTCCATTCTGAGGACTGAGGAGAGAAACTGTATTTTTGAAGCAGGAGATACAACATTAGCAGTTCCACTCTGGGTGGATTGTGCTGAGTGGCAGAGAGAGAGAACAGCATGAGCCACCAACATGTTCCCTTTGGCTGTTGATCAAAACTTTACATGCCAACTATTCTCTCAGCAGCAGCTTTCAAGGTCTATGCAGACCAAAGGAAATACTTACCTTTCCACTGGTGACATTACAAATATATTGATGAGCAAAGAGCCATGGCATGGATAAGAGTAGCTAAAAGATTAGCTGTCCTAGGAGACCCTGTCAGGCTATCTACATATAGATATTTAAATGGAATGGTTTGGTATAGAGAAAGTGCTTTAGCAGTGGTTTTCTCTCAGATATATGTCTCCCTTACCGCTCTAAATCAATTCCTTAAGACAGAGGAAGCAGCACATGACTCCAGTCTGGAATCATTGCTGCTCAGGGGGCTGTTGAGTGCAAATTCACTCTTTAGCATCAATGACAAAAGTTTATGGCTGGGTCATGCAACTTAACTTAGCTTCCTTTGCATTTTGTGCCGTGGAGTGGATTCTTCTACTCTCTTGGTTGCCACAGCCTATTTGTGGCCATCTCCTGTGCTGGAGGCGGGAGCTGTGAACTCCAGGACCTCTTCTGGTGGCACCACTTCACTTGTGATCCCTTTTCCTACAAAAACTGTGCCTCACAGCGGTCTCGTGTTATGAGGGAAAGGAAGCAGTGGTGAGCTGTTATAGTGCTGCCAGGACAGTCCAGCCAGCCCGGTCACCCCACTGCCTGTGGGCTGCCTCTTTTGTCACAGGCTCACCCTGGCTTTTCATACAGAAGTTTCCCATGACCTCTTGGTCCATTAAATTCACCTTATATATGCGATCACAGAGAACAGGAAAGCAAGTTACCTATTCAGTGAATGTTTTTGTGAGGCTTCTGGCAGTTTTTAATTCCTCTTGTGTGGTGTGTAATCAAAACAGAAACTGAGATGCTGAGAGATTGGTACCCAGTAAAACTGTGTCAGGGGATACTTCCGGCTCTGATCCAGTTTAGGAATGGTGAAGGAGAGAAATCTGTTGTGGGGTCTTTTATTCTCTCTGCTTTCAAGAGCTGGAACAATCTGTCTTTGTGCTTCCTTAATTAATGTGATGTCAACAATGATAATGTGCTAAATAATATGCAGTGAGTAGTAAACAAAGCAGGTTCTGAATCTTCCAAGTGTACCACAACCAAAATTAATTGGCCAACCTCAGGGGAAATTGTAGTGCTGAACCTTTTTCTTGGGCTTTGTTTCCCTTTTTATGAACAATGAATTAGTTTGTTTTGAAGCTTCCTGAAATATTACCAGTTTTGCTGTCTCACTTTGAGAAATAGCTCACTCGCTCTCAAGGAAGAAACAAAAACCCTGTGGCTGCTACAGGCATAAAGCCAGATTCTGAGCTCAGTATCCATCTGAACTGAGATTGGAAGTGGTCCTGAATGAACAATGATGGTATTCAATCTATTAAAACACGGGAATGTGATCTTAATTAGCAAATAGCTTCATCCAGTTAGCAAAATGTATGCAAAAATAAGACTACCTGAATGAAAACTTCTGGTGGCTTGTTAGTGAAGCAGTTTTTATATTAGTATGCTCTTGGTGGATTTTTTTAATTTTATATTTGTGTTTTCTTTCCACTGGGGCTGATGCCCAGTTAGCCGCTACATGAAGTATTGACTCACTGTGGTCAGTAGCCAAGCTGCCAAGAAATGAATGAGGCTTGAATGGGATTTATCTGCCCTAATTCAGGCATGTGCCTGGATGCAGTAAGAAACAGACACTATCAGAAGGCAGCGACCTCTTCCTTAACAGAGATAAAAAGGATCAGATGAATTGGCTCCCATTTCTCCTTTTGACTTCAAAGGAAGCCTGCAGCCTCTAGGCAAGTAGCCTCAGATATCCAAAAAAAGGGTGAGGTAGGTGAGGTATTCATCTGGTAGGAAAAGCATATGGAAGAATAAAAGTACCAGTCCTTCCAGGGAAGGCTGATGCAGAGCTCTGAGGGAGCCGCCTTCCCCTCCAAGCCTCTTCTGTACTTTCTGTGACATGAATCCTGCTATTACCCTAATTATGAGCACTGAGACATGGCCTCATGTCTAAATGTTCATCTGCATTTGTGCCTGCACGGGCACATTTGGCCTCTGTTAATCCTACTGTGTTTCTGTTTTGCTCCTTTGAAGCAAAAGCAGAGGAGGCAGAAAAGGGAATGGGAAAAGTTTCTATTGTATTTTCCATTTATCTGGCTGTTTATCCATCCTGATTGTAACTGGAACAAAAAAAAAAAAAAAGATCCTACCTCTTAGGACCCCTGAAGCCTTCAGAGTAAGAAGGAAGGCAGCCTTTGCTTTTAATTGTTTTCCTTTTACTTTAAAGGAACAGCGAGTTATACAGTGAAACAGCAGGCAATCTGTAAGAGCAGTCCGAAAGGTGAGCCAGACCTCAAACAAAAGCAATATGAAAACCCTCTGCTTTTTTTTTTCCAGCTCCCTCCTGTGCCTCAGGCTTGCAGAAGAGTGCAGAAAGCATAATACCTCACTTTCTTAGATAACAGTGGAGGCAACAAAAAGCTGTTTTCTTTGCTTTTGAGAGTTTAGGTGCAATACAGAGAACTGATGTATGACATGCTGTTCCTTTGTAAAAGTACCAAGAATATTAAAATGCTCCCATTATCTGTGCTTAGCCTCAAGCTTCCTTTAATGATCCTGCCGCATCTTGTAAGAACTAAAACTAAATTGACTATGTGACTTCAGAAGCTAGCTACACAGTGACAATTAATGGTTCTTGTCAAAGTCCTGCACGATCAGTATCCATAAATTATGACATCTAACCAGTAGCCCTTTTAATCTCCACTAAAGGTTTCTGGGTTCCTTATTAAAGCATCCGTCTGTGGCTCTGATGTGTCCCCTCAAAAGAAAAAAAACAAACAACTAATCAAGCAGAAAGTGTTCTTTGTGTTTTAATTCAAAGGCTGCTGTTGTACATACTGTGCATTTACATGGTAATAACAGTTCTTCAGACATTTAGACGTGCATTCTTTTCATCTATATTTTGTGTTCTTGCTGCTGTGTCAGTCTGCTGTTGAACTTTTTCCCCTCTTCCCCATTCAGAGAAAGTGACTAATACGGGCAGCTAAGCAGATGAAAGAGTTACAGAGACAGGAGTTAGATCCTGCTGTTCTTATTTTACTCACCAATAAAAGCTGCGAAAAAAAAAAAAGTGCATTGACTAACAATGGTGTGAGCAACAAGAAGAGCTTACAAATCATAGAATCATAGAATCATAGAATCACAAGGTTGGAAACGACCTGCAAGATCATCTAGTCCAACCGTCCTCTCATTACCGATGCTACCACAAGCACTAAACCACATCTCGTAGCTCATCATCCAGACACCTCTTGAACACTGCCAGGGATGGCGACTCCACCACCTCCCTGGGCAGCCATTCCAGTGCCTGACCACTCTCTGAGAGAAAAAGTTTTTCCTTATGTCTAACCTAAACCTCCTCTGATACAACTTGTGGCCATTTCCTTGGGTCCTGCTTGTTGCCTGGGAGAAGAGGCCAAACCCCTCCTCATCACAACCTCCGTTCAGGAAGTTGTAGAGTGCAATGAGGTCTCCTCTGAGCCTCATCTTCTTCTGGTCTGTAATAGGAATGAATGAGCTTTGCCTTTGTCTACAGGGTTTCTTTTTTAATACACTATGACTGATCATTTTGCCTTGTCTAATTTAGACAAAAACTATGGATGTGCTTAAAAACTTGTAAGAGTTTAAGAGTTGAGATGCATTTATTCCTAGATTTGATCCTGATTTTGGTCTGAAGAAGCAAGACTAGCACTTAGTTTTCTACATGTTCTGCATCTCTCTTGCCTCACAAGTAGCTTGTCACTTTTTTCTCCCTCCATTTAGCTTTTGATCCTGACATTTTCCTTGTTAGTGCTGCTGTCAAGGCCACATCACACTGTATCCTTTGTCCAGGCTGGATGTGGCTCTGGGCAGCCTGGTCTAGTGGTTGGTGACCGTGCCCGTGGCAGGGGGGGTTGAAACTAGATGATCATTGAGGTCCTTTTCAGCCCAGGCCAGTCTGTGATTCCTTGATTCTATAGTCTTGATAGAAGGTGGTTTGAATTTTGGGATATGTAGGGTGCCTTTCCCAAGTGTGACTCATCCTAAACAAGGTGCAGCATTTTTTTTTCTTCTGCTTGGCTGAAAAATGAGTTGACTGTGGCCCTACAAGAAAGCAGGTAAAATCTAGCTGAAACCTCTTTCTCTGATGCACAGTCATGAGACAGGTCTTGCTTTAGCTCCAAAGTGGCAGCTCGGATGTACTGAGGTCTGCACAGCTACTTAAGAGCCATAGCAATTAGACTATCTAATTAGAGGAGTATCTACAGAAGTTGGTCGGAAGTGATGGTTTGGTGGGAGGATCAGAGTTGGTGTAGCTACCACTGTGTTGTTGAACAAACACATTGTTTAGACCAGAGTAGGGCAGAATTTCTGCTTGTTCTGTTGGCCCCTTCACTTTGCATTAACCCTTTCAAGCCTGTATTCTTTTTAAATGGAAATTTGACAGAAATCAAAGTAGATAACCCTGCTTGTTTTAATTCCCTTCCTTTTTGTTTTCTCCTTACCCTCATTCTTTTCCAGTGACATGATTGTACTTCCTTCCCAAAACGTTTCTGGCCTCAATGCACATTACTGGATCTACTGGTGATTAACTGTGGAGACTTTAGGGCCTGATTCCAAATTTTTTTAAAGAGAAAAAAAGATCACGCTCAGTAGTCTTAATAGTGAGCTTCTGTCTTCAGCAGAGAACATTTGGGAGGGGGACACAAGCTTCCATACATAAGATTTTTGCACAATATCTGGTGTTAAAAAGCTAACATTTCTTGAGTAGGAAGCCTCAGAAATCCCCCAAATCCTGAAAAACTTTAAATTCCTTAGGAGCTTAGGAAGCTTGGTTCGGTACTAAGTCTGAAGCATCCAAATCATTTTTATGATGTGTCTGCTTGTCCAGTCTGAGTGAGTACATTTCTAAACTAGGACAGGAAATTTCTCAGAAACAGGCTTTCATATGTGATTTACAGTCCTAGATATACCACAGTGGAAAAAAAAAAATGAATTAATATCCCCAAATGGAAAAGATTAATCATTTCTAAAAAAAAGTAGAAGATGGAAAGTTTTTCCGTAGGTTGGTGCAAATGAAAATACCCTTCCATTCCTGAACTTATTTTAGCATCCTAGCTAGAGAATTAGTTATCTCTGTATACTCCATTCAAGTCTTTCAGGTATTTTCTCTATTCTTAACTGGTGATGTGGTTTGCTATTACCTTGTCAATAATATTTTAGAATTAGTTAAACACAGCTTTAATTTATATTGTTTTGTAATGACAAGAAATTGAATCTTTTTTTGTTTCTTATTCACAGAAACTCCACTTTATAGACTTAGATAAACAGTATCTAATTTTTTATCTATTTTAATGATGGATCCTATCATCATCAATCAATAAGAAATATTTAATATGATAACTTATTCTGTTAAGGTAATAAAATCTATTATGTAAGTGGTCCTGCAAAACAGGTCCTTGAAGACAAATGTTGCTTACACATGTTTCAATGCATACCCAAAATCATGAGCTAGGTAGAAACATTTTGGTATATAAATTACTATCACAGTCTGTGCCTGAATAAGCTAACCCTTCATTGTTCCCACCTGCTGATAAGTTCTGCTCTGAGTTCTTGCTCCTTGCTTGTACCATTTCTTGTTCTTTGTTTGCTAACTACCTTTTTGTTACACTTTGTGCCATTAATAAAACTGGGTTTTATTTAGAGCAGCTTTTGCAGTCCTCATGTCCTTTAAAATTGCTGTGTCTGTTTTGATTGAGAAGAAAGGCTTACCTTGCTAAATTCTATGTATATTTGCCTTCTCTCCTGGGCTGTCATTCAGTGAGGCAATAAATACAACTCTAGAGTTTATAAATAGAAGGCAGCAAATTCTGTGACCACATTGCACTTATCATTGAGTTAAAATTCATCTTCCAGTTCAGTTTTGTTGAAAAAGTTGATTGGTTAATTTCCTACCAGCTTAATACCAAATCAGATCTCATCTGTCTGCACCATTCTAACTTTGTGCTGGATCAACAATTGTCTGTTCTCTCACAGTTGTCATGTAATTGGCATTGTACCATGAACTTCCTATCATGAGCTCTGGCAATACATCAGAAATGTGATTATAATGCAGAGTATACAACTGTGCATATATCTAGGATCAGCAAATTGTGGAACCACTGCATGACCTTTTCTTCTGCAAGATACATTATCTTGTTGTACGTATTTTACTCTGATGTCTTTAGATAATAGTAGCAATAATGCCATGACTGACTGCGTATTGTGTGTCATTGAAACAGAGAAATGCTTTTTTATTAGATCATTTATTGAAAACAATAAAAATGAGATTAAGTCTAATTCTATCTCTTACAGCAGAGATGAGACGTATTGCATATTCTGATGTTTTCAAAGGCACTTGCTTTGTTTTGTTTTGATTTTTTTTAACTGCTCTGGTACCTTCTCACAGCAAATTCTGAATATTTATATCAGCAGTTGGACATATAAAGCAACATTTTGATCCCTTTTGTTCTATCAGATTTTCATTCTTACTGGTTTTGATGCACTTTTATTTTCACTAATTATGAAGTGATAATCTACTCAGAGTGGAATAGAGAAATGATTTCTGCTGTGATAATGTCTGTGAAAACAAGTGCAATCAGAACTTTTTAAACATTCCATTTATTAAGCACACCTCTTTCCAACCTCCTTCTCCATGAAATATGCAGTGGGAAGCAACTGTGTAAAAGAACAGACAGCAAAGCTTGAGGACTTATATAATAAGTATTATAGATAACACATTATATGTATATGAACAGACTTCATCTATTTTTGTTACTTTTGTTACATGTGCAATTGTTGATCAATCCAGCTAGTACCAACTTCTTTAAAATACCATCTTTATCTCCTGATCCATGCTGTGTAAGGTACTATAGTTGGCAGCACGTGGAAAATTCGTAGGTGGAAATGAATGGTTTTATACCTCAAATTCCATGCTTACATTTTGATTGATACCCTTCCAATATTTGTGTTTACTATAGACCAGTTCCCTCTCTTGACTGCTTATATAACAAACTACCTGAGTAAGGCTTAGCACATCCATATGCTGACATCATCTAAAAAGAGGGCAGGATGGAAAACACTAGGAATGCTTGTTGTCAATATGGAATCCAAGTACAGTTTTTTGATTCCTTCTTTTTTCTTCACATTCTTGGTGTATATTAACAACATATGTATTTATAGTTTTCTTCCAAAGGTATCTGCTATAACATAATTAAAGGATGTCTTGAAAAATAGTGATGATATTTTAGGTGACTGATAGTGTGCCAAAAGAAGCTCAGCTAGCAATGAGATCCAATAGAATAAAGGGGAACGTAGCTAAATAATGTGAGTGATTTGCTATCATGGAGTGTTAGTTACAGAGTAAACATGCAGAGTAAGTCCCTTCATTGCTTCACTTCTAATTAGAGAAGTTTGCAAAATCCTTTTCTGGGGATGTTTTTGCATGGGGATAAAGAAGGTTAATGGACCAGGTGAGTGTGATTTGGACATGTTTGCTATGGAGAAAGGCCCAGGTGCAACTCTTGGAAGGCAATGAGAGAATTTGTTGTTAAATGCAGTTCCCACTTACTCCAAATACTATACCTTTGCCAGACGAGATAGAGTTAAGACACAAAGATGACTTTGTAGCCAGATTTCACTCCTTGACTAGAGCACTTACCTTTTGTGGTGTCCTTTTGAAACTGCAGACCATGAAACTGAGGTTCTTCAGAAAGGCTTCCAGAAATCTGCACTCTGCCAGTTTGCACCTTTAAATTTGTGCAACACACTGAGGAAGATAGTGTTTCCATGAATATCAGAAAGAGCAGGTTATGTTTCCTAGATATTAGAAGAAGAGGATATTCAAGTAGTAGGTGCCCAGAAAGTAGAAGGAGACAATGAAAGAGAATTGGAGTAAGTGTTAGGTCTTCCTACAGGAAAAGAGCCTGTAATCTCACACAATCTATGCACATCATGTGTGCGTGTTTGAGTAAAAGCAATGATCTGTAAATTTACTGCAGTGCAACTGTAATGACCAGAGGTTGCAATGTGTGTGTGTGTGTATATATATATATATATATATTAAAAAAAAATATATATATATATATAATATATAGTATAAATGATAGTATAAGCGTCCATTTCCATTTCAACACTAATTCCCAATGAGCTGGAACTCATCAATACATGTTTGCTAGCAGATCAATATCTAATCTGTTTGCCAATTTAATTGTATCAGGAGAGTGCATCATACTGATAATTTTCTAGTCAGTCTCTTGTGTTATCTGAGAGAAAAGGTGAGAAAGTATTTTTATTGTTAAAACTGAATGCAGTATTGCAAGGGAGATAAAATGCTTTGCATTCTGAACTAACTAAGCAAGCAGAGAACTGAAGCTGTTATTTAGATTAGAGCATTAGATATTTCAAGAGTGAAAGATGCATCATGTTAGATTAATATAGTTATTTTATTTAAATTTGCATCTACCCAGTAAAGAAGTGGAGATAATTCAGTGCAGGACTACATGAAAAAACGTTACAGCAGCACAGTTGGGAATTTGCGTCATATAAATGTAAGAATGTCTCTAGTAGAAAAAATGCTGAAGCAGCTCTTGGCTTTCGTTATGTGAGTAGATGGATGGGTGTTTCTGTGACTCTTGAAGCTGGAAGGTTTATGCTGTGTTAATGGCAGTGTTTTCATCTGGTTGTGTGGATCACATCCAGCATTTGGTCTGGGTGGCTGGAGTCGGAAATCTGCCAGCTACTATACTGTACTGCTTGGAAACAAAATGACAAAAGATTCCCAGGTTCTCTGTTCAACTGACATTTTTAAAAGATGATCTGTAAAATTATTTGAGCTCCTGGGAGAGTATGTGGGAATAGATTACCAGGAGTAGCTGGTCTCATAAGCTCACTTTTCATAGCATGTCCCATTGCCATTCCTGGCAGCCAGTTACCTACATGGAGCATTGGTCTGAGCCAGAGGACATTTCTTGCATTCTTTCTGTGGCACACTGGAAAAGTCAGGCTTATTCAAACCTTCTGTCATTTCAGATTATTTTTCCTTTTTCAGAGGAATTCAAAGCACTTTGGGGCATCTTCTTCAGAAACCGTTGTTATGACGTGACATTTGAAGCTGATTTCAAAATAGTCTTACATATTTAAAAGGAAAACAACCTGCTCTCTGAAGGATGGAATTGCAATGATCTCTCTTCAGCATGGATCTTCCATACCTATGGCATTCTATGAATTATATATTCTATTTCACAGAATTACTGTATTTATTACCAGAGGAAAATAGATTATTAATTACAGCTGAAGGCTGCTTTGATTAAATATACAATTAGTTAACTATGCTAAGCCCATCCCAAAGCTCCCAATATTTTCAGCTGGATGATTTTTCTAGTATTTTTAATTAAAATTGTTCTGAAAAGCCACAAGTTAGCTGCATGCACACTTACACTGAAGTTAGCTCTTAAGTGTTTTGCTGGTTTCTTTATGCCATCTAATTAATCTGTAGTGATTAAATGTACATAAAATCATCTGAAACACAAGGTAATTTGTGCAGATATGGAACAGTGGAGTGCTTTTACCAGTCCTTGGCATGGTTGTTTTATCTTTGGAAAATAATTTCTAAAGGCCACAGATGATAATTGTTTTGATGAAGCAAGTGTGGAAAACAGCTTACCAATCAGACAGTAACAAATGCAGTGCTAGAGACTGACTGACAGAGATGGAGATGTTTGCTTTTTGTATGCAGCTTGTCTTCCTTCTGGAGGTGCAGCCTCTTCCTGCGTTGTCCTCAAAGTTTGAAAGTCTCCCCTGAACTCTTCTGCTGGTGTGTCTGCATCCCACTCCTGTTCGATGAACCGGCTGTCACGTGGCTAGGAGATAGTTCAGATCTATGTTTTCCTCATTGATTTGTGAATAAATTTAGGGCTGCATTTCCCAAAGGGATCTAGGAGAGCGAACAGCTCTGACCAGAATTCCACAGGTTTTGTTTTTCTTCTGGAAAGGCAGCAGTATGGGTCCTGGTGATGAGCAAAGAGGGGACTGGAGCAACACCCTCAGGTGCACTGTGCTCAGGAAGATGCCTCCTCTTGCAGTCACTTCTGCATTTGTCCTTTTCCTTTAGTAGCAATGGAGTTACTCAGTGCACACCAACTTATGGACCCATGGTTAGAGCAATGTCTCATTAAGGGTTTGAGCCCTCTGTACTTCAGAGGACCTTGGATTCAGATCTTGGTGGGCCTTCCAGCCTTTAGGTTAGAACTTTATCACACCCATGAGCCTCAAGCAATGTAGAAGAGCAGCGCATCATAATAAAACCATATATTCTGTCTCCAGAACTGCTGCCTTACCTCTAAGAAGTTTTTTTTTTTTTTTTTTTTTTTCTTTTTTGTTCATTGCTAATGTCTTTTACCGGAAAGAAAGCACATCTTTGTATTAATATTAGTGTTCAGAAAGCTCATCCTTAATATGCCATAGGAGAAGTAGCAAGATGACGTTCAAGTTCCTAGCTGGATGCTAGATCACCACTATCATGTCCCTGCACAGATAGTTTGTAATGGCACAGTCTGTGTCCTAATCTCATGTTTTTAATGCATATGAGCTGACAGCTTTTAATGGTACATTAGCTTAATTTGTACTTGGCAAAAATTACATTCCAGTTTTGCACATCTTGGTCTATAAATATCTTTCTACTTCAGGCAACAGTATTCTGGCCTTTCATCAAATATGCCTCTAACCTTTTTCACAGAGTTGTTTTGTTTGGTTTTTTTTTGGCTTTGTTTTGTGGTTTTTTTTTTTTTTTTTAGTTTTACATGTCACAAGCCTTGTTTTATGTAAATGTTCCTGTGGGCTAATTAATGTATTTAACAACATATATCCTAGTTGTTTTTTTTTCCCTTTGTCCGCAGGACTTTCCCAGTCCTTTTTTTTTTTTTTTTTTTTTTTGACACAGGAGGGAGTTCCTGAAAGTGTTAAAGGTCCTGTTAATGGTGATGTTCAAACATCTTCTCATGCAATGTGCTAAACACCAAAGGAGAGTGCTGGTTTCAAATCCGCCAACCTGAGAGTCCCAGACTCTTCTAACAGGCAAAAGAGCAAATTGTCGTAGTGTCCTGACCTAGCTGCATCTGTGTTGCAACATGCAAGATAAACATGCAGAGCCCTCATTTTGTGGCTAACTCTGCCTGTACCCACTGTGTTACTGAAGCAAAAGTGAGAAATATCAGGACAGAGCTGTTTCAGCCTCTGGCAGGGCTGGACAGAGCCATCTAAGTGCTCTCCACTGGAAGTGGTTCTTTGCAGTCTTCATGTTTTCCAGGACCTCTACCTTCAAGCTATTTACATCTGTGACACCAACTGTGTGCCAACTAGTGTTCAGACCTTAAAAAGAGTCCTTCAGATGTCAGATAGATAGATTGAAATTGCAGATATTCTGGCATGATGATTTGTCCTATTTGTACTAACATGGCTCTGTGTTTCCCTTCTTTATAACATATCCTGTATCAATCTTAAACATTGGTGACATTTGGAAATACATGAACAAATTGAGGGTCAAATGTCAGTCATAACTTTGGATGTTATTGCTTTGTGCTGTTGCTGCTGCCTTTATCAAACTTGAACATCTGTCTTTATTGCAATTTGCTTTGCGACTGTGCTTTTTTCTGAGATTCAGAATTGCTTTGCAGACATTAACTCAGCCATGCAGAGATTCTGAAATGCAGCATGACAGGTATGTGTCGTACTTGGAGATGATGCTCTGCATATACAGCAAATAGAATATGTTTCATATATATATATAAAACAATAGGTTATTGTTTATGTTAGAGGAGAACTTATTAGCTGGAAACTCCTGAACCTCTGTTAGCTAAGCAGGCTGTTTACCATCAGTGTGCTCTCATCCACCAAACTGCAGTGGATCAATGTAAAACAAGCAAAATGGTCTGCAAGGCTTTATCTTCTCAGTGGATTGGCTATTTGACTCTGATACTCAACCCTTTGTAGTCAGGGAGGATTCTCCTGCACTTTATACCATGTTTCTAAAACTGATTTTTACCTTACGGAATGGGCTAGACTATGACATGGAAACCTCCCTTACCTGTCATACTGCATGAAGCAGACAAACTGGAAACTCTAGAAGATACCAAAATGCAAATGTTCACCTTTTTCTTCAGTGTCCTTTTACAGTCAGACCCCAGGTCTGCTCCAAGCCACTGATAACCTAACACGTGCGCTACAGCAGATTCAGTTTGATAAGCCTGTTCATTCTGTGCCATTTCAACTGCCCTCCAGCTTCCAGCTGCTGTTCAGAGGCCGAAGATGCCTGTGGGTTTTGTCATCTCTGCCCAGGGTGGCCCACAGTGCTGTAGTGCCTGGAAAATGGCACAGTGCTTGCTGTCTTGGCCAACAGAAGCCAGGGAGATGTCCCCCTCCTGCCCACATGCAATGCTGCTTGGAACCATGGTGAAGGGATGGCTTGGGGGTAGGCTGAGGAAAGGTGCGTTGCTGCTTTGCTGGGTACCTTCTGCAACCAGAGAGAGGAAGGTGTGAGTTTGCTGTTGGAGGACAGAAACTTGGAGCATCGTTCTGTCTGGCAGTAGAGGAAGAGGCAATGGGTGCAAACTGAAGCACAGGAGAGTCCCTCTGAGCATCTGAAGTGCTGTACGAGTGACGGAGCACTGGCACAGGCTGCCCAGAGGCCATGGAATCTCCTCACTGGAGATCTTCAGCATCTGTCTTGATGTGGGCCTGGGCACCCTGCTCTGGGTGTCCCTGCTGAGCAGGGGTTGGGACACATGGACCCAGAGGGCCATCCCAGCCTCAGCCATTTTGGGATTCTGTGAATCTGAACTGGGAGCCATCATCACCCACTCATTGCCTTTTTAGATTTTTCTTTTTTTTTCCAGCCTGTGTAGATTTTACCTTCAGCATAACAACAGGTGTGAAAAACTGAGTCAAAATTGAGTCAAGATAAGTATCTATGCAATGGTCACCAGGTCAAGCAGTGATAAAGACAGACTTTGAGCATCCTCACTCCTGCTTTGTCCAATTCCCTGTTTCAATTTTTCTGTAGCATAACTTTTTAAATGAATGAAAAATATATTAAAAAAAGAAAGAGAGAGAAAAAAAGAAAAAGGAAAAAGAAACCTCATTGTCTGAGTGCAAAAGCTGTTACAATATGCATTTCCAGAATAGCTGTTCGAGGCTTTAGGATAAATGCCTCATACCTTTATGGCATCTTTCAAACCCAGCTCATTACAATCTTCTGTGTAAATCCTTCTAAATTCACAGATAATTGACAGGACAAGCTCTGAGGGGCTTACAGTCAACTATGTTAGTGAAGTGTAGGAAGTCCAAGTGCTGAGAAGCCTATTATATTATGGGAGAAAAATAAATGATTGCCCATGCACAGCAGCAGCAATCCTAAATGAAATACCTCAGTTGTTTTCAATTTTATTTTTTCACAAAATACCCAAAGGCAATAATCCACTTTCTGGATTAACAGCCTGTAAAATATTACTCTAAAAAAAAATTAAACTATGTTTGAGCTAACTTATGGCAACACAGAAGAGATCGAGGAACAGTGGAGACTCCGCTGTGTTATACTCATGTAACTCAAGCCCATGCTGAGCAAATGCTTTTTTCTGCTTTTATAAGACATGAGAAGAATAATTTCTGTCCAAGACTATATAAATCAGATTTCATTCTGGGAAATATGTTTACAACATCCTTGAATGGTGCTATCTATTAATAGAGATGTTATCCCTGGGTTACCAAAAGCCATAATAAAATTTATCTGTATTTTATAGCATTTTAAAATCTGTTCTCTTTCCATCTTCATCCATTTTATTTTAATGCCTGGTCTTTTGTCTCTTAATCCCTCAGTAGTTTATCTGGTTGCTCCCTGGTTTGGGGTAGGCGGTATCTCCTAAGTTACCTGAAGGTTAATACTCCCTAAAGCTTACAACAATTGCAGTTCATTTGGTGGAGCTGGTACCTTTCACCCACTGACTAGTAACTGGAGGAAATAATCTCTTCAGATGGACATGCAGAAAAATAATGGTAGAAAAGGCAGCTGCAGGTCTTGTGTGAAAGTTAGATGTTATTTGGGTGAATATAGATCTTTCTTCAGCTTGTGTCAGAGTTGACTGTAGAAGCTGATAAGCTGCTGAAGTGCATTACTGGCAGTATTAGAGATGAAACAGAGATCATCAAATCATAGAATGTCTTGGATTGGGAAGGACCTCAAGGATCATCAAGTTCCATCCCACATACCATAGGCAGGTTTGAGGTGGAGGTGAGTGCTGGAGGTTTGCTTCTTCTCTTGCTGCCAGTGATACCAAAGGGTGCCCAAAGTACTGTCCTTGTTGATTTTGTTATGGTGAAACACAACTCTCTATTTTTAAAGTTGAACTTTTGTGTAGTGTTCCAAATTTCAGGTCACTTGAGTTTTCTGAGCTTTATTCCCCCATAAGGGTAAGTTTTCTTAAAACTGAAAGGTTGTATTACATTTTTTTGTATGTTTAGGAATCAAAGTTCTGCTTTCATTGTGTTTTGTATGATTTAATCACATGATGACCCATCTTGCGTATGATATGGTTACTACTTGGTGGCAAGATTGTAAACTGCATGAATGTGCTTACAATATAAACTGCAAATATGGGATGTTAAGCAGTCAAGAGAAATTGCTGTCTTCCCCTTCAACCTGAAAAGCTGGTTGGCTCTACTGCACACTAACTGTATCTGACCAGCTATGTGAAATCCAGCCTATGGGGAGTAGTCATGTTATTACAGACCACTCCTTTTGAAAATGACTTTCTTTTGGGGGATGTACAATCAGAGTCAAGCAGAAATTTTAAAAGCCTCTCAGAAGGATTTTCAAATGTACATGTTTTGAATGGAGGGGAAAAACACCTGCGGACTTAGGGTAGGAGTGGGGCACAGGCAATGCAGAGGCAAAAGGCTTGTATCTATAGATTAAAAACTCTAACATTTTAATAGGAAGATTTTTGAAGTCTTTTTTTTTTTTCATTGATTTGATTTGTAGAACAGCCCTCAGAATAAACACTATAGGCATAACTGTGAGGCAAGGGACGTCAGTGTAAAGAGTAGTAGTAGCCAGGATGAATAAGGAATTTGTTAAGATAGTTTAGCATGCTGGAGATGATAGAATAAAATTAAATAGTGTACCTGTGCTTAGGATCAGACTGGGATTTGCAAGCCTTCAAGTTCAGCATACACGGTGTAGAAGGTCTTAGAGTACAATCTGAAGGAAAGGATGATTGCACATAAGGGAGGCAAAGGGTAAGTGGGATATAATGAATCAAAGATAAGCAGAGGTAGATGGTTACAAAGCCAGGCTTAACTGATAGTTTTTTTTGTTTTGTTTTGTTTTGTTTTCATTAGCAGATACTTTATCTTGACGAAGAATATGTGGTAGGTTCGGTTTATCTGGACTTCAGATAAACAAAAATATCTGAGGTGGAATTCTAAGAGAGAACACAAGCTAAACTGAAACAGAAATGGTTAGATAAGCTATAAGTCACAAGGAGGATATGGATTCGACTCCACCAGAATATGTATGCATGTGTAATGTTAAAAAGGAAAGTGAAAGGCTGGAGGAAAGTTACTGCTGGAGCTCCGTAAGGGTATGTCTTTGTACTGATCTTGTTTAACACTTTTGTTAGTGACCTTTGCAGAAATATCAGTAGACTTCACCTGGCAGTTCACGTGTCTAATACCGATGGCTTCAGCAGGACTGTAAGGTTTACCTGGTGCCTTGAGGGGAAAACGGGGTAAGGAGGGCAAGAGATGGGGGGAAAGCTGAATACTGAGGAAAGAAAGGGGATAAAAAAAAAAAGAGAAACAATGTAATGAATCATGATTTAGGAAAGTACAGTAAGCAAAATGAATAAAGAGAAGAGAGCAGGAGAGTGAGGCTAGACCTGTTATTTCTCTCACTTGCTCCGCTATCTGAAGACTTCCAAACATGGCTGTTGTACTCATTTGACTGGAATGGAGCTTGAAAAGGAAGGAGCATTTGGGAGGGTAGTCTTTGCCTACCCACACTAACTCAATTTTGACTGTACTTGATATCTGCTTAGATAATATTTAATGACTGTAAAATACAGCTTCAGAAAATGTTGCAGATTTATTCTGTTCCAGAATATCTGGCAACCTGATGAATGGATTTTTGCAGAGTAAAAAACATGATTTCATATACCCTTATGCTGAGCTCAGGTTTCACAATTTATAGGCAAATGGCTTTGTTAGACTACTTTGTCAATATGCAGCTGCTGCTGCCCTTGCTGTCTACTGTCATTTTTAAAGGAAAGGGGGAAGTCCAGTGTTCCTTTGGGCTCCTTATTTTTAAGGAAGTCTGACTCGCAGCCTGGGCCTGAAATAATAGGGATGACTTGCTTCAGAGAAGTGGCTGCTTAAGCGCAAGGCTTCACGGCAGCACCAGAAGTGCTTTTTGAGTTTACTTCCAGCCTGGTGTGCACAGTGCCTCCTTGCTTACCCCACAGAACTTGTGCATCTCCTGCCTGACAGCTGAGGGGCTCTGTGGTTTGTCCTAACCAAACAACACAGGGAGGGAATGAAGATTCTGAGTCCCTTTTGGTACTGTGTCACATCATCTAATGATCATGCACGAGGATGTCAGATGGGACAGCATCTCCCTCTCTGAGATCTCAGTAGCACAAACTGCTCCAACAGAGCTATGCAGTATACTGGATGTGATGGCTTGCCTGCAGCTAATTTCGACCGAGTGCAGCAGGCTTCAGGAAGAAGCTGGAGGTGCAGATTGCATGACTGGACACCTGACCTCCTCATTTACCAGTTTCCCTAAGGCTGAGTTTTGGGGAAAGAAAAAGGAGTGTTATAAATTTATGTAAGATAGCACCCGCTACTTTAACTCTGCTTCAGTGAGACTTCTGTACCAAAGGCAAACTTATGAGAGTGTGATGGTATTTCCATTTGGTATTTATTAAAAAAGCACTCGAGGCCAGTATGCAAATTTTTTCCCACAAAAGTCTTCTTGTCTGGGAATCTCCATCAAGGGCAGGTTTGTCTCTTTTGCATGCAAATATTGAATTTTGACAGAATTTGAAGTCTGCAGTCCCTTTTCTCAGATGCTTTATTGTTGTCTAACATAATGTCAATAATTAATGCCAAAGCAGTCACAGTAAGAAACAATACTATGAATATTAACTTTGTTGTTTTATTTTTAAATAGTCTGCCTGAAAAATTACCTTCACTACTTCTGGTTACTTCTCACCTAATATTTCCCATCCTTTGGATGAACAGTAATTAAAGATTTTTTTTGATCATCAGATCTTGGAGGCAGACATGAAACGGAGGGCAGAGCGTTTTCTGCTAGGAACGAAGAGCGGTGCTAAGCAGGCTGGAGACCTGCAGTCAGGTGCTCTGCTCTCAGAGGTGGAAGCTGGCCAAATTTCCCTGATGGCCTGGCCTTTCTGCCGTGGTTGCATGTCAGCAACTGAGCCCAACAAGTGTCAGCATGAATTCAAATAGCAGAATTGATTGCTGGGAAAGATTTATGCCCATCTGCCTCTTCTGGGGTGAGGAAGGTTCATTTAAATTTTGTCCTGCCATTTTGAACTGGCTTCAGACGTTTCTCAATTTATTGCAGGTCTCTGATTTTCAGCTGCAGTTCTTTTCGCCAATAACTTTAAACTGTGACATTTTACTTTGTTATCTTGTAAAGCCAGCTTACAATGAAAGTTTAAAGGAATCTGGCTTTCTAAAGAATGTATCTATAAGCACTAACACGAGAGCTCCTCTCAGGTCCTGCATGAGGTGGGTTTTGAAGTAGGAGCCTGTTTGGTTTTGAATTTAAAGGGAAAACATGCTTTACTACAACTGAGCCTTTCTAAATCATAACCTCTTCTGCAAATATGCTGAGAACAAACCCTTGAATCTAGATACATCTGACCTGTAAGAGAACCGAGAATGAGAACTTGATTGAAATTTGCACATGGATGCTGTGTGTCCATGGAGCCTGCAGCTCCTACCTGTGTGTTCTATTGTTCAATGTACAACTTCTATGTGCAGTGATATTGTGACGTCATTGTTTTGGTTTCTGTGAGGAGAAATGCTATATTTTGGCATGCTTCTTGCCTTCCACTGAAGAAGATTACAGAAGTTATTGTGTGGATAAACACTAGAAGGCAGAAGTCATGGTAAGATACTAAATATGCTGCCCTAAAATTTGACTGTGAGGCTAAGAAATGTTGCTTTTCAGTGCTGTTGATTTGTATAAAATGGCTTCATCGGTTAAGGTCACTGGTTAAATGGCATCATCTGGCTTTACAAACACAACACCGTGTTTAAAACTTATTGAGAGCATGTATAAATTGTCAGCTGTTATTTGATCATTCTTTTATAGGCACAGGTAGAACTTATGTCTGCCTTTATAAAATCATCCTATGTATGTAATTTGTATATTGCCATCCAGCATTTAAGTGCACTTGAGTCTTCTCTTCTAATATATAACTTAAAACACAAAGAGCTTTATATCCTTCTTTCACTGGTATCTGGTTTTTTTATTTTATTTTATTTTATGAAATGCCATGTGAGCTAAAAAGAAAAAACTCCTTTAAAAAGAACTGTGTTACTGAGATAAAGCAAAGATGAAATCACCCTTGTCTTGATACCATGCCACATTAAAGCGTTTTCATTGTCTAGGCCATAAACTTTGTTTTAAAGCGTGTCTATTTTAATTCATGTCCCCTTGTAATTCGTTATCTCAATTCTCAGCACAGGTGTATAATCATGATTGCTACTGCAGCAATGCCTAGAATGCCCTATTTAGTCTGAGGCCCTGTAGTGCTTGACGCTGTGTTACCAAAAAGACACAGTCCTCGCACCAAGGCGATTTTATCTAAATAGACAAGTACAAGAGATATAAAGTGTGGATGCAGTATTTTTTCAGTGTTTTAAATTGTTCCTGCTGCTTTTCTGTGAGATAATCAAAAGCCTATTCAATATTAAAGGATGACTCTGTTTCTCAGAACAGAAAGCATTGCTCTGTTCCTGATGTTAAGAGGCCTTTTCTGCACTGTATGCTAAGCTCCCCCATCTGATGTCTCTGCCCAGCAACTGAAAACAGAAAGGATGGCCACATGCATCCAGTGGCCTCTGAGTAGCTAACAGGGATATTCTTCAAAATCTGCTTGGATTTCAGTGATGTTCATAGCATTGCATGATGCTGGTACAAATCGGATCCGTGCAGCGTATCCGTGGTCAGCCAACAGCACAGCCTTGGCCACCGGCCATTCGTAAGCTCCCTGCTGTAGCTTTCAGCCACTTGGTCCAAAACTGCCTTGATGTGCCCTGAAGAGCTGGTCTGCTGCTGGAGCAGCAACTGCAACACAGTTCTGCTGTGCACCCAGAGCTTCCTGGGAAAAGGAGACTGATGTGGTGCTGTGGGAACTTCCTCAGTAAGTGCCCTTTGCAGGTGTTTGGGCAGCTCTTTGCCGACAGCTTTGGTGTCTCCTGAATCCTACATGGAAATGTCTTATACATAAGGGGAAAGTTCCCTTTGCAGGTGTTAAGTGCTGAAGTTTTACAGGGACAGATGCTGCTGCTGGCACTGCAGAGACCAAACACAGGGTGATAAAGGAAATAAAAGGAGCGAGAGAAGGATAGGAGAGGAAAGCCAAAGTGGAAGGTGGAATAAAACAGAGAGGGAAAATGGTGAGAGAAGACAGATATAGAAAGAGACACTCCAGAAGGAAGAATAAACATAGAAACTCTGGGACAGCAATAGCAGCTGTAATTGGTTTTAAGCCAGGAAGGAGCTGGAGCTCTTATTGCTGACACCATGTACAAAACTGCAGTGCTGTATAAATAAGATAGATAGAATTAGGCTGCTCCTCACATTAACATCACTTAATTTTTCCTGCAAACAGGGAATGTGGAAATTGAACTTCAGAAATTAAAAGCTATATTCATGATAGCACAGTAACCCATCACTCAGTAGAAAAGTAAAGAAATCCTACATGGCTAAATAGTCTTTAAAGGAGTATCAAGGTAGAAGAGAGATAAGCAAAAAGGAAGAAACAGACACAAGCATTTTTTATAAGAGTCATAGAATGGCTTAGGTTGGAAGGGTTCTTACAGATCATTGTGGTATCTCTCTCGTAAGTTATCTCTCTAAATATGCTTCTGTATGCAGTTTTGTTTGTGTTCATTGTGTGTAACTGAAAATGTACAAGGATGCTATTGTCAGCATTACCTGCTTTCTTGATACTCAAATAGAAGTGGTTGCTAAGCTGTTCCTAAGGGCTGCTGGGAACTTTTTGGTGCAAAGAAATGAAATGGAGTTTTGGATAGGAGGTGAAGTCCTGTCACTGGCTTTATTTTATCAGTTGAAGAGTTCTTCTGAGTTTGCATTTTCTACTTTTTTGAAAAAGAGATCAAGGAAGTTGTGCTGTATGCCCTGTTCCAGAAGCAGGATGAAATTAAATTTTATTGTGACCTCTTGCTGTGTTTGGACCCTACTGCTAAGAAAGACACTGCTGATGTGTGAGCTTGTGAATTGTATTTTTAAAACATCTAGTCCTGTAAAATGTTGAAGGATTTTTTGCCAATATGCTGCTTCTGGAGTAAAGCCATGAAAACAAATGGATAACAACAGTGTCAAATTAGTGTCAAGGCAGTGTGAGATAAGAATGGAAAATGACTGAAAAGGACCCTCAGTGTTTTATTCCAAGGGAGGAGGAGCCTTTTCTGTTCCTTCAAAATAGCATTTAAAACAGATATACAGTAAGGAATGAATGCTCAAGTAGACCAAGTCCGTTGTATGTTTGTTCATTAAAGAAAAGCAAACACAGATGCTGAGGGCTCAGCACTCCTTGTGGTCGGAGGCCCAGCAGGTTGTGGGGTTCAGTCAGTCAGGGCAGTGCCCCATGTCTCAGTGAGAGGGGGGAGCAGGCTCGGTGCTCTGTTGCTGGGTTTAACCTCACTGCTTTTTTACAGTATGAAACACTGGCTCATGGAGCACCCTCTTGGCCAAGGCAGTATCCTACTTACCAGCTGGGCTGGAGGTAGCGTGCTGTCAGCTGCTCAATGTTGCTGCTTTTAAGAAAAAGCCCAGAGTGCTGGTGGTTGCTAGTAGATGTGCGGGCAGGAAATGTGCTCCCTGGCTGGAACAGGGATTGCTGGAGATGAGTGCAGCAGTCAGAGCAGCACCAAGAGCCGGCCAGCTGAGCAGGCTGCTGCTGTCTGTCCTGATCATGCACAGCTGGAGCGGGTGGCAGTTAGTCCTCTAGCTCTCACTGGACTACCTTAAATTGAATTTAAAAGCATAGGATAAAATCTGCCTTATGCTTAACCGCATGCATTAAATGGGGAATTTTAATAATGTGCCAACAGCAGCATTTTGGAGTATCTTGCTGAGGAAAAGGTCACTATGCCCATAAGTTATCCTAGCATTTGATCAGTGGACTCTTTTCCAAAGACTTTAAGTCTAATTATTCACTGCTTATAAAGTCACTTGAGATATAAAAAGTCTTTTAGTAGTAATGAGAGAACCCCCACAATTAGCCAGAAGGTAGCCATCTATCTTTTTAAACTACTCGGTTCAGAGGAGAGCAAGAGTTTCAGGCGTGTGAATGTGGATGAATTGTTATGACAGTGATAAGTGTAACAGTTGTGTAGTAGTGCCAGCCCTGGCTGAGTTCGTGGAAGGTCGGGGATTTTTTCTAAAGGTGAAGGAGAGACTCTTCTTTTTAGTGAAATGTATGATATGATTCCCTGACAGGAGAGAAGTAACATGTTGTTTGTAGGTGCCTGAAATCTGCCATTCAGCCTCGTCTGTTATTCTTTGGGAGTTGCAGACGATTAAAGGATATCATTAATTTGATCTCCTAAAACTTCAATAGCAACCACCTTTTCAAATCCTGTTTTCTGAGAAAAATACGTACCCTGGAAGAGAAATTGGAGAGTGAGCTTGTGCTAGAGCAAACACCATAAAGTTCACAGGAGAATACAGCGTTCAGTGCGGGGGCTCAGAGATAAAAATGATTTGCTCTGAGCACACACACTGGACTTTGATTGTCTTCTTCACTACCACCGAAGGGCTGGTGTATGCGGTAGATCTGGTGAGAGATTTGTCTGAGGTCCTACCCACAAACAGAAAAAGGTTGCAATAATTAATGTAATAAATGAAGGTCTAATTACATCAAGGAGTAACATATTTTATGCATGCCACAGATAGTTTAGTCTTTATTGCCCTCAGGCATAATCCTAATATCATCAGAAAAACTGTTTGTCAATATTAAAAGCAATTTACATAGTAAATACACTCCAGCCTTGTACATCACCATCTGGGTTAGCTGAGCTTTTGGAGTCATACTGGGCAGTGCTGGTGAAGGCAAACCTCATAAGTGCTGGGACTGTCCAGCTGTCACGGTGGGTTGGTGACAAAAGTTGGTGCTCCCAGCCTGCTGGAAGGAGCCAAGCTCAGAGAAAGACAGCAGGAGAGGGGTTTAGGAGAGGAAAGATGATGGAATTAAGGCAGGAGAGAAAGGAAATCCTGGGAACAAAAATGAGGTCTGCAGTGAAAGAGAAGGGGCAGAGTGAGAAGAGTTGAAAGCCAAAGAGGGGAGAGAAAGGAGAACGAGACTGAAAGTACCATCTGGAAGAGATAAGAAGGATGTCTAAAGTGGCTAGTAACACCTCTTCTAGGTGTATGGAGGGAGTCAGAAAAGAAGAATAATGGCTGCTCACAAATTCCTGTCTTCTAGCACTTGCCTCTGAGCAGCTCATTGTGAAAGCGATTCACTGATTCTTACACTTAATTTGGCATTTGCAATTCACTCACAAACCAGGAAAACTGCAGATGAGTCTGCTCGCTGTTTCGTAAGTCAGGTGAAACTTTTCTGATCTATCCCTGTGTGCAAGACTAAAGGAGCTGAAAGAACTGTGACACCTGCATTGCTCTAACACGTAGTGCGTAGATGGAAGATTCTATTTTCCAGTTACACCAACTGTCAATTGCCATGCTATGAACTACAGGAACTGAGATCCCATTTTGGGCACAATTTAGTACTGCTAACTCAGTAGTGATTGCAAACTTCTTGTAGCAAGAATTCTTCTTGTAGCAGACGTAGTTTTCCTGGTGGTGCTAATGCAGCATTGTAGCATCCAAACGTTCTTCTGAAATATACTTCAAGGTGAAGGTCCAGAGCCACAAAGAAACTTCAGACCTGGAAATGCTGAGTGTCTCTTTTTGGCTGTCTTTTCCCAGAGTGGATATTTTCCCTGATTTTCTACACACTGCCAGAGAAGAATTAGGTGTTCATATACAATTGTGGCTATGGTTATACTTAACCCAGGCAGCTGGAAGCAGGCTGTAGGCATGCATCTAAAATACCATTGTCTTACTATGCTTGGTACCTTAAATGCAAGTAAGAATAAATTTGTTATTCAGAGCATCAAACTTCCTCATTAAGGAGGGGGAAGAAGGGCTTTGTGATTTCTTTGCTTCTGGTGGATTTGATTTTCCATCCACAAAAGAATGAGGTTCTGAACCCAAAGTTTTGGGAAGCAATTGTTGCAGTGAGTTTTGTTTTAGGTGGAGATGACTGGGTAGAAACGGTAACATTGAGGAGAACTAGATATTAAGCTCAAGTTTGTATTTGATGGAGAGGCAAAATTGCTCAAGCACTTCTGTGTTACTTACCTTGCTCACTAGTTTGCTGTGTTGTACTGCAGTTGTGATAGAAATTATTTCTCCATTCCCAGGACATCTACCTGAGGCATTATTTCCAATCCAGTTTAAAAGTATTTTGAGTTTCCTAGGGTAGCTTGTTATACAGTTCTTTCAGGCAGTGTTCAGCTCTTTGCGAGGGTATTTTGGGGATGCATCCTGCCCTTCACAGAGAGGAGCTGCAGCTGTCAGACCTACCCACAGATCACAGTGGACAACTGAACAAAATGAAGCATAGTCTTGAGGTCAATTGAAAGAAGAGCGCTTCCTTATGACAGCTGCTGTTTAGATCCTCAAAATCACTAGGAAGTCCCTGGGAAGTCTCTCTCTAGAAAGATGCTTTACAAAGTGGAAACAGGCATATTTCTGTTGTTTACAATTTTTTTAACACTTATATTTTCATGCTTATCTTAAATCTTAGGCACAGGCTTTTCAGACACAGTAGGTATTTGCTAAATATTGGGAAATTGAACTGATGCTGGTTACACATAGGAAAACAGGAGGCTGCAGTATTGACCACTGCCCGGGTCTGTTCATTGATGTTGAACTAGCTACACAAAGTAGCAAGCAGGACCAGCCTAAGCTGTTCAGGAAATAGGAAAGTAGTTCTTATTACAAGAAGAACTTAGCCTTTGGAAAAACAGCCTGAGGAAAAACAGCCAGAGCCTGTGTATTCAGCCAACTCAAACCATTCTATGATTCTGTGATTCTACTGCTTTCAGAAGGGCTGACATGATTGGGTGATTAGGGCAACAAAGGATCAAATGGGAACAAACATCATTTAACTCCTGTGGCTGAAGAAGAGGAAATGTTATTAAACAGAATAATAAAAGTTGTCCCTTCACTGAACTTGCCTGAACCCTGATGGAGATAGTGGTATTGGATAATGACTGTATTTGCTACCTTAGAGATTAACTTGCTCAAGAAATGCAGTTTAGTACTGAACTATAACCTAAAAGGTCAGTGTGATGAACGCCATTTCTGTAGATGAACTGTCACATTTGTGTTAGCAGAAGAGTTGCAGTGTGCTCTCCAGCCCATGTATCACTGGTAGCCCACATATCCTGTGCCCCCTGTCCTGCCTGGAGAGCCTTATACCTGGCAGTCTTTAGCATTGGAAGTTTTCTAAAATGTTTATATGTAAAAAAGCTTTATGTTTGGGAGAAAGGTGGTATCTTTTTCTTCTTTTTCTTTTTCTTTTTTTTTCTTGTAGTTAAGGAGAGCTCAAATTCTTGTCCTAAAAAAGAACTGATCAAACTATGACAGAGTGCTCAATCTTTTTTGCCAGTTTTCTATCCAAGGATGCACTCTGGGATTTGGTTGCCTGGGTGTATTTTAGGGGCAGAGACTGGAGGTGAAGAGACTGTCGTGATGAGAGCAGATTTAACACCTGTCAGGTCAGAGGCATCTTTTGCATGAATGTTGAAATCTCCCCGGACAGTGAGCCTTGTGAACTCCATCATCACGTCAGACACTATCTCTGTCACTTCTCCAGGAAACCCTTGTGGCTGGATGTCTCTGGTCTAGCAAAATGCTCAGGTTATTCTTCCTTTGCCCTTACTGATTAACAGGAGGTCTCCGAGGGTTTTACTTCAGAAGAGCCAATCTTAAATTTTAAGTTGCATATGCAAGCTATTTGCTGAAGAGAGGAGATTATCTCCTAAGCTGCTACTGTGATACCTTTTGTGATGGTTGCATTCATGTGATTACACCTTTTTCTCTTTTTTCCTTCTTTTTCTTTTTCTTTTCATACATAATATAAAGTATAGACTACAAGAAACATCAGTATTTCTGGCTCTTTATTCAAAAATTCTGGCCAGCGTTAATAGAAATCACCAACGTCTGAAAAACATTTAAAGATTAGGGTACTTCATTTCTAAACCACAAGCATTTAAATCTTGGAAGCAGTCTTTGCTGAAGGTCTGTTATATTACTATTTTTTTTTTAGAGTACAAAGTGCAAGAATAACCTAACAACCATCTGCTGATGTTTTTTATATTCAGTGTTTTGTTATTTACTCCAGTCCCTCTGTCCTTCTCCGCTGTCCACCTCTGAATGTGTGGGAATAAACCTATGTGCTGTGGTGCTGGCATTAGAAATGGAGGTTGGCCAATGTCAGTTGATTTGTGCATGAAAAACAAAGCCTGATTGCTTGTTTATTTTCTGACGCTGTTGAAGTTTTGCACGTGGCTTGATTTAGAGCAAGGGGATGGCCAGGATCCAGGCAGTGGCCACCAGTCGCTTTGGGGAAGATGTTGACAAGTGGCCCAGACTTTGCAGTGTGTCCAAAAAGGGGGGAGAGTGTTCATTAAACAGAAGCTTAATCAAACAGGGCAGGAGGATGGTTTACATGAGAAAAGATATATTCTTTACTTAACATTCACAACTTGCTTGTGGATTAATTAGCCCATCTGCTGCAACAAATGTATTCCCATGTCTTTGTGTTGACTGTTAAAAGTGACTGATTTCTCTATCCACTCAAAATAGTACCCTAGATTCCACTGAAAGTAACCTTTCTGAGGCAAGGAATTTATTTAATCGTCCACTAAGAACCTGTAAGTGGCTTGCTGTAAATAAGTGCTCAGCTGTCTATGCCTCCCAGGGTAACTATATGTGAGTGTTAGGTTAGGGGATAGTACAGGAGGCAGACAAACCTTAAAGAAGCTGAGTGAAGAGAGCTTCCAGCCCCATCTGTAGTATTGGCTTTGGGTTTTAAAATAAATTCACTCTTCCCAGCCCCAAGTGGGCAGGACAGCTGCCAGCTTAGGGTAATTCAGCTATAGATTTTCTTCTGAGAAAGGCAGTGTTCATAAATTAGGTGACCTTTAGGCAGATCGACAAAGTGTGTTGATGAACTTCAAGTGACAATTTAAACAAGTATTAGGTGTCCAGAGTGCATAAGAAACCAACATAAAGGATGGAATGCTTTCAAAGTCTTTAAATTAAACAGGCATTTAAATAAAAATAGAGGTCAGCCATATGTTGCCAGGATAAATGAAAATGTGTATCTTTTGTGATTTTTCTCATTTATGTGATTTTAAAATATTAATATTCTTTGGAAATAAAATTTGCATGTAAATGGCATTAGCATGAATTTATGTCTGTTTCCTCAGACTAAGGGATAGGTGTTGGCTGATGTCAATTACACAGCTTCTGATATTCCAAAATAATCTAATATATATTTTGTATGCTATCCAGATATCTTTTCACTTTGCTGATACAGATCTGTGATAAAATGGTAAGCTTCTGCCAAAAATCACCACGTAATTCAGGTGGGATACAGCAGAATTGTGTCCTCATTACTTGAATAGGAAAAGAAAATGATACAACGCTATGTTGTATTTTTTTCCCATACACTTGTTATTAGGAGAAACACCACATCTGTTATCAGAAAGTTTTTAAAAGTATTAAAAAGGTTTGGGAAGACAGGAAAGTAATTTTTATGTTCCTTAAGCCTTAGGAATGAGAGTCATTCAGAAAGCCTGTAGGACAATCTTTTTACAAAAGCTGCCAAAACTGTGAAAACTGTGGAAAATTGTTTCTTTGATAGGATCTGAGTTAGAAGCAGGAATGAAGCAGAGGAGAGGCTGTACTGAAGAGTGACTGGAAGACCCAGACTTGAAGCTTTATCTCTAATTGCCTCTATTAGACATGGCTGAATCTGAACGCCCTGGCAGTGTAACTTGTGCTATCAGAGAGGGTTTGTAGAAGCTGAGTCCTTGGGGAAATTTCTTTGATTTTCTCATAACATAACTTATTTTTCAAGCATGCTGCCACTGCCTCTTGTACATCACTGATATTTCTGCATGTAACTTAGTTTAACATAACCAAAGCTTGTAATTGGATGAATTATAATTTGAAAGATAAAATCTTTACATTTTCTGGCTTCGGTCGTCAGAGAAGTAGTATGGAGGCTACTCCAAAAGTAATGCCTCCTATTTATTTCCATGGAAACTACAACAGATACAACAAGCACAATAACGCTATTTGATAGAGCAAATAGACCTACTGCTTTGTTTCCATAAACATTCAACAAGCCTGAGTGCATGTCAGTGGGTGCAATTTTTTCCACATGCAGGAATTCAGTGACACACCTTTGCTTCATCCACACTTCCATGTGAGATGCCATTCTGTCAGACTGCCCCTCTGCTGCCATCTGTCACACAGCAACAAAATGTAATGGAATGTTGGTGGGAAGATTCAACCTCTAATGCCATACCACCAACATACACCTCTGATGTTGTGTGCCGACATAATAAAATGGGAGGCTTTTCTTTCAGAGCAGCCCTCATACAAATGCATTAAGATCAGGTGATTAAGCTAGCTGCAGTTCATATTATTTGATCACAGTCTAGGTCACATTGTATAGTACCTCTGGGGCTCTCAGGCATTCAGCACATGAGTTTTGAGGGTTTTTAGGAAAAGAAATCTATTCAGGACATTTCTAATCTGCTCATAACTACATACGGTATCAGATCTTTGCACTGGTGTCCACACTACAGTATGGTTATTTCTCTTGTCCTCATGAGTGACATGGCCCTGAAGGCAGTGCTGGTTATACACTGTACTCAAGCATGCACTCTGGAAACGTATCAAGTTGGTACATATAAGTAATTAATGGTCAACTCTATTATAACCATCCAGCTGAGTAGGTATGGTTACACCTGTTGCCTCAAATATGACATGTTTAATTGCAAATGCTTCTCCTGGCAGGCTTAAAACTGTTACTTGCTGACTGTGCTGATTGGGTCTTTTGAGTTTGCTGGTGTTGTACTTGGTTGTTTTTTTTCTTGTTTGTTTGTTGTTGTTTTTTGTTTGTTTGTTTTTTACAAGAAAGTTCCAAGTATTTCTTTAACGAAAGAGTGATGTGGCAAAGAAATTTTGTTTTCAGCAAAAGTCTCTGGTGGATTTTGTCCCATGTCTGGGAGGGGCTTAGAGTTAGTTCATTAAGGAGAAGTTTTAGGGCTTCAGAGTCTATATAACAAAGTAAATTTGGGCGTTATGTTGCAGTAGAATCCTATTTCTGACTTGCTGTCAGTGAGGAGATTTTCTCAGGGATATAAATTTAAATCAGTCTTTGGTACTATTCGGATATTCACATTACTTTCTAGAAAATAATGCCTTTCTACCACAGCACAGGATCATCTCGTCTCCACAGCAGCTCACAACAGTTTGATGCTGTGCAACAGTAAACAGCAGTCCCATGGCTCTGAAAACAGTGCAGAATGGTAGTTTCTGTGTCACTTTCTGTAATGTCACACTGTCCTTTAGGGCTTAGATACTGGCTGCTATTGGCAAATTAGTCATTGCATTTTGCAGTGGGATGATTCTCATCAAGTTTTCCCTTAATGCTTGAGTTCATGTGAATTCAGCACCAAGTCTTGCAGTTACCTTTTTTTAATATCAAAAGACCCCACCTGGACTTGGAGGAATTTGCTACTTCACTTGCAGCAGAAAAAAACCTTACTACACAGTCTTTTATTTTCCCCAAGCTGTGCTGCATTTGCAGCACAATTTTCTGTTTTATTAGTTGTCTGTTTGTAGCAAATAAATTCTTCAGTTTGTTTGCCTTAGATTTCTCTTTCCTTAAAATAGCAGCAGCTGACTGTCAGTCAAATCTTCCTATTTTTGGCCTTAATGACTGTATGAATGCAATAGCTGGTAAGTGGCAAAACATTGAAAGTTGGCCTTGTTTCTTCTCAGATATCCAAGATATGTTTATCGACATCTGCATTAATAACAATACCATGCCAGAAATCCCTTATTATGGTTGCATGCCACAGAAAATGTTGAAATTAAAAATTAAAGACACCCCTCCTTTTTCATTTGTACTTTATGAGGGAAATAAAATAAAATAAAATGAGAGAACTAATTTTAAATGTTTCTCTGCTGTTTTGAGATTCCATTGGGACAGTTAAGTTCAAAACTTTGCTATTTTCTAACATAGATTAAAGAATTTATTTATCCTCCAGCCTTATCACCTCTCTTGCATGACTACCAAAAGAAGGTTCAGTCAGTGTCAGCAGATGACTTGATGTATTGCTCAAGTAATTATTCCCCCTAGATTTTACACCCTCATTTTTGTTCTGCCTTTTCTCTTGTGTGTAATCTTTGGTATACTTTTCTGTTTTTCTCTAGGTCAACGGGAAGGACCTCTCCAAGGCCACTCATGAAGAGGCAGTGGAAGCTTTTCGCAATGCTAAGGAGCCAATTGTAGTTCAGGTTCTACGAAGAGCCCCAGTTAGCAAAGCTCATGGTAGCTCTCAGGATGTACGGCTTGTGGATGCCTGCACTCAGACTGACATCACTTTTGAGCACATTATGGCTCTGGCCAAACTAAGGCCTTCCACACCTCCTGTTCCTGATATCTGCCCTTTTCTGCTTTCAGACAGGTATGGCTTATCTTCTGTAGATTTCAAGTGATATTAAGGCATTGCAATTGCTTTTAGCTTTCTTTTGCAAAAGCCAGCGGAACAGTTTAAATAAATTATAGATGTTGTTGGTAATTGCTGCCCCATTCAGACTTTTCTGATGAT
Organism: Pavo muticus; assembly: GCA_016647715.1. NCBI lineage: Eukaryota > Metazoa > Chordata > Aves > Galliformes > Phasianidae > Pavo > Pavo muticus. The sequence continues at coordinate 1,074,647 of JACDJE010000051.1, forward strand.
TTTACTCAACTCATGCATTAGATCACAGGAAGGAATGTTGTTCTCATTCACTTTGAAGAAGAAAAACAGTTCTGTGTTCCAAAGTCTTGAAAAGGCTTATAAAGCACATAAAGAGATGTCTTGTTACTTTCTATTCTTTCAAACTTCTTAAAAAAACAGGGAAAATATTTTATTTTATTAAAGGTCCCCTTATCTAAGGCAAAGCAATTCCAAAAATGTGGAGAAGGAAAGTATAATTTCACCTTTCACATGGTAAATAATGTGAATTAAATTATGCCTTAGTTGAATTAACATCTTAAAAAAAGAGGTTTGAGATAGATCCACACCTGGGATCCAAGGCTGTACCTAAGTGCATGTTGTGAAGATCTCATACTGTCTCTCAAGCTCATGCAACCATTCAGTTTACCGACATTCTAAAATGTGCAGTTATTCAAGTGCCCTTCATCACCCTGTTCTTGCTTTAACAAAACCATATAATGCAAAGCATTTAATGCAAGCAATTGAACAACTTGAAGCCTGATGTGGGTTGTAGATTGAAGATGTTCGTGTTTTTATAACGAGATGATTGATAAGTTGGCACTGATCATGATGCAGCATATGAATGTGTAGTTAGGTACGTTAACGAGCAAAAGGAATTCCAAATGTTCATAATTAAGTAGTTTGGCCCCAAACAGACCCTGTTAAGAGATCACCCTCTGCAAATCTAACAAAAGATGAACCCAGGAAAATGAACTAATCTACAATCTGAGCTTTTGAAAAGAAAACAGCCCTTTCTACTTCCAGGTCCTATTTCATTCAGGCTGTCAGGCAATTGAGAGTAATATTTCAGAGATAAGAAAACTACAGAGCAGGGGTTTTGTGTGATTTTTAAAAATCATTTTTAATTTAAAAAGCAAATTATCTCATCTACTTTTTTTTGTACTGCTTTGTTTTGCATAGCTGCCATTCTCTTCAGCCAGTGGAGCATGAATTTTATGAAGGTAATGAGTATCTTTCCAGCCTGCCTGCTGATGCAGATAGAGCAGAAGACTTTGAATATGAGGTAAGATCAATAGCACACTGCAGCCTCTCTTTCTGCTATTACAGATATGGTATTTGCACAGGTGATAGCAGGCTCCTCTGCGGGAATAAAATAAAGGGAAAACAATTAATACCAGAAAGTGTTATTTTTTGTACATGTGTAATTTCACAAGCTTTACTGTAGTTAGCTTATGTGTGTAAAACACAGAAGTGGAATTCTGCACTGGGTGTCACCAAACAAGTTTGGGATGCCTATTAAGCATATTCCCTCTTTCTGCAGTTGAGACTGTAACTCAGCTACATTCTTTTTGCAGTTTTAGCACTCTGAAGCAAAAAAATTCAAAATTCAAAATGGTAGCTGGAAGTTTAATTGGTTTTTTTTTTTCCCTCTCTAATTTTAAGAATTAATTGGCCTTTTTACTCATGCCTTAGGGATTAGTCTTGCAGATACTTGGGTGTGTGCTTGAGCATTTGAAAGATCAGATTACAACTTTGAAAATGAATACAATTTCTGTTATTTGCTCTTTGAATTTGACATTATAAGTATTGCAATTACAAGAAATTGTGCTGTGTACCACAAATCTCCCTTTGCTTTTAATGCATTGTATTCTCTAGTGACAAGGGTGGACGTCTTTCTGAATCACTGGAAAATCATTTTGTGGAGCTTCCCCAAATGATAACATGATTGTTGTTGTTGCTCTTCATTAGATTTTCATTTCAATACCTGAATAGTATTCTTGCCTGTCAGTCATTGGATTTTTGTATTTTCTGCTATATTTCAGGAAGAAAATATTTGTAGAAGCAGGCATAAGAAGCAGATGGTTCTTTTTATTATTAAACGGTGCTGAGTCTTTGCATAAGTTCATGTTGCTGTATTTTAAACAAGAGTGATTATAAATAATTAAATACCTTTAATACAAGACTTAAAATATTCTATCCTTTTGTTTGCAGTACCTTAAGAAACGTTTTTAAAGGTTTCACATAACTATTTGACATTTGGAAATGAAATGAATGGCAAAAGCTTTGGCAAATATGCCGTGTCTTCACTTTTATTTTATCTTTAGCAGCTAAGATACTCTACTGCAAGTACATCCCGTTGTTCTTTTCTTCTGGCAACTTGGGGAATCCAAGTTCTTCCCCAGGAAGTAGAAAAATCAAATAACATATGCTTAGTGAATCTCAATCAGAACAAGCAAACTTTTATTTGAACTTCTCAAAAAATCATTGCTAGGGATTAGTGAAATCATTATTTCTTCCCAGTTGGGTTTTGGTGTGATATCTCACAGCACAAGAATCTCAGAGCTTACGTTCTGCTTCAGCTCCCCAGGTGTAATACAATATTAAGTTTATCTGAGAAGTGTATTTGTTTACAGTGCTTCTTCCTTAAACATAGTAGAAGCTATTTTTCTAGTCATATTTAAATAAATTAGTAATGGAAATATCTAGAAGGAATAAATTTTAAAAAGATATATTTTTAGATGAAAATATTCTTTCACCAGATTATCAGCTACATATTAAGATAGTAATGGATTTCAAATCTGCATAGGGTCTACGTAGTGTAATCAAGTCCTCCTTATGACCATTATTAATCCCTAATAATAGTTGGCACAAGTATTATGATAGTGGCAAATGCTTGAGCAGATTCTCAGTTGCCTGTAATCACTGCTAATCATACCATCATAGTCATTAATTTGCTGTCAGCTGCGATTCAGTGGCCCAAGGCAAACGCACTGAGTGATTGAAATAGTGTTTCATGTGAAATTCAAATAGGAAATGAACTGTCTGTACTCCCTTCGGAGAAGAATCCATTCTAAATAGGAAAGGTTTGAAGGAGAAGCGTCCTGGAATCTTTTACTAGAGCTCCAAATGTGCAACACTTTCCTAAAATTTAAACCTGTATGGTGGCAGCATTATGATTTAGGTCACTCACTGATTGTATTACCTGTTATTTAATATCCTTATAAGAAGTTATTAAGCTCCCTTGGTGTAACTAGAGAGCCCAGAGATATACATCTCCTTCCAAAAATAGGTCTAGTGAGGGACCGAGTCAAAACGGATTTGCTAGCTGCTGTGGTGTGTCCAGAGGAAAAGCAGCAGGGCATTAACTTTCCTTCTTTGTAAGGACTTTCTGGTGTGAACCTCAGCTAATCACATAGAGCAAAACAAACTACCTGGTATTTTCACTACACTAAAAGGATACAGGTAAGGAACTCACAGGTCTCCATGTCAAACCAAAGAATTTTAAAATGAATTTTGAGGTCAAACTTGGAGATTTCAGAATGGTTTTGAAACAAGGTAGTAAGCAGAAAGAGTACTAATGACTGATTATTTCCTAGAAATGGTTTTCAGGTGAAAAGTCCCTCCGTTCTGAGGTGACAAATATGAAGTATGCAGCCAAATCAGGAAATGAAGAAGTGAGATGACTAGCAACTGAGATGCTGTAAACAAGAATATTTTCCAAGAAAGGCAATGTCCTGCAAAGCTTTGATCAACTTGGAACTGGCTTACAGATAAGTGCTGAAGTTTACCTGAGTTACCACCATAAAAAGAAAACAAGAGGATCACATCTGATAGCCAGCACTGGGGATATGGACTTGCACTTGCCAGTGGATTTAGCAGGATTAGACACTTGCAAGATTCCATTTGTACACTACAAAAAAAATAATGGTTTGAGTACAGTTTGCCACAGCTCAATAAACTCAAGTACAAGCCAATTGTCTTGGAAGGGTGAACTCCCTGGGAGGCTCATTAGGCTCCGTTCAGCACCATGCTTTAAACAAATAGCTGGGAAGATGGCAAAGCTGGGGGATTGCTGAGAGCCAGCTCAAGTGTCCTAATGTGTCTCCTGCAAAGCTTGTCCTAAAAGGAATTTGAATTGTTGATTTATATTGAGACAGGTCAGAGCCAGCAACAGTCTGTGTTGACAGAAAGAGATCAAAAGATTTGAGTTTCTGGCATACCCAGATACACAGGAGGACTTTTAAGATAAAGTAGGAACTGACCAATTTGTAAATGCTCAGTTGGACTTGCAGTCAAGATGACTGAAAGAGAGCCAAATATTTTCAAGGACAAACCCTACTCCTCTCTGGCTATGAGTTGTGCTGCTGGAATTAGCTCATGTGATACTAGAGTATGAAGCACACTGTCTATTACCAATGAGGCAAAAGGACTAAAACCATTGTAACCTCCAGTAACTTTGTGTTACATACAGCTCTAAAACTTGTACTAAAGATTTGTCCTTGTGAGAAGTGCAGAAGATACTGGTTCTAGAGAGGAGTAAACAAGTTTTATTAATAACACTTCTGAACCTGCTATCAAAGAGAGAGAAGCATCATATACTTGGTTAGGAACATTTGTAGTAATACAGAAATTAAGGAAACAAAATCAGTTACATAGTGGAACGGTGAAATAAATTGGACCAGAAAAAAATCATTGTAAAGACAAAGCTGGATGAAAGAGTGCATCACTAGTGTCTGGTCCTACATATTCAGTCTGAGACGATTGCCTCTCAAAAAGAGAGACAGCAGAAAATAAAATGTTACAAGCAGTCACAAGCAGATATTATGGTTTAGTCAACAGTTCCTTATCCTAGGACAGAAACCTTAATAACATCTACATACTGAAGTATCCTTTAAGCAAAGTGAAACTGGGAAGTGATTGGTTTTTGCTATGAGAGGTGATATCATGGAAATTACAGCTCCTAAAATCTTGTGCATCTGAGATAAGAAAAGATTCTATTTTTTTTCCCACTGGATGCCAGGATTAGCATTTTCAGAATGAAAAATGCAGAATGGCAACCATTATGTCAGCCTGTCTATGTCCCATGATTCCTGTTTTAATGTAAGCAAAGGCACATGCTGACAGGTTGAGGCAGTATTAATCATATTACCTGGAAGAATTTGCCAAAGGTTGAGTTGAGTACATGAAATTATGGGGGTGCTCTTCATGCTTTTCACTTCATGTGTTAGAAACCTTTGAGCTTCTCTGTTTTGCCAGGAAGAATTGATGGGTTTTGCTCAAGAATTTAGTGCATGTCACTAAACCAGTATGCAAGACACCAGTATGCAAGTAAAATTCTTCTGTGGCAAGATTTTAAGAAGCTTTTTATGAATAAATAATGAAAGAGTCAGAGGTCCCACCAGAAATGGCAGCCATAGAAGAGCATAGTAATATTACATTGAGAAAAAGCCATGTGAGAACACCTGCCATATTGATTCTTTCTATGCTCTGAAAAAACAGAACTTATGAAAATGAGAAAATTCATATGAAAGATTCTTGATTCCATTATCAGTGTCTCCTCATAAGAAGAGCAACCCATGGGTTAATACTTTGTCTCAAAATTGAGTAGTCGTAAGTTCATTTTGTACTTGGTAGTTGCAAGAGACAGATTTTTAGTCTGGATAAGGAAATGTGTATGTGTATGCACACTGAATATAAGTGCTTATTTATGGTTCTGCACAGCCGTTCACTTAAACGTGTTGATGATAAGTATTTGCACTCATAAATCTGCTAGCTGTAAATGTGGATTAGCCCTTTAAGTATATCACTGGCCTGATCCAAGTGCACTGAAATTGCTGAGATTTTCTATTGATCTGAGCATTTCTGGATCACATTCTGTTGCCTGTTTTCACAAATAACTAAACAAGGAAGAGAGAGCAGCTAGAAAATTAAATAAACTGGCCTCAAAAAAGCTTTTGTGTAGAACTGTTCTCACCAAACTCCTTAAAACTCCCACAGCAGGGAAAATTTTGTCCTGTTGCCTTCATTTCTCTTACTGTAACTGATGCGATGGAGAGGTAAAGTTTGGGTTTGCTGTTCCAACAAACACTCCCGAGTGTTACATCTGTGTGAGGGAAGATTGCTCTGTCAGGTGAAAATCTGAATTTTCCATTTCTGTGGCATAACATTTTGGAAGTGGTTGGTTGTATCAGTATCCTTTTTCTTCAGAACAAAAGGAGTAATTTTGTTCAGATTAGTAATCCAAGTGAGGTTGTTGATCCAAGTAAGTCATGTGAATGCAGAAATAGTTGTGGGCGGAGGCCCTCAGCTCTCTAGGTAGGGCCCTGCTGTGAAATATGGATGCTAGAGCCTTTCTGGAAAGCCCATCACTGCTGTAGGAGGCCAAGAGAGACCTGCCTGCCTTGTGAATTAGTATTTAAGGCCTTTCCAGCACAGGGATTATTTAACCAATAAACCAAAGGGATCTGTCTATCTTGTAAATATGTATTTAGGACCTTCTTAACATGAGGATTACTGAGTTGATAGTGTGTAACAGCTCCCTTCAGAGCTGTGATAGCCTGCAAACACCCCTCAGCGAATATTATGGGCACTTGTGGTGATGCAATTGGAGCTCCTGCTTCAATTGCTAGCACCTGAATAAACAGTTTTTATGGAAGCAGTGTCTGTGCACACACTGCCAGAGCTTCTGATAGCTAGTCAGGCTCTTTTGTTTTGTTACCTGATGAGTATTTCTGTACTAACTCAAACTAACTCAAAAGATGGAAGCATAACCAGCAAAATGGAAAACATTCCTGAGATAAGAGCTTTCCAGAAATCCCTTACGTGTAGCATGGCATTTTTCTTTACATCTATTAAGTCGTGTTCTTTAACAATATAAAGGAGTGAGAGAAATAGACAGAGAGAGTGAAATCCTGCTTCAGCAGGGATCATACAAGGCAAGTTCCAGCCACGTGCAGGTAGGATGGCAGTGAAGTGAATGAGCAGAACCACTCTAATACCTTTGTGACTTGCTATCAGATTGAGCTTTTTTCTTTTCTATTTCCTGCTGGGATTGGATTCCTTTTTTCCTGAGCCTCTTAAAACTTGGAAGGAATCAGAAAGAGCCTTCAGTGAATAAAAGGCAGATTTCAAATTCAGCAAACACCAGATATAATTGAAAATAGAAGGCTTCAAGAAATATGATGTTATACAGGCAGAATCCTAATAGAGATGTAGGTGTTGCAGTGTTGAAGAGCCAAAGTCACATACAAAGCTGTGCCTTACCATCGAGGTCAGATCTGATTGGTGTAATAGGGAAAATGTGATAAGACTTGCTGGTAAATATGGTATAGATTTTAAATGGAAAACAGGCACTGCTCACCACATGCCTGCTGCTATTGCAGTGGTGGTGGGAAGGACTGATCTGACAAGTCAGAGTGGGCTTAGATAAATTGCAAGTTACCATCCTACATCTATTTTCTGTCTAGCATTTCATAATTGCTGAATAGTGGCTGTTCTACAGTATAAAGACATTATACCAAGATTGCTGTTCAGGAATTTCAAAGTAATTTTTAATATTAATTAACACCTGTTAAGGAGCTTCATGAAGGAGATAAACAGATATGTGTGTGCTTGTGATCCAGAGAATCACAAAAATACAAAGAAAACTACAGACTATCTTTTTAATACATTAATTGGGAAGCCTGCAAGGAAGTCTCTTTCACTGACTAGTAAATAGATTATTAGAGTTGTTTCAGCTGGGCCTGTTGAAAAAAATTGCAATAGAGCTTTTAAAAGCATTCAAGATTTTCTCATTTTAACTCAAAAGTAATTCTGAGCCTACTAATAGCCAGTGTGTGATTCATCTGACAGTCACTGTGGACTATTACATTGGAAAAGTGACAGTTAAAATGAGGAAGTGACATTGGTACATTTTTCCCTGTAAATCTTTGAATAGCACTGTGTAATAAATAAAATAAGACTCTTTTAGCATGCATTTGGCATACTACAGCACAAGATCACGCATTTCGCTGATATTTTTATTTTCAAGACCCCTGGGGATTTAAGTCACTGTAATCTACTTATAAACAATAATAAATATGTAATTTCTCCCTAACTGTGACCAATTGTACACTGTAAATGAGCAAAATATTAGTAAAAAAAGGGAGCACTTCTTTACTTTAAGTTTTGTGGTCAGTTTTCAAGTATAAGTTAATTAAACTTAACACTATTCCTCTGGGGTACTTCAGTACTGCTATATCCTGCATTGCCAAAGGAATTCACAAGCAGGTGAACTAAGGACAGTCTGAGTCAGTTTTACTGCCAAGACAGTCAGTGACAGAACTGGCAGTAAAAATACCGCAGCCTTTGTTTATAATGCTGCTTGTTTTTGTTTTTGTTTTTGTGGGATTTTGCCATAAAATCACTCTTCTTCCTGTTAATCATTGGATCATCTAGATGGAAGAGAACATCGGGGTAATTTTTGCCATAGCTATTTGTTAATTTTTAGTATGTTACTGTATCTCATCACAAAAATCTGACATTCAAAGCAGATGAAGTTGCTGTCATCCCATAAGTAATGAACATCCCAGTTTAGTGGCTTGAATTGTGTCCCCAGCTATAGAGCATCATGAGAGAATGGAGAGGAAAAGACACAAAACCAACGTGGGCAAATTTATCAAAGTTATTACCATTTATTGTGTTTTAAAACAGGAGGAAAATATATCAAGTCAGTGATATTCATTTTGTTTCATGATTTCATAAAACAAACACATCTTTACTCCTTACTTTACCCTAGAACCTAATAAAAATTCTTCTTTGTTGTCAGAGCTTATGTTTTCAATAGAAAATGAAGAAAAGTGAGCTTAGTTCAGCAGCTCTTTATTGTTGGGCAACATTGCAACATATGGCATGTGTTTTTCACTGAGTGAAGGAAGAGAAAGGTGCTAGCATTATTTTCATATTTATGGAAATCTGTGGATTATAAATCTTATGTTTTGGATAAGTGCTTTGTTTAGACAGTTTTTATAGCATTATACCACATACCTCCATATCTACTTTACAGTGAAAATGCTTCTGAGGCTTTTATTAATGCTGTTTTTCATATGCCTCCTGCTTGAAAGTGTGTTCAGTATGTTTTGGAGTCATGGAATCTGGCTATCCAGACAAAGGACAGAAGAAAATAGTTTATTTTGTATACTCCTTATACTGTCACATTTTTTAATCTTAGTGTCTTAGGAAATTCATGAGCACAGGAAGCAAGGACCAAATCCCTCTAGCAAGACCGGGACCTTTTACAAGAAAATAGACTTTAAACAAGGCTTCAGTATTATGCACGCTGGGTCTTCAGAGGAGAAATCAAAAAAAATCAGAAGAGGTCTTTTCTCTGGAAGTTTGCTTTTTTATTTAATGAGGCAGCTCTTCAAAGAGAATGTGATAGTCATTCCTGGAGGGCATGGACTGGTGAGTTAGAAATACAGGTGAGACTGTACTGTGCATCAAAAAAAAAGGAGATGATGGTTTTGCTTTGTATTTCATCTCCTGATATGGTCAATCTATGCAAGTATGTGTTTAGGGATGGAGGACATTTTCATGGGTAACAGAAGTTTGAACAGCTGAAACTCAGCATGGATATGGTGCCCATAGACCTAATTTTGGTGCCAGGAAAATGAAAATGTGTTTTAAAAGTCAACACAAATCACTTTGTGTCCTTGATTTATAGGTACATGTATGTGATTAAAATTTGCATATTTTTACTATCCATATTTTAATATGTATGTAGTTGGAATTTTATCTTAGTGCTTTCTAAGAATTTCCCATTTTAAAAGTTCAACATAAAAATGTATCTTTTTTCCTAGTATTTTGCATTTATTGGGTTGGAAAGGCATAAACTGAATTACAGAAAAAGTGTATTTCTCACAGCTAAAATTGAGATACAACATTTTCAACTTGTTTTTAATTAATATTCTAAAATAGCCTTTATACAGTTGTAGATCAGGGCTGCCCAAATGTGTGGAATTGTAACTAGTTAGGAGTTTGAATCTACAGCTATGTGTTCTGCAGTCCAGATAAATGTTCACAGTAGCAGATGTTGGCACATCTGTTATGCCTCCCCATTTCAATTGGCTGCCTCGGTGTTTAGAAAGTGCTGATGAGACAGATAAATCTTCTGACACGTTTCAGGCCCAAAACAAGCAGGCAGCAGTAATAATGATGTTTACAGAGCCAAGTGCTGGGCAGTAACATTCTGAAATACAACAAAAATAAAGTATGACTCTACCTGAAAAAATGAAAATTACTGTAAAAAGCTAACGGAAATTTTTACCAAATGATCCTAGCTGATTTGAACCACAGCTATGAGAACCCATACATCTCCCAACTTTGTATAACTAAGGTTTGTTGGCTAAAAAAAAAGGCACCAGATAAGTTTAGAAAGAGCTCTGAGCTATTAAGTACCTCTTTAATAATCTTAAGAGAGCTGGGAATAAGGTTTAGAAACCTTTTATCTTTTAATCAGGGAATATACCATATCTGCTTTTTTGGAAGGGGAAGAGCTACCTACTGGAGACTTGAAGTTCCTGATCTTATCATAATCCTAACTTTCAAAAGGTTTTCCTCTACCCCTTGAATCCTTTTATACCAGTAAAGTCAGGAAAATTCCAGATGTTGGAGTCTTCTCTTGAGAAGATCCTTCCTTGTGTCAAAGAGAGTATTCATAGACAGAGAAGGATATGTCTGACCATCTCAAGTGCAGACACTGTTTTCCAACTACACAGAGCTTTTGCTCTGCGTGTTGGTTCTCTTTCATACTTAAATCTTCATGACAATGAAGTAATTAAGTACATGGCAAACATATGAGGGAGAAATCATTGCAAAGACTTTAGCATTGATGTCTTGTGCTCATTCCCCTCAGGAAACAGCAGCACTGAATTTTGTGAGTTGCTTTCAAATACCCCTATGTGAGGCAAGTCCAGAAATTGCATAGAGAACCTAACCTAAGGGGGCAAAGATGTGGATGTTGATTATATAGCTAATATAGTTTGATCTATAGTTTATAGTATCCACTCAAGAGAACACAGAATTATGGAGGACTTAAATGAGGGAGACCATGTAGTCCAAACCCCTGCTGAAACAAATGCCAGACTTCTGAAAGTAAAGATTCTACATCTCTTTCCAACTCCTTTGACTACCCTCGTGGTAAGAAGCGCTTTTCTGATATCTAACTGAAATTTCCTGAGTAACAACATGTGTATGTTGTCCCCTGTGGCTGTCACTGTGTACCTACAGGAGGAGTCTGGTTTTGTCTTGTCTGGACCCCTCCACTTGGTACTTGAAGGAAGCAATAAGATCTCGTTTGTAAGGAGAACCTCCTTTTTAAAAGCCTAACTGTAGTTTTCCCGGCATCTTCCCCTCATCAGAGATGTAGTCCATTCACATAATTAGCTAATGGATTTCTAACCAGATGCAGAGTGCTGTATTTCTCCCTGATAACCAAAAGGTCTTTTCTAATACTTCATATTGAAGACATTTACACTGGAAAGTAGATCAGAGAGCAAAATCTGGAAAGCACCAAAACACAAAAAGTGGATGAATAAAATTTTGATCTGTTTATTACTATATTTGTTTTTGGGGTTATTTTTTTGTTTGGTTGTTTTGTTGGGTGGTTTTTTTCAGCTTAAATGGCTCAGACCATTTCCTAGTGGTATCTCTTATTTTTCAATATTGAAACTCCAAAAGTTTCAACAGGAAGAGTCAGGATAGGAACACTAATGAAAAATGAGATTTTTTTTCTTCAAATACATGTAATAATAAATCTCTTTCATTTACTTTTGTCAAAACTCTCCAAAAGTAAAGGTTTTCTTTTGGAATACGGAGGCTGCAAGCTAGTGTGACATTTTAGTACGTTCACACACACTGCACTGTGAAATAGCTACTACTCCAGTCTGCTTATCTCATTTTACCATAAGATTCAGTTTCAGTCTTGTCTGTGTTATTCCCACTTACTTTGTTCAGTGAGAAGAAAGTGAGAATGTAGAATCTAAGATCAGTGAAAAGGAAACTCTTAGCTGCATATCATCAGCTAGTTAATTATACTTTAAACTCTTCTCATATCCTTGCAGCTTCACACATTTATTGAGTGAAAGACTGAAAGTGAGGACCAAAGCCAACTGCTGAGAAATGCTGTATCTAGGCATTTTATCATAGATCTCTTTGCTCAGGAAGCAAGGCTTCACTTTCTCAAGTGCAGAAAATACCAGAAGGGTCTCAAGCAGGTGAAAACTTATATACAAATATAACATAGGAAAATAAATGTGTATCATTAAGTATTCCTAGTAAGTTAGCATTGGTACTGTACCATAGGGAAAGAACAGAAACAAAGAGAATATATAGGGAAGTAGAAGAATTAGGGAGAGAATTAAGATCATACGTTGTTTGAAATAACAAAATATGCTGAAGACCTTCCAGTAAGTGTGATCATTCAGATAGCAGGAAAAAAATGTGGGTTTTTGATGTTGTTATTGCTTAGTATACTTCATGTTTATATGCTTCCCATAAGAGTTCATTTTTGGATTTATCTTTTGACAAGGATCTGAAGAGTCAGTATTATGCATGCTAGCTGAGGGGGAAAACTGAAGCTCAAGTGGATGTTTGTGACTTACTGGAGGATATACTGACAGCTGTTGAGCCTTTTACAGCCAGGAAGTCTGTAATCTGTAAAGGGTTCGGTGGTGGTAGGGATTTTTTTCTCTTTGACTTCCTTATGAGATACAGTCACTGTAAAGTCCACCATGTGTCTTTAAGCTCAAGGCTTAAAATATCCTTTAGAAAGAAGTCAGAAAGGCCATACCAAGACTGGGAGGCCCTCAGAACTAAAAGTTGTGTTTATCTCATCCCCATATGCTTCTACCCTTCCTCCCACGGCAGTGCTAAATTCGTTCATGGCGCAGCGATCAGGGGTTTCTCACATTCATGGTCCAGCTCTGTCGTTCACCCAGCCCAGCCCATTCCCCCATCTGCTCTTGTGGCTGCTATCTGCCCTCCGTCCTCACCTGCTGGGAGTCTCAGCTGACACTTGGGTGCCTTCCCCTCCCACTCATGGACATCAAACTGCTACCGATCATCACACATCAGAAGCGCTGAATAGGCCCTGGCAGGCTTGCCATGCCTTAAGTTTCTCCACTATTCAATTTGCTAGATAGGAGTGCAGTATGCAACAAAAATTTACCCTCCCAGAGCTGCAGGGAGATACTGAATTCCAATGCCCAGATTCACCATCAAAGGATTTGTCAGCTACAGGGCCAAATTCTGCTCCCACAATTGCAAGATATTTTATTAATAGATGCCTATATGTCATCATGCTAATTTTGTAGGTTTTTTTTCTGCTACTACTATTTTATTATTTTTTTTACTTTCCTTTTTTTAACACTGGCATCATTGTCTACAGCATCCTGCTGTCCCAGAGCATTCTTTGTCTGGATACAAAGCAGCATGTGGCTCTAAGTGTAGCTATAAAGCATGGATCAGCAGGAAAGTGATTTAATTTTTAAATATTTTCCATTCTATGTTGTATTTGCTTTTGGATTATGCATTTTGAGAAATGCTTGCTGATACTTTTTCTTTCTGCTTTGATGTAAATAAATCTTGTATCAGAGATTCTCAAATCTCAACCAGACTTTAAAAAATGAGGATTAAATGAGACTTTATCCTATCAGGTAGAGCCCCCACCCCTTGGATAGAGCATTGTTTTTCCCCACCATGTGGAATGGAGATAACCCTCTGTTTCTTTGTGGTAAGCTACCAACCAAATCCATTCTGGCAAATCTGACACCCAATGTGATTTGTCCTTTTCGATGCTGTTTATGAGAAGTCAGGACAGTCTTCTGTCAAAATTGATAAGTGAGAAGACAGTGGGGAATGCAATTTTATTTGTAACAGCGCAGCTGCCAGCAGTTCCAGCTTGTTTACATCTAGGCTGGCTCTGTCTTGCTCCACAGCTTTTCTATTTCCATCCAAATAGCCCCCAAGTACATTGTGGATGTGACTGTCTACTTAAAATCTGCATAAGAAGAGAACACACTGGGAGTGTTAGAGAAGGTTATTTTCACAAGTCAAGAATGTCTGCAGCTTTAAAAGAGAAATCTTGAACTCAACCAAATCTCCATTTTCATTTACAAAATGGGTTCTAAAGATGAAATGTAGTCTGCTAAAATCCTGTGATGCTGATTGCCTGCCTTGGTGAAGGTGCTTGAGGAGTTAAGGGCTTTGTTTTTTTGATGAAAACATTCTTTCCGAAGTGAAAATGGCTTGTGTTTGTAAACAAAATGCACTGCAAACATTTAGATATAAGTTTCTGTGTGGAAAAAATGCAATAGGACCTGCAATGACCTGTGAAGCAGAGGGCAGTTTAATTGCACACTGCTTCACGCTGAATACTTCTGCTGCATGTCCTGCAATTAGCCTGTGTTTCATAGTCATTAACATATTTCCTGGAGAATCCTTCTGAGGAGGGAGTGTAACTCTTGATGGACTTGTGGTGGTTCTCAGGTCTGTGACGCCTTTGTTTGCCTGCTATAAAGCTTCCTTCAGTCTGGCAGTCCTAGGCATTGTTTGATCTTTTTGTTGATGCACCTAAGAAAGCTGCAGTCATAGCCACTTCCTTTAAACAATCTTTCCTGTGAGCTGTTTCCTCATGTAGCCTACGCCATACACACAGGCATGATGGAGGTGAAGTTAAGGGTTGTTTTGTTTTACTGGTCTAGCTGAGCTTTACCAGCAAACTGAAAATTCTTGTTTCCTTTTGCTGTGTCCCTTATTACTGTTGTTAATAAATAATTAGGCTTCCATAAGGCTTAACATTAAAAAAGAGAGTCCACAGTTGGCTGTTAATGTCACTGCTCTGGTACTGTGTATTGTGGAATCATTGGATACTTCTGATTTCTCACTATGGGTGAGAAATACATCTCTGATTTTAAGAGTTGCAGTCATGCTCTTAAATGAATGGATTGATGATTGATAGAGGAGACTCCTCTGTAGAGCATAGGTACATGAACACAAAGGCATAGAATCATAGAATCACAGAATGGCCTGGGTTGAAAAGGATCACAATGATCATCTAGTTTCAACCCCCCTGCTGTGTGCAGGGTCGCCAACCACTAGACCAAGCTGCCCAGTGTACACTGTATTGTACTCTCTATGTACACACACATACATAAACTTACACCCACTCCCACTCCTACACACAGACACATGCACACACAAGTAAACAAATATTTAATGCCCCTCAAACCCAAATATAAAATAACTTAACTTAAAATGAAATTACTTTGTTAAAGGAACATTGGAAGCCCCACAGACTCTCTTCATCTGAACAGAGATTAGTAACCCCTAGGGAAAATAAAATAAAATAAGTCATATTTAAAATAGATTGTTGTGATGGTTCCTACTGATGCTGGGAGTTGCACATATTTTTGAGAATTTCATCAAATTATTTCTGGTCACGTTAAAGACATTGGTGCTAAACAAAGGCCCTACCTGAGTCAGAGAGTGGGAAGTGTGATTTGAATAAGCGTAATGTAATACTTGTTTGTAACACCAAGCTTCTCTTTAAGTGTGCAGCCTTGCTCATTGTACACACCCTGATTGTACATGACAGTCACATCTGCAGCATGGAACAAATTCAGAGGTGAAATAAATGATGTTATAAAAGAAAGCCTAAAGAACATCATTTATTCAACCACTCATGCTTTTTTTAATGCAAACCCAGACTTGTTTCCTCCTTTTTATACCCGCACTCCCTTGTAGCATATGTTTTTATATAACATGTAATATGTGCTACATTCTCATCACTTCTGAATTAGAAATGGATTTTTCTTTCAGGATTCTTCACTGTTAGCTCTTCACCCTCCTAGGACTTCATTAGATTGAACTGTCAGCCTGCTCCTGAGAGGGGATAGCTCTGGTTCTGTTTGTGTTATTTATTTTTATTTCACCAGCGGGATTACTTGCCAGTGACAACAGGTGTGAAGCATTATGAAGATTAAATATCATAGAAGGTAGCAACCTAAATGACTGGTGATTTGCCAGACTGGACAAGCCAAATAGAGACCGAGAAAGTGAATGTGGTCAGGGATACACCGACAAGAAGCTTTGCCATTTTGAGTGCTGCCTGATTAGAAAGTGGGTGCTCATGTCATTCCCTGCAAAGAAATAAGAAATTGCAAAGATGGGATTACTAAACAAAATTAGGAGGCTGAGAGCGAGATTTGCTTGGTTTCCCTAGTTTACAGAAATGACTAGTAAGAAGCTGATAAAATTGATGTGACTTTGCTAGAACAACCTTCTAATAGCAGCCTCAGTTCAACTACGCATAAAGACTAGAAGTTGATCTTACCCATAAAGATATTGACACAGAAAGATACTGACGAATGAGTTTTAATTCCAAGGTGTCTGAAGTCCCTATGCACTCCTGTCTGAGGCTTCAGAAGAACACTGTTTTAAGCATAAATAGCTTTTTTTAAAATAATTCAGACCTTAATGTACTTTCTCAGTTAATTCTTCTTTGAGCTATTCTGTAAGTTCTGTGTTCTTGGCCTTTTCTGCTTTATTCAGTCAGGTAATCTTTCTGGTAATTATGCCATTAGCAAAATGAACATTAAAACAACTTCTCAGCTATTACTACATTTGAAGAGGAAAAACAGAGATAAAAAGAAGTATTTTCTTACTTTGCTCTATTATTTTTGTTTTCTTTTAAATTTTGGGGAAATGCTATATTCCTTTACTGTGGATTATCAGGTTTTGGGCGTATTCATTGCATTCAGTAAAGCTGGAACATAAAGGTGTTTCTGCGCACACCTGGAGTTGTCGCAGAATATGCATGTGTCCACTTACTGCAAGATAGAGATTGGTGATAACTTACTAATTGGTGATACCTGTATTGTTCTGGGTGGCTATGAAGATCATTTCTGGTTGTTTTTCTTTTTTTCTTTTCCCCGATATTGCAGTAGTAGTACTGATTAGTAACAGTTCATAATCATATTTTGGTCCAAGAGATGCTATTAATTGTCCTGTTACAGAAATACTGCTGAACCAAGAGACCTCCATGTAGTGCCCATCTCTGAAGTCTGCTGCCTTAGTACATGTCATGTTGTTACGGGCTTTGTAATTTGAGCCAGGACACAGCTTTTTCATACACTTTAGGAAGAAAATAAAAATATATCTCAATCCTATTGTATGTTTCACCACACAGTGATTTTTTCCAGACTGGCAGCTTTTTCTCTTTCCTTTGGTGAAGTAAGAATCTTCCCATAGGATGCATCGACTTCCTTTCCTAAAAGCAGTACATGTAGTGTTGACTCCTAATTTAAAACCTGGAGATTTCATTCTTGTAAATACCAAAACTTCCTTTCCACTTTTTTTTTTTCTTTCCATTCAAGAGAGTAGTTCTAATGAGAGACAGCTTTGCTTTTACAGGTTAGACTGTACTAAATATATAACCAGCATTAAGAGCTGACATTCTTTTCAGCTAAGGATAATGGAATTCAGTGGGACAAGGCTGATGCTGGTTAATGCTAAGAGATTAAATATTCAGCTGTATCATAAGCAGAGTGTGTTTAGGATCCTTCATCTTAGCATGTCTCAAAAAAGCAAACCCTGAAATATGAATCACAGGCTTTAAAGTAACATATTTCCATTACGCTAAAATGAACGCTGATTAAAATTAATTTGGTTTTTGTCTGTCTCACCAGTGAGGTAATTTCCTCATTGTAATGAGGTCTTAAATATTAACTCAAGTGATAACACACACATTTCATTTAGGAAAAAAACCTGTTGTGTTTTGATTCCCTGTTCCCCCCTCTAATGGCATTTGCAGAGTTCCTGGGACTCGTTACTCTGATATACTGTACAGGTGAATAGAATAGCTAATACAACCCTGACAGTCTCTTGGTCCTTTTAGTGGTGTACAACAACTGCTATAACGCCAGCCAGGGAATAATGGAAGGATGTGGAGTGTTTATAATATTTTTTCCCAGTGCTTTTCAAGCACTCTGTAATCATTCATTTGTTTTTGTGTTGTGCTACTCTTGTGCTGTTCGCATTGTTGTCTGCTTTTCATAGATGAGGGAAACAAGCCACAAAAAGTTACATGAAGTGGCCAGAAGCGATTACATGCGTACCAACATCTACAGCATTAACACTGAAACAGTTACAGCTGAACACAGAATAGATCCCAAATTTGTCTCTCGGATTTGTATTTAAGTTGTTGAATTTTATTGAAGTTTAATGCCATGTTCCAAACATCAGTTATTTTTAATTTGTTTTAGGAAATTCTCATCTTGTGAGAATTTACTTTAAGACTCAGAGACAGAAAAATTCTGGAAGCCCTTGAAAAAAAAAGCATCTCACAAGGAAAAATTTCACTCAGTATTTTTCAAAATGATGGTGAATTTAAGAAAGTAGTGAAAATTCTTCCCATCATTTGCAATGCTAACCCTTTAATTTTCTTTTTAGAAGGTTTAGAAGATTTCCATTTTGGAAATGGATCAGTGAGTCTCTCCATACAAAGAGATTATAAAGAGGATCTGGAATTTTTTTGTCAGCATAGTCTCAGTCTCATTCCTAGGACGCCATGTTTTGTTATGAGGCAGCTAAATGTACGGTTTACATTTGTCACACTATAGAGTGATGTTAAATAATTAACTCTTGTTACTTAAAATAGTCTACAGTAAATACAGTAAACTAGACTGAAGCTGTTTCAGGTAAGTCATAAGATGATGGAAATGAAAAATGTACAAAAAATGAGACAAGGCAATATTTTAAGGTCCAGCAACTGGACCTCAGGCCTTTAGAGCTGGGACAGTGTTATTCTCCTTAAGTTGCACTCGACTGCACTAGAGCTGTAGCTCTATGGAAATAATCAATGTCTTTACTCATTCTGTGAATGCAGTAGGTCAAATTTAACAAAAACAATGTTATCACAAAAAATGTCAGAAATTTCCAGAATTTGCTAATTCTCCTATAGTTCTAGGAAAGGGGCATACCAGATTCTGAGCTTCAAGACCACTTCCTTGCTTCCAGAGTATTTACATGGGCTTTGAGACGTTCCCACCGTGGAAAGATGAATAGCTTGCTATTGATGGCAACTATTTTCTATTGAGCTCTAATTTCTTGTTTGATTTACTTCTCATCTGTACAAAGATTTCTTCACAGCACACAGGAGTGTAAGACAACACAAAGGACTGGAGGATTAGAGAGAGGAAAGAGAACAACATGGCACTAATAAAAGGTTATTTCATAGAATTCTAGAATACCCTGAATTGGAGGGAATCCACAAGGATCATTGAGACCTCCCCATGATTTCAATGGTACCAAGATCTCTCTGTTATATACATAGTGAAGCAAACACTTTAGTATATGGGACTTCTGGCTTACCAGGCAGTAATTATTTTGCAGATTTTTAGAGACATGATAACAGGATGGTTTGTAAAGTGGTGGTAAAAAAAAAGGTGATGCAGGAGCTATGTGAATATGGGCATTTATTGAGAATGGAAGTGCTTGGGAGGAAATGGGGGAAAAGAGTGAGCGAAGCTGCTGTCTGTACAAATACAGGTGAGATCACTCTGGGGAAGAGTAAGCTGAGAAGGACTTTGAGGGTGGAGACAGAGAATTGTGTTTCTGGAAAGAGTGCTAGGATGGAATGGAATGGGATGAATGAGAGAGGCTGACAGGCAGTGATGATGCAGGAGCAGAGCTCACCCACACTGTAAATGGGTTTAAAGAGGAATAACTAATCCTGACAGAAAGTGGGGGAAGGATTCTAAGATGCTTACGGCCTAGTGGAGACCACTGGCAGAATGAAGAGCTAGGAAAAATGGGACAAAAAGTAAGCTTTCCATCTACGCAGTTATTCCAACGTAAGGTCATCAAATGAATGACTCTCGTCAACATCTTCTGGGTGCAGCAAGAGGAAACTAGCAGTTTCGGCTGTAATCTGTTTGCCTGTGTATGGCAGCAAAATGTGAAGAGTTCGGAGTTCTTTTTGTCCCCAGAAGACTACTCAGGGAAAGTCACAGAAGGGTTCATGATCTGTTTTCTAACAGACTATCAGCTTTACTCACTGTAATCAAGCTTTTAGTAGAAAGACCTACTGTAACTGCAAACTGATGCAAACATTTACAGGCGCTCTTTTAATGTTCCTTAACCTTTTTTCACCAATTGAAAGGAAGCCAGCAGCTCAGCTGATTACACTTATAACCCACTTCTCTGCCACCTGAGAGAAATGACAGTATTAACCTAGTCTTTCTACCCCAAGGAGGTGACAGCTCCTTGCTTGGTCTTATGTCTCCTGAGGCTGACAGCCTGTAAACTGGTTTTCTGTCACCAAAGCAAATGATGGCCTTTAACTGGGAGCCAGAGGCTATAGCCACCACTCCATCACTTTAGAGAAAGACCAATATAACCAGTTTTCAGTCCTTCAACAGCATGACCTCCAACTCTTAGCAGAAATGGGCTATCTTGTACATTGGCATCCTGGTCTTTCAGGGTAGGAGAGTTCTTATTCTAATTTTAATCTCTATCTTTCAAGAAAATAATTTATGGCAAAACCCTCTGAAGTACTGTCTTCACCATGGAAATGTGCTGAATTATTGTTCTGCCCACACAGAGAAAAGAAGCAGCAAGTCAAAGATTTAGCAATTTGGCATTGATTTCTGTCACTTGGCAGCAGAATACCATTCATGTTGAGAGGCGGCTGCCCCCAGAGTGCCCAAAAGAGGGGGAGGCTGTCATCTCCTGAGCGCTCTGCTCAGTCCCTCTCCTTCCACCATCTGTCTGTCAGCACACTTCATGAATCCCCAAATATTGTTTCTCACAGCTTTCTAAAATGCTGAATTTTGAAGACAGTTTAGTCCCTACATGCATATACACAAAACCCCAAACTTGAAGTAAGAGAAAGCAACTATCTGCTTGTGTGTGTGTGCGTGTGTGTGCATGTGTGTGTATCTGAAGGGATTTAAAGGAAGGAGAAGGTATCCTTAAAAATTCATTACTGCTGCCAAACTTATTGTTTCTTTTGTTTAAGAACAGTAGGGAAAACAACAACAACAAAGCCAACACACATTAGAAAGCATCTGTCATTAAATGCAATGTGAAATGCTTCTGACCATCATGGTCTTGGTTCTCTGGTACCTCAGTAGCTGCTCTTCTCTTTGTTTCAGATGTTCGTGTTAGCCACCAGCTGAAGATTGAGCTTGTGGACTTTAGGTCTGAGAGATGAATTAGTATTTTATACAGAGTGTTTTTAAATATTCCAAATATGTTGCTAGCCCTGATTTGTTTGACTAGGATGTATTTTGTTTGCTTTAAAAAGAAGATTCTTTGAGGTTAGTACTGTAGTTGTGTGGTGAGAAAAGGATTGTTATTTGGAGTGATTTCCATGCAGAGGAAGAGACCTCATCCAATTTCAAGTCAGAATGACATATTACTTGAGTCTATACTTGAATCTAGACTGAAAAACATGAAATGTTTACTGGGCAATTATCTTTTGATGCTGAGTACTACAGTGACTATCTGCAGCTTCTAAGGCCACACACAACCACAAACACTATCATCAAAGTACATCTTGCACAGTCACCTAAGAAAGGTGTAATCTCAAGACTACAGAGAACAGATCTCAGCTCTGAGCTCTGTTACAGGGAAAAGAAATGAAAGCTGTGGCAGTGCAAACACTGTGCACAGCCAGGCATGCCATATCCCAGTCAGGGGATGTTTGTCACTGGTATTTGTCAGCAGCCTGTTCCCAGAGAGGGTTTTAGCAAACCTCTTGGATTCCCAGGATGGAACTCTAGAGTTGCCCTCATTTTCTTCACTTTAATGCCATAAATGGTTAAATTACTCTGCTTGTTGAACCAGCACATGCTGAAAGGTTTCAGCTCATTTGCAGCCTGAAACATCACGCAGCTTTGTAGTAACAAACATTTTGAGACAAATCATCCACAGGAACATCAAGGTTATTCCTGACCAAAGAAATTATGTTCAGAGCAGTCCTTGGGGTCCCTGTCCAAACTCAGCGCAGGGAGATGGGAGCTGGTGCCAGCAGGACAATGAAAGTCAATGGATTTCAGCTTGTGCACAGCTCCTCATTTGCCTTGATTTAAAAGTCCCAGTCTCAGCCCTTTATGGTGTGTTTAGGCTTCCTTATAGGCCTCCAAGGGACTGCAAGCTTCTTTATTCCTTAAAAGTATACCTTGTTGCCGTAATTGAAGCCATTTTGTTACTGTAATTCCTCCCTAATATTACAGTTCTAGTCAAGTGTTCTTTCCCTCTGGAGGCATCAATTACTATGGGTTTTGAACAGGCCTCCCCTCAGTATACGTATTTTCACTCCCAATGCCAGAATGAGGTCACTGTAATTCTCTTCCATAGTAAAACACTGTCCCTTCTTTTTTCTTTCAAACCTGATGTATAACACATGTAGTCACAACTAATTTCACGTCTTACCTCACAAGAAGCTACTTAAAGTGATTATCATTCTTCAGAAAAACTAAAGAATGCTACAGGTTTCATAGTACTTCTATGCTTTCAAAGTATTTTATTAAAGCATTGAATGTTCAAAGTCCAGGAAGAGAGTTATAAAGTTTATGCAGGTACTGAACCCATGTAGATTTGAGTACTGGGGATCAAGGAGGGGATCAAGTCCCATCAGCACACTTACTGAAAAGCAAACTGCACAGGGTTCGTTGGCTAACCCTTGTGTGTGAACCAGAGGTTTTCAGTAAGTGGTGTGTTGATGCCTGGCCCCCACACCTCCATTGGACTCCCTGCTGTATTCCTGTTTGTATCTTGATCTCTGTGACATCTCTGAGGATAGGGAGGGATAAACTATATCACAGACTGAGAACCAAACTCTGGATTTGAGGAGAGGACTGGATCTGTGGCATAGCCAAGTCACTGCCACTGTGCAACAAACTCAATACCTGAGTGGTAGGTCTTTCTGCTCTTCTCCAGCAGCCAGAGGGAGAAGTGTGTGGTTGGGATGCATAGCTATTTCAGGCAGAAAAGGGTGCAGCTTCTCTCCCCATGGCCCAGCACTGGGCTCTGTTTGCTGCTGCAGGAGAACAGTAGAGAATAGACAAAGAGGTTCCACATTTGCCCTGGCAAGGCTTGTGCTAGGGAGGTTGTCTTGATGCTTGCTGAACGTGAGACTGTACTGTATCAAGTATGAAAAGTGGATGGATTGTGAAGGATTCTTTTGTCTGTTCTCTCTTTTTTTTTTTTCTCTTTTTTCTTT
The DNA here is from genome assembly GCA_016647715.1 of Pavo muticus. NCBI lineage: Eukaryota > Metazoa > Chordata > Aves > Galliformes > Phasianidae > Pavo > Pavo muticus. The sequence goes on from JACDJE010000051.1 coordinate 1,097,670, forward strand.
TATTTATTTATTTATTTATTTATTTATTTTGTATGGTTATAAGTATCACTTGCAGACTCCTTTTAAAACACCCTTATCAACCGAAGGTTTTTGTTTGCAACCAAGCTAATACTCTCTGTAACTGGATTCATCATGCTTTATTGCAATTATTTGCTTCACAGTTCTGCATTTTTATGAATGGTTCCCCTATGAAACTCTGAAGATGCTTAACTCAGATGGATATATGTAGTAGTTATCACTGTGCCATCTGCCCTAAAACTTGCACTTTCCATGAGATGCCACTGCTGGGACATCTGGCACTAAAAATATGTTTTCTGCATCATCTCGCAATTGAGGAGGATGCAATGGTTGTTCAGCTCCACAGGAGATTCCTTGAAGCATCCCTCTGTTATCTAACAACTTCTGCAAGGAAAGTATGGCACTAAGCTGGCCAGGGAATGAATAATGCTATTAGTGGAGGGCTGTGTTTTTGCTTTATGGTTTAGAGTGTTGTTGGAAGGGAGTGGTGCTAGTGTGATGGATTGATTGATGTGTAGCCAGCCTGTCCTATACCCTATAAGTCAATAGTTGGCATGATAGGACTAAAATGACTATGTAATATACTGTAAGTCAGCTCCTATTATCCAAAGGCTAAAAAACTGCAAAATCAATTCACATCTATATTTCTCAGGCAAGTTTTCCAAAATAGTTTCTGTATAACTTGAACCTACCATATATTGGAATTTCTTTCTTAATTTGCAGAGTATTTTCCTCTCTTAAAGTTGCACACAAAATAATGTATCTTGAGACTGAGAGTTAAAACAAATTTCTGCCATTTGTCAGCTGCATCTTGATGTATAGGTGTGAGATTTGCCATACTGAGGAAGAAATGTCCCTTCTCCATGGCTGGACAGAATGGAGTCAGTGCTCCTTTGTGCCAGGTAATTTTTTCCACTTGTGGCAAAAGCCATTGCATGAGCCTGTGTGCTTCTTTGTAGGAGGTGGAGCTGTGCCGCGTTAGCAGCCAGGAGAAGCTGGGACTGACTGTCTGCTACAGAACCGATGATGAGGAAGACACAGGGATCTACGTCAGTGAGGTAAAGACATGGGCTGGGGAGGAGGGAACACATCAGGGAGCATGAGAGCAAGTGCTCTGAGACCAGGCTGCGGAAATGTCGGCCATCAGCCAGCATGTGTCACTTCCAATTCATTTAGATGATCAATTTAAATTGTGTTTCTCAAGTAGTGTAATTATTACTAGCACGCTTCTTTAATCCAAATGCTTTTAACTAAAACATCATAGGTAGGGAAATAAAAAGCAGCCTGAGCCTGAGCATGATGCAGGGTCTGAATTTTGAAAGAAACCTCCCCTTATATGGGAAAGCAGGCAGAAGAGAGAGCCTACTCCACACCCTCCTTGCATTTCATCCTGTCACAGCCTCAGTAATCCTTATTTTATTATTTGTGGGTTTCGTACAGTGATGACATCACAGGCATACCACAGCTGGATGAAAAGAATAGCCTGGGAGATTAACATGTCAGAAATACTGACCTCTCCTAATAACTTTTGTATTTTTATCAGTCAAGAAGTAGAGTACTGGGTATTGAGATGAGCAGAGCCCTGAGTTTTCCAGTAACTTACAAGGAAAACATGGCATCCTACACATATCCTGAAGTGTTTCACAATGTCAGTCCAAAAGACTTCCAGGCACATTAATTCCCTTTGGGTCTTCACTCACGTCCAAGATGGTTGTTCTCCCGGATAAAGCAGTACTCTTGTGAGTCCAAGCTCACTAATGATTGTTCTGGTTTCCCAGATTGTCATTTTTATGACTTGTTGTACCATATTCTGGGGAAGCTCATGGACAGAATTAATTGGTAAAGAGTTTTTTCCTACTTAATAAACAAGGATGAAGAGAAAGTTCGTCCTTCACAGGCCAGAAGCAGGTCAAAGAAGCTGAAAAGCACAGCCCTAGAACTAGTATAAGGAATCAACATAAGAATAAGTCTTCCAACAGTTGTATGGGTGTTGCTGTTAAAGTCTGACCTTGTGAAGAGAAATGAAATGCAGGAACCTTCTAATACACTCCAGAACCGTATGTGAAATGTGCTGGTTTTCCTACATGGTAGAAATTTCTCAGACCCTTTTAAAAGTGACTGCAATTATATTGTCTTTCATACCTGATTAAACATTTAAGAAATATTTTTTTCTATGACAATCCATGAGAAGAAAATGATATCTAACAGCTGCAGAGGATGTAACCTGCAAACAAATGCTAAACTCAAATGTTTGGTTTGAAAAAATAGCTTATGGCATGATGAAGCAAAATAAATGATTCAAGATATCCATTGAATGAAAGGTGATAGATCGAATTGCCCTGCAATGAACAGTAGGTCATTGCTCAGGGATGAGCTATAGTGACTTTGATAAACTGTTAATGGAGCTCTAAACTTCTATTTAGGTTAAACTAACTTAAAATTAACTGGCTCAGACCAGAAACATTACACAGAACTTGTAAGTAATCTATACAGAATAGATCCTTTGGGGTTTTTCACTGTTTCCTTGAGAACTGCAAAATTCCAGAGGAAATAACAGCTTGATAACTGAAGCAATCATTTAGTAGTAAATATTTTCATGCAAGAAAAATAATCCTGCTTCTTTCCTAAAGACAGGCACATTTGTATGGTGGTATCAATGGCTACAGAATCACCACAGCCCATAGTGAACTTCCAGAGCAGAGGATCTCTGTAGTTAATTCCTAGTGCTCTGTCAGCTGAAGGTTAATGCCTGACAGTGGCATAGAAAAGTATTAATCTGACAATTATACACTCCTGACCCTTTCAGTCTTTAGATTTTTATCTAAAACAAGCTTATACAATTATTTAACGAACTGTTGAGTTCATGGGGTTGTAAAGAAAGATTTAAATTGCCTGTGTACAGAGCATAAAGGGCATGTTTTCAAATTCAGCAGATGTGATTGGTTTCCAGTAAAAATATTTTAATGCTCAGTTACTGAATGTTGTCCTATGCAGGTTGATCCAAACAGCATTGCTGCCAGAGATGGACGGATCCGTGAAGGAGACCGCATTTTGCAAGTATGTGACAATAGCCTCTTTCCTAAACTCTTTCTTCAAACATACAGAGCTGTCTTCTCCGTGGACTGTTAATGAGGAAAGGTAGTTCTCTTTGTTACTGTGATCGATGAGAAAATCCATGTCTGTCTGTTTTTTAACACAATAGCTCGGAGCTAAAGTGCATGAACTGAAAAATGAGAATGACAAACTTGTTCTGGCTCATGCCCTTATATCTCGTGTATCTAATTGCTGTATTTATTAGCAAATCTCATTTTCCCTATGTTCATCTCAGTGTCAAGTTCAAAATAGGGATCCAGAAAACATAAATACAGGTGCCAGAAACATGCTGATCATTCACTGATTTCATAAATTTGGGTAAAACTTACTCAAGCTGAGCATTGATGGTAAGAGTTTTCGTACAAAAGATGTGTTGTCCATAATGGATGATCTTGAATGTACTTCAGCAGGGTGTTCACTCAGCTTTTGTTAATATCTTCTTTTCTCTGCCAATAAAACAACACTGTTGGGGGTTCTTTGCTAATCTACCATCTTGGCTTTTTTCTTCCCTTTGGTTTCTGTTGATGTTCTCACTCAGAGAGCTGCCCCTGCAGCTGTTCTGCTCATAGGTTTGTGCAATAAGTCACAGCGCCCATAGTCCAGGTCTGGAGGAGGGAAAGCAGATAGTGTATGGAGAGGGGAATAGCTGGAATGGCAGTGGGTTTCTGTTCTGAACTGTCGGTGACAATTTTGAACTGATGACAAAATCAAAAAATAGCTACCAAAAATCAGTCAATTGGAAACTTCTCTATTATAGCATCTTAGGTCTGGTTTCCAGTCAATTTCCCTTGTATTTTTATTTTATTTTTCCAGAAGTAGCTCCTGGTAATGACAGGTTGCTTTTCTGTAAACAGTTTTGGAATTGCCCTTCTTTAACGTTAGGTTTCTGGTTGTCACAAGTTCCTTCTCTCCAGTCTTCTCATTTCTGCAGCTAGCATCTTTGTTGAAATCTGTAGTCATATTTCTCACCCTCGTATCAGCTTTGGAATTGTAGCTAATTTCCTGAGCACAAAAGGATGGGGCTGTGGGACTACACTGCCAACTAGGAATAGGAGTGGAAAAGTCAGTGTGCTGTTTTCTGTGTCTTTTTATAAAATATCCATTGAAGGAAGTAAACAGAATATAGCGGTGTTTTTAACTTTAAAAAATCAGAAAAAAATCTTGTTTATTCAACCAGGTAGAACCCACATTCATTCCTCCTCTATGCACTTTAAGTAAATTGAGGGTAGATTCATTTCCTGCTATTTTCTTTTATTTCTGAAATTTCTGGATGAGGTGGAAAGCCATGAGCAGTTCAGGCAAACATTCTCAAATTCCTTATGAAATTCATTTCAATTGTGAGTAAAGACTCCAGAGGTGAGAGAAAGCATAGGTAATTCCACCGTGTTTTTGTAGGCTGGAGCATTACTTTAATGTCAGTGCTGATATATAGCTATGAGTTTGATCATTAAAGTTAATACCCAGAGAGTTATGTGGGGTTTACTTTCATATCTGAAAACACATTGACCCTCTATCTACTCTTATTGATGAGATAACTCAGAGAAATAGAAGGTGACAGTGCCATTATTGGGGATTATACTGAGGCTGGGAGCAAGGCAGAGCTGTGAGCGTGGGGGCATTTGCTGGGGGCAGCAGATGGCATTGCTCACAGCTATAGGGGGATACTGTTTTGTGCATTTCTCACAAAACTACAGTGGGTTTCCTCACGAGGCTGGAACTTTCCCCTTCTCATTCTCACAAACATCACACAACCTCTGCAGTCACCTTCACAGTCCTCTTAAAGATCTTAAGTCTGGATATTTCATGTCAAATATTATGAAGCCAAGGGAAAGGATTTATTAGGACAGTCCCAGTGAAACTTGCCTAAACTTCTCCTGGTTTTAGCTGTGAAACTCCAGTCTAACAAATGCTGTCCTCGGAGATGTGATCTCAATGACTGAAGTCCTGCTCGTTCCCCAGTGATGGTTCCATCTGTGTGCAGCCAGCAGGGCTGTGGTCTCTGGAGTGGGAAAAGGGGTGGTTGCCCAGCTGATAGGACATGCTGGAGCAGCCGCTGTAGCTTGGGGTGTTTGGACAAGCTGGAGATCTGCTCCTGGCTCTCAGTGGCTATGTTGCAACATTTTGGGTTAGGGCAGGTCTGTGTCACCGCAGACTTGCCTGGTCTCCTACAGACCATTGTTACCACGTTGTGTAACCTCTGTAGTGCCTCAAACATTTACTCATTGCCACTTGGATGCTCAGGGTAGAACAGGGTTTTCTTTAATCTGAGTTAAAGCTGTGTTTTTCTGTCTTAATTTTCAGGCTTACACACACATGCAGAAGTATGACATTCTCTTTACTTTTCAAACAGGAAATTCCTGCTACTTACAAGAGATGAAGTGTTGGGCACAGTATTATTTGCCCCAAATGTTCATATCTTTCCATCTTCTCATTTTGTTTTCGCCCATTTTCAAACAAAATTCGGACAAAACTAAATACGTATGGAAAATACGATTTGTAGGTAGTCACAGCCATGTCTGTTTTGATGAGGTGACAGAACAGCAGAAAGGTAGCAAGAACAGCACATTCTTATTGGAGAACTACTTCTATTTTGATTATCCCCTGGCAAGGGGGATACATATGTTTTGTGTGGTTCTGGATACTAATCTATCCACAAAAATATAAAATGATTAAATGGAGCAGCAATAAGCAGTAGCCTGTAAGTATTGCCTGGCAAGAGATAATGCTGCAGCTCCCGAATTGGCCCTCTACACGCACACAGTGTGACTGATTTCAGCTGCGGTATTACCAGTCTTGCTTCCACCAGCACTATTATCTCAGAGTGACACTTCCATTACTCTGAACGAAGAAAGATGAACGTCACCTGTCAGGGGCTGGTTAATTGTGTTGCTAGATGTATGTTACCAGGGCGCAGGTTGGACATTTATGAACATAACTGCTTCCTCTGATGTCCGCCATCCTTCAGCGATCGATACAGCTCTTACAGTAAGCGCATAATTGAGTGAAGGCACTTACCACTGAGGGGCAGAAGATGAGCCTGTTGTGCGAGTTTCATTGTCCATACATTCACCACAAATGAGCTGATATTTGCCCTTTATTGTGTGTTGCTTTGTGGAAATAGAAACTAATGTGCCACTTTCATTTGTATTCTAGATTAATGGGCAAGATGTCCAGAATCGAGAAGAGGCAGTGGCGTTGCTCTCCAGTGATGAATGCAAGAAAATTGTGTTGCTGGTTGCAAGGCCAGAACTGCAGGTTAGAGTAAATAGATGCACTGAGCCAGGACCTGGGTTATACTGTACATTCACTGTCACCGTAAGTAATGAACTGCTGAGAAGGAGGAATGCCAAAGTTCCTAACAAAAGGAGGAAGAAGTTGCAGAGCTTTGCCCCTTTATAGCCAACAGAGGAAATAATGTGATATTGCCAGAGCTTCTTTGCCCAAAGCTAAGCATTTTTTTTTCAGCAGACAAAATAAGCAGGTATACAAATAAAGCTGACAGCACTAATATGATATTAGTAAATTATGAAGTAGAACTTGAAAACTGTGTATTGCTTGTTTGATGATTCTTAGTTGTTCTGGGGATAAACTTCCCATGCTTGCCTCAATCATTTATATGAGCTTACTCAAAGCTGTAGTTTTTCACTGGTGATGGCTCCTTTTATTCTATGCACTTGTAAGCAACTGTTCATTTATGTACCAGTTATGGAAATTTCACTACAGTACCATTCAGCAGCTCTGGATCTAATTGTTTTCAAAGTACCCTGGTCACAAAAAAATGCTGGTACATTACAAATCATATCTCAGGAGGTGCTTTTTCAAAAGCTTTTAGAAATATTTCAGTGGTGCTAAAAATAAAATTATGCCATGCCAAGAATATTTTACATCATTGCAGGGGAGGTGTTCAGTTGATCGTCAAACTAAAGGAGAGGTAGAGTGGAAGAAGAGTACTGCTTGTACTTCCCTTTTTATGCTGTTTTTAAGCCACTGCAAAGCAAAAGAGACATTATACTGTCACTGTTCTCTCCATCTGTCAGCAGTTCAAACAAAGTTGGTTATGTTGCCATTTGTCTCTTGTGCTATTGATCTGATATTTCTCAGTTTTGCTAGCTGCATACTCTGTATAAATTAAATTGAGTAAGTGTAATTCAGTGCCACTTGGAATCTCTACTTCAATCCAGTACTTATATAAGATTCACAATTTCAGCATTTATTTCCTTTATGTTTTTCATCAATCTAAGCAATTCCCATAAAGATGCTGACATACTGTGCAGCAAAAAAAGCTATGCACCAGTGTATATTGTGAAACTGTAGCTCACATTGGAAGTTGCAGAAGTTTTAAGAGAGTCTTTTTCAACATTATTTTTTTTTCACTCGGATTTTGTTGTTCCGTAGGGAACAGAAACCCACCAACTAATAAAATGCATACTCAGGGAAAGTCTGTTCTCTGTATTTGTTTAGATTGGTGAACGTTAGAAAAATTATATCGATACGACATAAGGAATTACTTTCTCATACTATTATTGCTTCCCATACTGATGCTCCTTCCATATCACAGGATACAGTGTACTTTGGTTTGCTGTTTTTTTGTTGTTGTTGTTTGTTTTTGTTTAATTTTTACGCTGTGAGTACATATTTATGTAAAACTGAAGAAACAGCCATAGTATATCAGAAGTCAGGCTGCTGCAAACCTATTTCAGCTAGCTGTTTTGTTTTGAATCTGGTAAAAGATAGCAGGATTAAGCAGGCTTTTATTTTCAGATAGAAAAAGGTATTGTCAGTATTGCAATCTTGAAGGCTGAGTACATTCTTTGGGCCACAGGGAAGAAAACCTTCTTTGGCCATTTATTTGTGTGGTGAATACTGATGGATAATTAAGTTTTGAAGGATAACACCAAAGGGGTGCCTAACCTGTTTAATATAGAAAGGAATAGCACAAGCAGGTGAATTCACGTGTATAGTGCACAGAATGAATGTAGTGCACATGTATGCTAAAGTATATATTATCTTCATTCTAAAAGTGTATCTTAAGGATTCACATTAAGTTAAATTCACAGTCTGCCATGAACAAAGCAGCAGATTTACCCAGGTGAGATCCATCTTTGCAATTTCCTCAAATGTGATAAATTAAACTGCATTCTTCATAGTAGAGAAGGACTGTGTTCCTGCTTTCCTTGGGAGAAAAAAAAAGCGAGAACAGTTAACAAAACTAGTGGTCAGTACCAGATGTTTCAGAGAATGTCTTATAAGTCCCATTAAGAACAAACAAAAATTACATGTCCTAAAGAAAAGAAAGAAAAAACCTCCTTCCTTCTAATCTTGGGCTGATTTTGCCAAGAAAAACTATGGAAGGTTTATGTTCGGCAAAAGCACATTAGACTTTTTGAAGGAAACAGTGATATCCTACCAGCATTCAGGTATAAGTACCACACAACGTTAATCACTCTCTGTGTAGTTTTGAACTACCACTTGCTGATTTGCCTAAGTGTGCTTTGATGCAGTGGTGGCACTTCTGCTGGAGGTGGTGGCCTGTGTTGCACTGATCTGGCTGCCTTGAGACATGAAGAGTTGGTACTGTTGTCACTGCCTAGTGCTTAGGAATGTGCCGTCCTTTTGCCACCTTCCTCCTCCAGTTCTTTCACCAGTGACAAAACAATAAATATTGCCTTCTGCTCTTTTCCCATCATTACAGCCTTTACAGGAGTGTCACTGACTGGTATTTTCCCTTTCAGTGCAGTGCAGCATCTGGCGAGGAATTACAAATACAAATGGACACACGACATATATACATGAGCACAATGAGCTAAATGGGAAGAGGAGCATTTTAGGGCAGGGGTGCTGGTTTTGTTAGTGTAGAAAGCTGTGAAGGGGGCAAATGGGATGTGGAGAGAGGGTATATGAAAAATGCAACATTCCCTCCTATCCTTTTGCAAGACTGTCTTCATCAAATGTCAAAGCATTACACTTAGGGAAAACACAAACAGATAAGGTTTGTTTCCAGGCACACTGTAAGAACAAATATAACTACCCTTCCAGTCACTGCATCTGCCTGTTTCCATCCTCTCTATGTTTGTTTGCCTTGAAGATCAATGGGGAAATTGCAGTAGAAATGCAAGGCTGTTATTGAGGGTGCAGCACTAAGGTACAGCACTGGGGTGGAGGCTGTTGAGAGAAAGAACCCGGCTGTCTTGTGGCCCTATTAGTAATGATGCCGCTCTTTCAGCACTGGGGCTCTCAGCAGTAATGAACATGACAGCTTCAGGATTATGCACTGTGCCTTTCATACCTTTTGAAAAGAAAAAATGTCTGTGCTGTGCAGTCTCCTTCATTATGAAAGAAAATCAGTCATACTGTTTCAAGAAAGGATAAAAGGCATGAGAGTCCCATTTTTTATCTTTCTTTTTCTTCTTCCTTTTTTGAGAAGCGGACTCCTACCGCCTGGCTTTCTGAAGTGAATCATTATGATAAAAAGAACTAGTCAAGCATTGCCATTTGGGTTTACCCTATTTTAGCGTGTGTCCTTGCTGACATAATATAATGTACTAATGTATTGTTTGCAGCTGGAGGAAGGGTGGCTGGATGATGAAAGGAATGAATTCTTGGAGGAGTTGAACTTGGAAATGTTGGAAGAGCAACATAATGAAGCGATGCAGTACACAGCCAATGAGGTGGAGCAGGTAGGACTGCTACTAAATGTGTCATTTGAAATTTTGCTGGGTATACTTCATACTAATAGAGAATGAAATAGTACACTGTTAAATGGAGTCAAAAGCTTTGGCAGAATTTTATCTCTAAAATGCTCTGAACTACGCTATGCTGTAGGTAAAGCAGAGGGGAACAATAGATACTGGGGCCAAGTATGATAAGTTAGCAAATGATTTAGGAAGCTCTGATAAGTGCAGATTTCTCTCTCTCTCTCTCTCTTTTTTTTTTTTTTTTTTTTTTCTTCTGGGCTATCCAAATAATATTTATTGCTTTCTTTAATTCTGAAGTGTTTGGGCTTTATGTTGATAAATTAGTGGATTGGATCAGTGTGGCATGTAGAGCTCTGAGCTGGGACAGGTGCCACTCTTTTTGTACACACGCAAGGTATGAGCCAGCCCACGTACCAGGGAGCATGTAAACTAACTTTTAAATGAGATGGAAGAGGTGTTCAAAATAAACAACAGGTGTTTTGGTAACACAAGTGTATTTTTCTTACACCAGCAGTGCACTGTTTATCATTTGTTTTGTTAATGGAAACAAAGACGCATACTGTTAACATAGTCTCAGATTGCTGCTATCCTTTTATCTGCCCATATGCGCTGTTAGCGGTGCAGCTCTGGCAAAGTTGCACGTGCAGCCCTCAGCTGTACAGTTTAATCAAAGGATCTTCAATAAAATTGTACTTCATTGTGAAAGGCGTAAGTGACCTTATCCGTTCCTGAAGCAGATGATCTGTCAGCATGCACACCCATGTGGAGCCAAGGACATAATATCCCACCACATCTCCTAGCTTCTGCATGTGTGCAGCTGGGGAGAAGCTTTTTCTCACCACAGAAATTTCCAACTTGAATTTTTTTCCTGTTTTGAATTGTTTGAAAGCAAAGCCTGAGGCATTTTCCTTTGAAGTGAAGAGAGAGAGACTCTGAGAGCCTTCCTTCTTCTGGAAACCAGGGAATTTATTTCACAGAATCACAGGATATCCCAAGTTGGAAGGGACCCACGAGGATCATCAACTCCTGCCTCCACATAGGACCACCCAACATTCAAACCTTGTTATGTCTGAGAGCATTGTCCAAACACTTCTTGAACTCCTACAGCCCAGTGCCATTCCCACTGCCCTGGGCAGCCTGTTCCATGCCCACCGCCCTCTGGTGAAGACCCTTTCCCTAAGCCCCAGCTGCCCCTCCCCTGACACAGCTCTCCATGCCGTTCCCTCGGGCCCTGTCGCTGTCACAGAGAGCAGAGCTCAGCGCTGCCCCTCTGCTCCCTGTGAGGTGCTGCAGCTGCCATGAGGCCTCCCCTCAGTGCCTTTGCTCTTCGCTAAGCACACCCATGGACCTCTGCAGCTCCTCATACATCTTGCTGTCTAGAATCTTCACCACCTTTGTAGCCTTACTTTGGGTATTTGCTAGTAGTTTTATGTCATCTTCATATTGTGGAATCCAAAACTGCTCACAGTATTTGTCTGATGGGAGACCTGGCATCCTGCACTGCCTGGTCCATGCTGGGGACTTGAACTTGTTTCTAGCCCATTCCATCCCCACCTCTCCTTCTGCCTTGATGCTGTTGATAACTCCTGTTAAATCTATTCACTTTACAAAAATTAAATATTCATTGGGACAGAGACACTGATAGAATAGCTAAGCAATTAAGTCTATTATCTGGAATATGATAGATCAAATTAAAAATCCTTGATCTTACAAGCATTTAATTATTCACACAAAGTGGAATAACTCCAGTGTCAGAGGTGAAGGGAGCCCTACAACGGACTGTGCAATGGCCTTTCAGTTATGATTCTCCTTTCCAGGCAGTGATCCAAGTCTTGCTTTCCCAGGTTGAATGTGCTAAATACTGCACTGCTAACCAGTCTGACCTGAGATTTGGCATCTTTTTTTATTTTTTTAAACAGAAACTGTAGTTTGAGTACCCCAAGATTTCCTGTCAGAAAGAACACTTGTTCTTTGCCAAGCATTATGCTTTGTACAGAGATATTTTCACTCTCTTCTGAGGAAAATGCTTGAGCAGGTCTGCCATCAAACCCTTTTTAACCCCTGGCACAACATTCTGAGGCCTCTGGAATTGCAGTTGTGATTTTTCACTCCCAGTGTCTTTTCAGACTTTGTTTTTTTCACTGAATTTGGTTTGTGGTTAGTGTTCATTACTGAATGGTGATGTTCTATGTGTTGGTTTCATCAAAGACTGTGAGATTTTTTTTTCCCCATTGAGGTCTTGGACTAGGAATATTTTTCCCCTATTGAGATTTTATATTGTGGCAGAAGAGAGCTACACTTGAAAAGATTATGGTCTGTAAGTAGGTGTCTGACATTGCATTGCTTGAAGTAATTCTAGGACAGCCAGACAGTTCTTTGCCCTTCTGATGAGTAATTGAATCAACCAAATGCAGCTAGATGTGTAATGGGGCGTTAGTAATTTGCGACAGCTGCTGTCTCTCCAGACTCTATGTAGTGACTCGGCAAGTCAGAAAACTAGTTCTTTACTCCTTTCCTACCCTTGTTAGGCTAGGAAATCAAGCAGTTTTCTGAGGTGAATCATATAGTACACTGGAGTAATGAGACTGCTGTCATTGCAGCTGCAAGTGGCCAAGCTGGGTAGCCTTAAGCTCCCTGGTAGGCCACAGAGATTTAGCTGCAACATTAGCCTTAATTTTTGTGAACACAGTCTTCTGGTTTCATAATTACTGGCCATCGTGAATCTTATGATCTGCAGGAATGAATGTATATAGTAGCAGGCTATCCTTCCAAATATGAATCTTTTTTATCCAACACCATTTTAACATGTGGTATGACCTGTCAGAGAAAAAACTGGTACAGTTTGTAAAAGAAGAATGGTATAGAATTAAGTGGATAGTCATGTCCTTTTTGTGTTCTTGAGCCACTCTATAGAATTTAATCAAGAATTGTATCTTCTCCAAAAAACCTAAAGGAAATATGTAATTCTTCTTTTTTTATAATTCATTTTATTCCTTCCCCATTAGAACATCGTGGCCCATTGTGTAGCAGTGATAAGTTTGATGTGAATACCATACATTTGCCATGCAGAAATTCTTATCAGTACCATGGAATATATCAAAACCTATTAAGAAAAGAAAGAATTGGATAAAACAATTCATTCCAGTTCATTCAAAGCTGAAGTGCAGTGAAAATATCTGGGGGAAATTCTTTTTTTTTTTTTTTTTTTTTTTTTTTGAGAGAGAGAGAGAGAGGGAGAGAGAGGTCTGTTTCAAAAGAACAGCATTGTTTGCAGGAGAGCATTTTACCTTCTAAGCACAACTGAAATCAATTCCAGTCTTCCCCTGTGATGGGTGTATCTCGTGATTAGCCTGCCACTGGAGATTCCTCTCATTGTGGTCAGCCTCCCTTTTACTCTTTTACTCCCTTTTACTGACCAGGGAGCCCAGGCTGATTAAAAGCCTTGACTGAATCTCACTGCTTTCAAACTTCAGTAGCAGCGTGGGCTTTGAATCGCAATATGCATCCTAAGTTGTAAAGTGAGAATAGAACAGTGCCCAAATTCCTGCAAGATTAGCCATTTTATAGGCATGAATGCTTGCTGGAGCATCTTTTGTCGTTCATTTATTGTTTGATTGTACACACTGCCAGGTTTGCATTCTCATTATCTGAGTGCTCACTGCAAAGATGAGGCTAAGGATTCCTTTGGTATTTCAAACAGAAATAATGGTACCCAAGATTGACAATGTACGTTTGAAAACAAACACTTTGTTTGGAATAGATAACATAGACAAAAGCAGCACATTCGTAATTGAAGACCATCTTCTGGTTTGCAAAAGGGACTTAACCTGAAATTAAGCTTGCTACCTTTCAAAATAAAATTAAAATAATCTCATATTGTAAAAGACTGCTCAGCCTGCACATGTTCAGGGTCTCTGTCAAAGATGACAAGTCCAGAACAGAAAAGCCAGGGACTATCGTACATAAATCACAGAGGATTTTTGTAAAAGTTTCTCAAAAACACACAGAAACTTTCAGTTTTATTATTTGAACTAGTTGCATGTATCTATTTCCTGGGGAAGAATTTAACTTATTTTCAGTGTCTGCTTTAGATTGAGAAGAATCTAAACAGACACTTGTTTCTTCTTGACACGGAGAGGAATCCAGGGTGACTACCTTCCATTCAGGTGTCTGTACAATAGACACTTACTTTTGATCAGGTGAATCCCACCCGTTTGATTTCCAATAGACTCGAAAGATGGATTTTACTTTAATTATATCTTCTGCGTGTGTGTGTTGATTATGCATGGTAGATGGCAATTTATTATGTTCACTCCATCTAGATCATGTGGAAGTTGTAGGAGCAAAATTTAAATTGTTGATTAAAGTGGTATAGAAAATGAGCCCCAAGTTCTGAAAATGTTGATTGCATGAGCCCATACTGTAAAGTTTCTTTAAATGCCTGTGCAAACAGATACATTAAAGGATTTTTCAGATATACCCAAACATCTGGTGGTGTGGCACCATGCTGGAGATACCGGAGGAAGCTCTATAGTAATATGATGTGGCTCAGCACCTGGAAGCTGTGTAACTGTTCTAACACAATATGTATAAGCCACTCTGAAGTGTAAGCTGACTTTACTCACATAGACACAAACTGTGTTGTGTCACTCCCCATCGGCGTCAGCAAGTAGATATTGGCCATCCTCCTTCACTAGTGATCTACTAGCGATGTTGTACATGATATTCAGGCAGGCACCCAAATTGCTTGGTATTCTGCAGCAAGGCCACTGAAGGGTCCAGTGGACTGACCTTGCGTCAGTTGTTAAATATTCTCCAGAGCAGTAAGAGCCATGGGTGACACTGTGCTGTGGCCAGAGTGCAGTATAGATGACTCAGACTGCTGAAAAAAATTGAAAACAGAAGACATGAATACAAGCTGGAGAAGCTCCAAAGCAGGTGAAAGAGGGGACCGGAATAGTTTATATAGCAGCACTCGCTTGGAAGAGGTAAATAGGAAAAAAAAATGAAATTAAACACTAATCTCCAGCACTTCTGATGAATGCTCTTGGTTGGATCGCCCTTCTTTCTGATTATTCTGGGTTTTCATGAAGAACTTGGTAGGCAGTGAGTTTTTCTCTGTGTAAAATCTGAAATTTTTAACTTAAAAACAGCTGATGTCTGAAGACTTGTGATCCCACCACTTCTCCAGATACTCATGAAGAGAGAACTAAATTGTTGCAACCACTTTGGAAATATTTAATGAGCCTTAACAACAACAACCAAAAATAAACTGCTTCTCTCTCGCGGCAATGCATGAGTTGAGAAAAGAAAGATTAGATAAATTATTATAATTAATTATTGCTGAATAATTCTGCAATACTTAGTTATTTAGAGTGTTACTAGTTCTATTCTTCATATTCCTTCTTCCTCCAACAAGATACCCTTACATTTAAGTGGCTAAGTAGATCGATCTGGCAGCGTCTCAGACAGGGGAAATATGATTGCTGCTCCAAAAGTAATGCCTTCTATTTTATTATGTTGGCCCCTGACATCAGAGGCAGATGTTGGTGGTTTGGCAGTAGAGGTTGAATCTTACCACCAATATTCCATTACAGTTTGTTGCTTTGCAACAGAAGGCAGCAGAGGGGAAGTCTGACAATATGGGGTCTGACACAGACGTGCTTATGAAGCAAGAGTGTGTAATTGAATTCATACATGCAGAAAAAATTGCACCCATTGACATTCATTGACTCTTGCTGAATATTTCTGGAGACCAAACAGTGCATGTGAGCATAGTGAGGTAGTGGGTGATGCATTTTTGCAGTGGTGACAGCAGTGTGAAAGACAAGCCATGTTCCAGACTGCCGTGCATAACTGTCATACCACAAAATGAAGAGCGTCTCGATCAGCTCATCCATGCGAATCAGAGGATTACAACCAGGGAACTGTGTACAGATCTGAATATCAGCTTCAGTGCCTTGGAATGGTGGCAGCATTTGAATGTTTCAAAGTCAAAACGGCAGTCTATTGAGTGTCAACATGTGAATTCCCCATCAAAGAAACACTTCATGATGCAGCTCTTGGTGGGTGGGTGATGCGCAGTGTCTTTTGGGATAAGCGAGGAGCGATACTTCTGAATTTCCTGGAATGCGAGCAAACCATCAGCTCTGACCACTACATCATAGCGCTGACTAAGCTGAAGGTTTGAACTTCCAGAGTAATGCCAGAGAAGAAGACAACCATTCTCCTGCAACACAATAATGCCAAGCCCCAAGACTGTGAAGCACATTGCCAATCTTGGCTGGAGTGTCCTACCACACCTACTATGTAGTCCAGATTTGGTGCCTTCTGACTCTCATCTGTTTGAGTTGATGAAAGATGGAGTGTGTGGGCAATATTTTCCTGGCAGTGATGCTGTCATGGCATCTGTGAAAAAGTGGGTCACCTCCGCTGGTGCAGATTTTTATGAGTGTGTCATGCAGACTCTTATTCATTGCTGGCATAAATGCACAGCTAATGGTGGTGACTGTGTTGAAAAATATTGTTTTGTAGCTGAAAATTTTCTCTTATCAAATAGTATTATTGTGTTCTTAGTATCTGTTGTAGTATCTCTGGAAATTAGTCAGAGGCAGTACTTTTGGGGAACATACATATGTGCCAGTAAATTTTGAAAAATTTGGCAGGTATGGCACCCAAAGATGTATGAGAATTAAACACTTGTGTGTTTTGTTATTAGTTGTATGTTGTATGTACAAATTGATGAGTATGAACTCCTTGCTACTATTATAAAGATAAATATTTCTTTTCAAGTCTTGTCTGAGAACACATTGCTAAAACATTCTTTCAGAGATTTTTAACTGGTCCATCACAGACACTACATTATCTTCGTGTTGTTTCTTTCAATATTTATCTTATTCCACTATTACTGTGTATTTGGGGGTGGAGGTTATCTTTGTTTTTCTCAGACTAGGCCATTATTTTTTCCTTTTGACTGAAGAAAAGAGAGCAGCTGAAAGGTGTGTGATCGTGGGGTACACAAGAAGACAAGAGAAAGAAGGAGATAGGAAACGTGTTTTCATCCTGTTTTACTGTCTGTCGAAGAAGAGGAAAAGGGAATTATGACAGTGTCCTCTTTGAATTTCTTTCCTTTCATTGGGTGCACCGTACATTTTTTCTCCCATAATTATTCCTACCATTATACATAATTATGCAATTATACCTCCTAAAAGAAAAAAAGCATTTGGTTGATACTATATGCACTTAGATTCGGTGAATAGGCCATATAAATTGCACTCTGGCTGATTACTCTCTAAGAGGAGTAGAGGGAAATTCTTTTCATATCCAGTCTGAAAAATAAAAAGCATGCATCCCTTCAGAGAGACATTATTTCACATTCTTTGAATTAAAAGAATATAAATAGGTTAGGTACAGTGATTGGGTGTTAATTAAAAAACAACAGCTTAAAAGCTTGACATCATGCCCATGGCAAGCACTCAGTGTTGTTGTACGCTTAATGGTAAAAGGCTGTTTTTATTTCTAAGGAATATAAACTCCAACTAGGGAATAGAAATGATCTCCAGAGATGCACAAGAGAGAGGTCTACTTGAGCAAAATCTAGGAATTCAAAATGAACAGCCTTTCAGAAAAAGACTACTGAATGCAAGAAGTACAAGAGAGGGACACTGAGGGTGTAGTAGAACAGGCTGGCCTTCTGCAATCTTCCATGCTGCCCATCTTCATGGAGCATATAAAGAGTCCACAGGTAAAAAAAAAAAAATGCTCCACTGATGAAAGTAGTCTTTTCATACCCTCTTAGGTTGCACTAGTCATTCTTAGATTGGCTGCTTCCTCTATTTTTTTTTTTTTTTTTTGAAGTGATATCAGTACTGAAGCTTTTTTCCAAGTTAGAGAAGATCTCAGCTCCACCAGTCTGGCCATTATCCAGAATCAAAAACAGTGCACCATCTGGTGATCATTATCTTTAAGCACTGCAAAGAAGCGGCTTAGCTAGAGAGAGAAATGTTTCTTTCCGTACTTTAGAAAATATGTCACTAGTGCTGTAATTCATCTGCTTCTCTCAGTATGGCCACCACAGCATGACTCGCAGAAATGTTTCAAAGCCATGAGCAGTAGGACTGCTGCTTAGTGATCTCTTTTAATTCAGTTTAAATCAGACTCCAGCAGTTTAAGCAAAACAGAGCTGGAAAATATTCTCCTGTAATGTGATCTGTATTTGATAATCACTTTGATTTGCTTATTCTTTTAGCCAAAGAAGCATGAGGAGGAGGATGGAACTACAGACACTGCAACCTCATCATCCAACAATCATGAGAAGGACAGTGGGGTGGGACCTACAGATGAGAGTCTGCGTAACGACGAGAGTTCAGAGCAAGAAAATGCACCTGAAGAGCAGAACGGTGCAACACTGCAGAACAAACGAGAGCTGGGTCATAGCCAAGACACATTAGGAAGTGTTGAGCTCCAGTGCAATGAAAGCTTTGTGTCAGGGGAATACATTGAATCTGATTTCATAGGGAACCCAGAGGAGGAGTGTGAAAGATTTCGACAGCTGCTGGAACTGAAGTGCAAGATTCGAAACCACGGGGAGTATGACCTGTATTACTCAAGCAGCACAATAGAATGCAACAGAAGAGAGCAAGATGGAGTGGAGCACGAGCTGCAGCTACTCAATGAGGAGCTGAGGAACATTGAACTCGAATGTCAGAATATCATGCAAGCTCACCGGCTCCAAAAAGTGAGGGATCAGTATGGAGACATTTGGGCTTTACATGATGAAGGATTCAGGAATTATAACACCAGCATAGACGTACAGAGAGGCAAACTGGACGACATCCTGGAGCACCCTGAGAAGTCTGACAAGGACAGCTCCAGTGCCTACAATACAGCTGAAAGTTGCAGGAGCACCCCCCTGACTGTGGAGCGATCCCCGGACAACTCACTCCAGAGGATGATCAGCATCACCAACAGGAAAAACCTGAGGAGCACGATTGTGGCTAATCAGTCATCTTCAGGACAAAGCAACAAGGAAGCAAACTCGGTCAAAACCAAACCCACTGAGCAAAACAGCACTGCTGAAGGCACATCAGAAAACAGCAAATTCACAGACCAGGAAAAGCAGAGCACCGAACACATTCCCTACCTGTCCCCATATCACAGCTCTTCTTACAGGTACGGGAATATACCTGCTCATGCCAAGCATTATCAGAGCTACATGCAGCTGATCCAGCAGAAGTCGGCTGTGGAGTATGCCCAGAGCCAGCTAAGCCTGGTGAGCATGTGCAAAGACTCGCAGAAGTGTGCAGAACCCAAGATGGAATGGAAAGTGAAAATAAGGAGTGATGGGACAAGGTATATCACAAAGAGACCAGTTCGAGACAGAATCCTAAAGGAACGTGCCTTAAAAATTAAAGAAGAGCGCAGTGGAATGACGACAGATGATGATACAATGAGCGAGATGAAGATGGGCCGCTACTGGAGCAAAGAGGAGCGGAAGCAGCACTTGGTGCGAGCCAAGGAGCAGAGGAGGCGACGGGAGTTCATGATGCGTAGCAGGCTGGAGTGTCTGAAGGAAAGTCCGCAGAGTGGCAGCGAGGGCAAAAAGGAAATTAAAATTATTGAACTGAGTCACAAAAAGATGATGAAAAAGAGAAACAAGAAAATCTTGGACAACTGGATGACAATCCAAGAACTGATGACACATGGTGCTAAATCTCCAGATGGCACAAGAGTGCACAATGCCTTTTTATCAGTTACTACTGTATGAACGCAACTTCTTTCAGAGAGTATACTACCAGTTTAGGTAGAGTACGATTGCCTCGTTCAATGTGGCATTTTTATATATTTTGTGACTGTTTATAGTTTGATCTTTTTTGTAAGCAAAATTACCTGGTAATTTTTCATTTGTTTTTCATATAACGGTACCTTCTGTATCTGGCAGTCTTTCTTTATCCTGCAGTATATTCATATTACTCATTTGTAGAAAAAAAAGAAAAGAAAAGCAAAACAAACAAACAAACAAAAAAAAAGGCAGAGAAGCCAATTAATTTCTTAACCTCATACATATCCTGAATTGAGATCTGGATTTATTTCTCTAGTTTTCTTTTTTCTACCTTAGTAACAATACCAAAACAAAATGCTTTATACTGTATCCTTGGCTTAACAAGTTGTTGAAGTTTTACATCGTAGATTGCATCTGTGATTTATAAATCATATGCCACATCCCATCTTATAGATAAGAACGTCCTTTTTTCAACAACACATTGTACAGTACATTTATTCTATAAATTGCAATTGTATTTGTCCAAGTAAAGTGTAGATGGACAATTCTCCTGTGTTCTGTAGTAGTATTGGTCATGTAGCTAGGCAGTCTGTGGTAATTGTGAAGATGAAAGAGAAATAAATTATTGCTTATCTTTAAGAAAAAAAAGGTGAAAAGTTGTTTGATTTCAATTGACTGTGTGCCTTTAAAGGACGATTTATTTTCACCATGCATTTTTGCAGCATATCTTTCA
Organism: Pavo muticus; assembly: GCA_016647715.1. NCBI lineage: Eukaryota > Metazoa > Chordata > Aves > Galliformes > Phasianidae > Pavo > Pavo muticus. The sequence goes on from JACDJE010000051.1 coordinate 1,117,990, forward strand.
AGAACACAAGACACAATTACATAGACTAGTTCTCAGGAATTAGCTTTGCACTTTTTAGAACACATAGGAGTGAGATGCTCTGTCTGGCTCTCTGGCTTTTTCTTAGCTGCTATTATTAGTCGATTGAATAATTGTTTAATACATTGCTGTGCTTTATGCTGTTGGGTAGCTATTTTGGGTCATTTTCCTGGCTGAGCTTGGTATTTGTTCTACACATAGAAAATATAAAGAGAGCACATTGCTAACTTTCAGCCAAATCTCATGCATGAAAAGTAACAGTGGTCATCACTGACATTTTCATAGAAGATGAGTTAAGAAAAAAATAGAGAATGAATGAGTTAATAAAGGAGTTAAGACTTTGATTTTGTTGCTGAAGAAGGTCCAGGTAGTTTGGAAGCGCCCCAGAGGCTGACTGGTGATGGGGAGCAAGGACAGCTGTCTGCTGCCCAGTGGAGTCCTTGTCTTTCCCTATGGCAAAGGCATCTCAGCTGCCAATGGGGCATCTTCTGAACTGCTGCTTCAGGCAGCCCAGTGAGTCACAGCAAACTGAAGTGACTAGTCCTGGGCAGTTAGTGGGGCTTGGAAGCCTTTTGCTCAATACCACCATTTCTGTTGTCCCAGACAATGCAGTTCTTATCTGATATGTATTCGGTAACAGGATTAGGTGCTGAATTCTCTTGGCATCAAGCTTTAAAAGATATGCTTAAAGATGCAGAAAGACACATTATTCCAAAGTCTTTAATTCTGGAAATCAGTCATTTGTTTTCTAACCACTTTTGGCACCAGTAGGCATTGGCAGTGCTATCTGCATCTCTAGGCACATAAATACCATAAGAACACTACTCCCTGAGTGCTCAGGAAAAATATGCCGCTCACAATTCACAGTTTGATAATCAGAATGCTCTCCATATCAGTCTCAGGAAAATACTATTCTAAATCCTCTGCTAAGTATACAGTTGCTCATACGTAATGAAGAATACTTCAATTTTTTCTTATTAAAGTAGAAAATTTTTTGAATCCAAGAGCAAAAGGAATTGCAGGGTGATAATAGAGCTGTTTCAAGGGTCTGTTACTGGACTGTCCCTCCAATGGATCCAATAAACTGTCTTTGACCAGCCTGAGTCATCTAGAAAGATATGCATTCGTCTTTTGAAGACATCAAAGCATGGAGATGTCACCGTTTCCTTTGTTGCATTTCAATAATCACACTTCTAAAAGCAGATCTTTTTCTAATCAGAATTCAACTACCATCAGCTCCAGATAATGGCTACTGCTATGCCTCTCTCTTAAGTACGGGACTTACTGTTTTCTCCCCATTACTAAATCATAAGTCAGAACTGCTCTGAAACAAAATATTTCATTGCCCAGAGAAAAATGGGAATCTTCAGAAAATGTAGTTATTAATTTATTTCATTGAGAAATAAATTTAGGAAACTCCTTGTCTAAATTAGAGACAAGGTGTAGCTGGATGGGGGGTTTTAGGTAATAGAAAGTAATTAGGGGGAAAAATATTTAAAGAGATGATATAACAAGATATTGTAAATGGAGATGCATTCAGATCTGAGGAGCTCTTCTATTGAAATTCAGTAAGAGACAAAGCAAATACTGAGCAGTGATAGACAATATTTTATTCTGGGAGAAAAAAAAAGAACAATAAAATCATAGGGATTAAATTGTCAGTTTAGATAAGTGTATAGGAGGGCATCAAAATTGAAAGGATATAAATCAGTATTAACTAATGCATCAAGAAAATAATAATATGACCAATGCATTCCCCCCCCCAGTCACCCCCCAAAAAAAACCATTTCCAGGCCATTGTCAGAGTTGTAGAGCCCGCTGTGAAGTTGAGGTCCTGCTGAGCCCCCCTGGTGGCATGTGGACACTGCCTGCCAGAACTGCCCATCCTCTCCCTCCTTCTCCACATGTCCCTGCCCAATCCTTCATCTGGCACTCTTCCTCCTCTTTCTTCTCTGCTAGGCCTTAGCAGTGTTTATTAAGTGACATTTCCTTTCTTCTCTAAGCAGTCTTTGGGAGAAAAAGTGTTGATTCGTGCCCTGATGAAGTGTCTCAACCAGTTCTGGAAGCACAGGAAATAACCACGCAGCCACTGCGCTGGGTTGCGATGCTGCCTGTGGTGGTGATGAGCGGGGCAGAGAGGCGGCCAAGGGTTTTGCTGCTCACAGCTGGCAGGACTCGGCATTGTGCTCCTTCATCCCAGCAGCTCTCTACCAGTGAAATTCAAGGCTGTTTGTCCCTGTATATATTTTTTTTTCCACATGCAGTAACTTTCAGTGAGAAAAATAACATTTTAGTGCTGAGACACGTTATAAGAGAAGAAACAAATATATATTGTGCTGCCATAAACCTTTTAGTAATAGTGTCTTATTGGTTGTGAGAAGGAATTTATTTATTTACCTATTTTTGTATGACGGGACATAAAAATAGAAATGCTTTCCAACTGGAACAATACCAGCTCTTGTCAAAGAGGGTTGCTTGCAGCTCTAGGACAGAGCAAAAGGCAGTGAGGAGCTGCACAGGTGTGTTATCACAGCTGGGGAAGACGTTAATATCCCACTCATCCCTCTCCCAGAGCTGATGCCCAGCTGAGACCAGTGGGAGGTAATTCTTCCCAAGAAGCCAGCAAGATGGCCTTGTAAAAAGAGTTCCCTTGTACCCCTTGAAAACTATACTGCTACCATAAGTAACGTTGGAATTTCTGGGATCACTGGATCTTCCTCTCTGGTGTAAGTATCCTTAAAGAGAAAATGATATTTTTAGTATGTTCATGTCAATAAACTAAACCTTCTGAATCAGGCTATTGTGTTCTTTGAAAGGAAGGAACTGCTAACATGTCTGAATTGAATGGGAGCAGAGATGGAAACTACTCTTTGCTTGATGCATTGCCTTGCCACAATAGGGCTCAGAAGAGATGATACAGCAACATTAGCATTACGTTCTAAATAGTGGGGACTGAATTATTCATTAATACCATGATGGCTAACTTTCCTTTTTCTTTTCTTTCTTTTAAACAAATGTTTTATGTCCAAACTCCATTTCTACAAATTACACAGCAGCGTCCTTGCTACATGACATGGCTACTTTGCTAAAATATCTCCTGGCTCAGGACTGGAATTGCATTTGTTTTACTTGGGTTCTTAACTGCTAATCACAAACATGTATGTGCTAAGTGATCTATTAATATCCATTTTTATGGGCTTACTGTTTTATTCAGGGCATTAAATGCTCTCAAGGAGTCAGAATAAAATGTACATGACGTGCAGTAGTGTTTGGCTAAAGCAAAACAGAGCAGCTGTTGTAAACCAGTGGTGGTGTGCTCTGAGAGAGGCAGGTCAAGTAACTTCTGGAGAAGAACATTCATTGCAGAGGGATCATGAGCAGGCTTTTTCTTTGAATGCCTTTGCTCTGAAACATGTTTCTTTGTTTAAAGAGGAGCATTTCTCTTGGATGATGACTGGTGCATTTGTGAGGCTAAGCACTCCACATTTTGTTACAGATAGCTGCATCATGTATAGGCTTTGCCTGGGTGTTCAGACATCACTAATCTCACTTGAATATGAGTTCCTGCACAGGCAGCTGACAGTCTTTGGATCACAATTCTGAGACTGGCACAACCTGGGAATGTGGGGTGTAGGTGGCAGGGCAGACAGGCCAAGTGCAGTCCCTGGGCCCTCCCAGGGAGCCCGTGTATTCCTGCCTTCCTGAGGAAAGGCTCTGGCTCCTGCTGCCAAGAGGCAGCCTCCTGGAGATTGTCTCATGTACCATCTTCTGTGTGGTAGATGTGAGCAGTGAATGATGTTAACTTCCAGTATGAACTGTAAAGTAAAACTGACAGCTAAGTTACATCCAGATTGATGTGCTGCGTTTCACACTCACTAGTCCATAATGATGGGCAGAGCGCAGGACTGAGTCTTCACTAATTAGTCTCACGCTGATGTTCCCTGCTGAAAGCTTCTTTCTTCAGCAAAGGTGTCCCATGAAAATAATATCTTCATCCCAAAAGCCAGAAGTGACAGTGCCATCCAGAATATTAGTGGTGTTCCAACACAACATGATCTGGGATATACTCAGGGGCCAAGAAAGGGGCATCAGCAGCATTTCACAGAGAAAAGATGTACACTGTGAAAGTGTTATTCAGAACTGATGGATGCCTCCTCCCAGTATAGACTACCTCATGGTGCAGTTGTGAACTTCTAACTTGGTGAGTGTGTGTGCATTTGGATTTAAAATTTGTCTAGAATTTGAATTTCTTAGCACTGTAATCTCATGTTACATTTTTAAGCCTCCTTGCCTCCCTTTCTCCCTTCTTCCCCTCTCTATTGTTTCCCCTTTCCTCTTAAAAGCAGGACTTTTTTGAACTTGAAAGATAATAAATATTGGAGGGGAAGCTTTCAGGGAATTATTTGTTTTTTTCCTCATAAATCAACTTACCAGCACAAATGAAACTACTTGCCAGTGTTTAACTGTATCTTTCCATCTTAAGTCAGTCAGATTATTTGGTTCCAAACCTTCCCTACGTCATTTGCAGCTCAACCTGCTAAAGTGCTGCAAATGTCTTTTGTGACATCTCTGTACAGAGTGCATGTTTAAGCCCTGGAGGAAAGGAAGACCTTTTAAAACATATGCTCCCTTGTTTGTGTGACAAACAATAACATACACAATGCTTATTAACTCAAATGCTTTGACAAAGTCCCTCCCCAGCTTTCCTGTAGGCTCCCTTCAGGTATCGGAAGGCCACTATAAGGTCCCCTCAGAGCCTTCTCCGGGTTGAATAACCCCAACTCTCTCAGCCTATCCTCATAGGGGAGGTTCTCTGGCCCTCTGATCATCTGTGTGGTCCTCTTTTGGACCTGCTCCAACAGCTCCATGTCCTTCTTGTGTTGGGGGCTCCAGAACTGGACAGAATACTCCAGGTGGGGTCTCACAAGAGCAGAGTAGAGGGGCAGAATCACCTACCTCGACCTGCTGGTCACACTTCTCTTGATGCAACCCAGGATACAGTCGGCCTTCTGGGCTGCGAGTGCACACTGCCTGCTCATGTTGAATCTTTCATCAACCAACACACCCAAATACTTCTCCTCTGGGCTGCTGTCAAGCCATTCTCTGCCCAACCCATATCTGTGCTTGAGATTGCCCCAACCCAGATGCAGGACCTTGCATTTGGCCTTGTTGAACTTCATGAGGCTGACATGGACCCACCTCTTAAGCCTGCCCAAGTTCCTCTGAATAGCATTCCTTTCCTGTAGCGTGTCAGCCGCATCACTCAGCTTGGTGTCATCTGCAAACCTGCTGAGGATGCACTGTCCATGCTGCCTACAAAAATGTTAAATAACATCGGTCTCGCACCAATCCCTGAGAAACACCACTCATCACTGGTCTCCACTTGGACATTGAGCCATTGACTGCAACTCTCTGAGTGCGACCATCCAGCTAATTCCTTACCCAGTGAGTGGTCCATCCATCAAATCCATTTTTCTCCAATTTGGCAACCAGGATGTCATGTGGTACAATGTCAAACACTTTGCACAAGTCCAGGTAGATGACATCAGTTGCTCTTCCTTTATCCACTGACACTGACCACATACTGTGGCATTTACTCTTATTTACTCTTCCAGTACATTCCTGTAAGTGTATAACTTATTGCTGAGTGCTAGGAGCAAATCAAAGCCTGGCTCCAATGACAAAAAAAAAAAAAAAAAAAAAAAAGAAAGCACAGAGAATTTTAAGTATGAAGTGAATATAGGAAACTCTCATCTTGACAGTGGATAAGAAGCCAAAAAAGGAAAATTAAAATTGCATGATGAAAGATGAAAAGGTTGAAGTCACTGTTTTGACTACTGGACCTTGCAGGAAAGATATCTGAAGAATGAATGAAATAGAAAGTTAAGCAGGCGAATATCACATAAAATTTACCACAGATCAAAATATTACTTTTTTGCACTTCAAAGGCAAGCCTCATATTTTCATAGGTTATTTAACCCCACTGGCAATCTCTGCAATGCATAAATATTTTTGATGGCATGCAAAGTGTCTCTTAATAGTATATAGATACTGTATAGTGAGCAAGTTGAACAGTATAAATATTCATGTTAGCAAAGATGCTGTCAAACTCTTGAGTTGAATGATATGAAAAATTAAAATATGAAAAGGATATTCTGTTTTGTTTCCTCCTTTTTCTCCCCAACTTTGGCACCTGGCTGCACGGTCAGGGTAAAGAAATGCCCCCGGAAGATTGTGTTTTGGTTCAGGTACAGGGAATTCAAATGAAAGCTCCTCAAACTCGACAGTTTAATTTACTTCTCTTAAGCTCTTTAATACCAAACTTATCAGTTCTCTCTGTTAGGCATTAACTTGTTAAATGAGTCTTAATTATACATAAGCAGATGGAGATTTGAATTAAAATTACCTTACACTCGAGTGGCTTTAGTTCATTATAACATATCTTCCTCTTAATCATTTAGGCAGTCTCATCATCTTTCATATAGAAAGTTATTAAAGTATTCCAATTTCCATATTTCTTCAAATACATCCACTATTAAATGGCACGTAATACACATTAGTTGGTGACTTATACCATGCAATAGTTAGTGAATTATTCATGTCAGTAACAATTTTTATGCTTTTATGTCATCTGTATCATTTTATTTTAAAGGGTTTATATATAAAGAATACCTCATATTTTGCCTCATGTCAGTTTTCAGTGCAAGGTTGAATGCCTTGCCATTTTTGCTGACGTGAAAAGGAATAACGTCCCCTTTAGTTTTTGTGCTCGTGCTAACTGAGAAATGGAAGTGGATCTGAAATGACATCCACTCCCAAATGTGTAGAAGTTCCCAAATGATTTGGAAAGAGATAAAATTGAAGGAAAACACAGTTATTCTTGTTTTCTTTTATATTGCTAAAAAGCTATCTTCATCTCTGGATTCTCCAGCACCAAGAAGAGAATCCTCAGGATTTGTCTGTCCCCCAGAATTAAAATAATTCTGGGGGACAGAATGGGCATCACCTCACCTAACTTTATTTCTTGACCTCAAAGAAATAAAGAGGCACCTCTAATAGACATCTCCCTCTGTAGCTCTGTGCTCTGCCATGGAGCACAGTTGTCCAGCTAGCTCCTACTGAACCTCTAAGTTTTGCATATCTTTAGTCTTAAAATACATTAGTGCCCTTTCCTCCTTTATGGACTCCTGAATGCACATGCTGAGAGAGCCATGTGTCTCTTTTAGACAGAGAGCAACACCAAGCAATTTAATCAACCTTTGCTATCCTGGGTAAAATCAAGAAAGAATTGGACAAAAAGTGGCTTTTTTTGTTCCAGTATGCAATTTACAGCCATTCACAAAGGAAAGAACAGTGGGACTTTTAAAAGACAAAAGTCTCCAATATCCCCTGCTAGCGGCAGCAAACTATTCTCAGCATCCCTTTAGCTAATATATTAGCCTGCTACCTTCAGTGTAAAATAATGGGCCTATAATATAGAAATAACTGCTTGCTGGATGATGGACAATGACAACTGAGCCAAAAGGCTGAGTCTGTACTGGCAGACACTGCAGCCATCATCGAACAAAGGGGCAGAATTATGAAAGGCTTTTGCCAGAAATGGACACTGCCATTTACGTGTGCATTATTTAAGAGGAAAGGGGAATCGCTGGGTCCTGGGAGCCACGGTGAGACACTTAGGCCACAGGGCCATTCCAGTCCCCAGCTCCTCCAGAAGCCCTGATTTACCTTAGGCAGTGAATTTGACATGGTTAGTCTCCGTGAACTCTAGTTTTGCTTCCTTGAGAAAATGATACTGTTCAACTTGTGGGAGTTTTGTGAGAAAAAACATCAAAGCTTCTATGGCCCCACAGAGCTGGAGATCTTGTCTAAGGGCAACCTATAAATTCAGCATGAGGAGTTCCCTTCACTTGTCATTAAAAACCAACAAACCTGGCTTGAATATACATCTTACTTGAATTTTCTGTTCTTTTCTTCACAACTCCGAAAGAACTGTAAGGATTAGCAGCATAAAAGTGAGCAGGAGAACTCAAATTATTTGTTGAATTAAATGCTTCTCCAGTGAAAGGTAAATGCTCTGGATAACAAGCAAATGTGGCCTGCAGTCCTCTTACAAAATCATCTGGTAGCAGACTGTTATCTCCTCTTGAGGTAGACAAAGCCTCCTCTTGAGGCTTTTCCAGAAATTTTATCACAAAGGGAACTGGAAAGTTGCAAAAGGTCTGGGTTTACTCTCCTGAAAAGGGGTGTCTGTGTTTGTCTCACCACAAACCAGGCCAAAGATGCACTGAAGCTTAGGGCACCATGTTACACATATACACTTTTTCATGGAAAGAGCTGTAAAACTATAAATTCCTCTGCCAAGTGTGTCTGGATGTCTGGCTGCTGACACTCACTACATGCCCCTGAAGACTTCATTGCATTGCAGAGAACAGCTGTGCAACTGAAGGCCTGGAAGCAGGTGTGTTTAAACCAAGGTATATCTTTGAAATCATTAGTGTTTCTGGTGGCTGTGCTGCAGGGCCCTGTTTTCATGAAGACTGCTTTCAACACAAAAGCATGTGTTCAGATATTATAAGACATGCAAGAAGAGTAATCTCTGATGCAGCCAACTTTTTTTATAGCCTGTACTACTTATCTGCCCCAAATCTGTTTCCCATGTTGTTTAGTTGTTTAGCATAAGTGGTCCTGAATATTTGGTGTAGATAGAAATATGCATGTGCGTAACTATGATTTCTGGGGATATCTCCCCAGTTGATCTTGCACATGGAAACATAGAATCACAGAATCGTTAAGCTTGTAAAAGACCACTAATATCATCTAGCCAACTACACCATGTCTGTCAATGCCACATCCACACACCTCCAGGGGTGGTAACTCCACCACCTCCCTGGGCAGCCTGTTCCAATGCCTTACCATTCTTCATGAGAAGAAATTTTTCCTAATACCCAATCTGAACATCCCCTGACATGACTTTAGGCCATTCCTTCCCATCCTGTCACTGTTATGTTGAAGAAGAGACCAACCCTCACCTCACTACACCCTCCTTTCAGAGAGTTGTAGAGATTGTTAAGGCCTCCCTGAGCTTCCTTTTCTCCAAACTAAAGGAGGAAGCTGGTCTATGGTGGGACACAAGTATTTGAGAGCTGAAAGGCAGAAGTAATGTCCTCCTGCCTTCAATAGGGTGCCACAGCATAGTTCAGGTGGACGGGTAGTGGATTCTGTGATTGCTCCACTCCCCTGAAGTGTTGCTGAAGCATTAGCATGGTGCAGTATCCTGCAAGCAGAGGATAGAAACAGTAGTTCCAGCACTTAGGCACCAAGAAGGCAGTTTATCATATTATTTGCCAGGAACTTGGCCTCCACACTCTGGTATCAAAATGTCATGTTACAGGAGGTCATACATGTACAGAAGCAGAGTTGCTGTCATTATGAGGAACTTGACTGCTCTACATCCCTCCTTAAAAGAATAAGGTAACTACTTGGTGATGGTAAGAGAAGACTGATCCTCTTAAAAGCCTATCCCATGTTGAGACCTACTGTAACTGCAGTACAGCTACTGCTGGGAAGAAAACTCCATTTTGTGATTGCAAAACACTGTAATACAACAGCTTGTCGAAATCCCCGTGACACTTGCACTCAGGAGACTGTTAATTCATAGAGGGTATTCTGTGTCTGTTTAATGTCTTAGACTTTGTTAGACATAGTAACAGACTGATGAATTTGATTATGTTCAAACCTCGCAGTGTGGGACCTGATAGATTCTGGGTGTCAGCTGTCATTCCCTCGGGCTGTTCAAACTCCTTGTTTCTGACATAGCAGTTTCCTGCCACACAGCCCCAACCATGTTCTGTAAGCACACTGCTGTCATGACCTTTGGCTAAAATATTATTCAAGGCACAATGTATGATGCAAGTTTCAGTGAGGGAGACTCTGAATTTCTTTAACCAGATACCCTGTACAATATGGGTGGGGATGTTATTGTTTTTATTTATATTCACATTGATGGGTGAGACATTTGGAAAAAGGAAAGAAGTGGCATTCCAAGTTATCGCAAGCCTGTTCTCTCAGCCGGAGGAACTTTTTATTAGCCTACTGATGGCACAGCAGGGCGTTAGACAAATGGTCCCCTCTCCTTGTAGACAGAGACCAGTGAAGCTGACTGCACACTTTTTGCCATCCAGTCATACACCTACATGGTTGCATGGTCCTAGAATCACAGAATCATTAAGGTTGGAAAATCTAAGATCATCTAGTCCAGCCATCAACCCATCACCACCATGCCTACTAAACCATGTCCCTAACCGTGGTCTTGTATAGGTCCAGTGAACTGGGAATCAAAATGGCAGTGCAGTCAGCATCCAGGCAAGGAGAGCTCAGCTACATTTGTGTCTCTCTGAGAATACAGTGATATGAGCCATATAACTTTCTTAGATAGATTTTTTTTTCCCTCATTACCTGTTTGGGAGACATTATCACTCTCTACAATTACCTGAAGGGAGATTGTGGTGAGGTGGGGGTTGGCCTCTTTTCCCCATGTAATTAGTGATAGGACTAGAGGGAATGGTCTCAAGTTGCACCAGGGAGATTCAGGTTTGACATTAGGAAATAATTCTTCTCTGAAAGACTGGTTGTGTGCTGGAACAGGCTGCAAAGGGAGGTGGTGGAGTCACCAACCCTGCAGGTGTTCAAGAAACATTTAGATGTTGTACTAACGGACATGGTTTAGTGGAAATGTTGGTAGTAGGTGGATGGTTGGACTGGATGATCTTGGAGTTCTTTTCCAATCTTGGTGATTCTATGATCCTCTGATTCTATGATTTTTCATAAAAGAAGCTGAGAGATCAGGGACAATTTATCCTGGAGATGAGATGGCTCAGCAGGATCTGCTCAATGTGTATAAATACTTGATGGGGGGAGACAAAGCCAGGTGCTCAGAAACATAAGTATAAGAGGCAGTGGGCTCAAGACTGAAATAAGGAAAAATCAAACACTGGCACATGTTGCCCAAAGATGTTGTGGAGTCTCCACCCTTGGGGATTCTCTGAACCTTACTGGGCACATGCCTGAGCAAACTGCTATAAGTGTCCTTGCCGTGAACAGGGTGTTGGGCTAGGCAACCTCCAGAGATGCCTTCCAGCCTCTGTAGTTCTGTGATCGGTGCTAACTTAAAAGCACAAAGGTTTTGTGTGATCATGAATCATGAATCATAGAATCATGAATCATAGAATGGCCTGGGTTGAAAAGGATCATAATGATCATCTAGTTTCAAACCCCCTGCTATGTGCAGGGTTGCCAGCCACTAGATCAGGCTGCCCAGAGCCACATCCAGCCTGGCTTTGAGGAAACCAGTGAGAGCAGATCAGCTCTGTGGAGTATGCCATACAGTGCTTTGGCTCCTAACTGCAGCTCACAAGCACAGAGTTCTTGGCACATTTTATGTAGGAAGTCCATCCCATTCCTTTCAAACAATGAAATTTAGCTGTATCCTAAAGGATATGATTACAGCTACTCTACTAGAAGTGCCGTTCCAGACCATGCATGCTGACAGGTCAAGTCCATCATCCACCAATCCACATCTCCGTGAGGCAGTTGGATTAAGTGTCCAAACTCACAGCCCTGGCATTTCTGGAACAAAACGATCTATTTTCAGCTGTTGTTTTTTTCCCCACAGAAAACCTGCAGGCAGCATGTGAGTGTAATGTTAACTTCTAATTGCATCATATTAGCAGTTTGACATTGTATCTTACTAATGCTTGTTTTTCCAGGATATGCTGTAGAAATATAATCATATTAACATTCGGAAAGCAAACAGAGAGGTGGTATAAATTGTTAATGCAATCTTCTTTTAAGCAGCTTGTTTGAACTGTGCATTGGTGTGTGAGAAAATGCCAGCCTTTCAGTCTTTCCAAATAGTGCAGTGCTTGCAGTCCACTGCAGAATAAATGTATACATTTTGTCTAAGGTAACAGATGCTCATTCGCTGCATGTTCCCATGAGCACCCGATCTTTGCCCACATTCTGTTACCATTTGTCTGAGACCCACCTGTGAGCCAGCACAGCAGTTTCTGAGGCACCGAGTTGCCTCACTGACACAACTCGTCCAGAAATGGTGTGTTTTGTTGACGTATGTAACTGTTAGTGTCCCTCTGTTTTCCTTCCTGTGAGGGGGACCATTATTTCTCATGACTTGCATCATCAGACTGAAAATGGCAGTCTCGGTAAGAAATGCTGCAGAGCTGTTTGGATTCCTTAAACTCTGAAGATCAGCCTCTAAACCAACTAATTAAGTTTTCTGCTTGCTGCCACTGAAAGCTTCAGTCAGACGTAATTAAAAATGAGCAGCAGATGACAGCGGTGGCATTTGTCAGAATCATCCAGTGGTTCAAATACCAGTTCTGACAGAAATGTCAGCCTGATAACACTCCCATCTTCCCAATGCATGCCAGGAAAAACAGGAAGAACTTTTATAATAAATGTCTGTCTGATAACCTTTATGAGTCTCACAACACCAAACACTACACATAAGATTTCATTATCCTAAAAGAGTATGCTCATTTTCCATGAAGTATATACCCTGTAGTTCTTTGGGCTTCCTTGTAGTGTCTGCACCTTTGGAAAGACCCTTCCAGGACACCAAAGAGGAAGAAAAGCCTTGATCCTGAGGTGGGGGTGATTCCAGTCCTGCAGACTACTAAGCTCAAAGATATTCCTTAGAGAACTAATGAGCTGAAACCAAATCAACACATCCCTCATCTAGAAAGGTCAAAGGCATAACACAGGCTGTGTAACCCATCCTTGAGGTGTGCAGAAAGGTGAGAAGTCAGAGTCCTCCCTGAACAGTGTTTAAATTGAACTGTTATTGCTAAAGATCACAGACTAGCAGAGTACACACGAGGCAGCAGAGCAAATGAATAGGGAAGACTGTGTTTGCTGCAGCTTCCCATGCAGGTTCTCTCAGGTTTATCTCATCAGTTTTGCTAATGCATTTAAAATACCCTCTTCCTGGCACTCTTTCTTGCATGAGAGAACAGAACAGGAAGGGGAAACAGCAGTGGTATCAGTGTCATCTCGAAGTCCCTCAGCTCTGCTCATGCCTGTAGCAATTATGTATTTCTGTGTGCTGGCCAGAAAGCAGCCCCCATCAGAGTAAACCCAAGAGGAGGGGATGTGCTGGTTGCGTTCCCAGGACCATGTGTGAGGCCCATTAATCCCCCCAGCTGCACCCAATATCCCTTAGCACCACTGAAAGCTGTGGGGTGGCCCTTCTGGGTTGAAATGAGAACTTAGAAGGCTCTGCTGTCAGACTGAGCAGGTTGTGCTTGGACTGCTCCAGAAGTCTCCCTGTGCTCCCAGGAGGTGGGAGAATTTCCCCTGCAGTTCCCTAGAGGAGAAGAAGAGTGCAGCAGCTGGGTGAATTGGATGTGTCCCCAGGCCTGGAGTGTGCAGGGTGAGCAGGGTAGGGCAGCAGTGCTACCTGGAGTTGGGCTCCTTGCAGCCCAACTTGACTGCATTGGAGGAACAGCTTCAGAACAGAGATGCACATTGCAAAAGCCTGAATGGGCAACTGTTGCAGCCGTTGAGCTGCAGCTCCATTAAAAGTGAGCCTGGCTGCTACTGTTGAGCAATAATTAGACCATGGTCACTAAATAAACCGCCAGCCCTAATATACTTTTCCAACGTTATATTTGGAGTGGGGAACCTGTTCCTTTCTTCTTCTGCTTCACTACCCTCTGTCCTATCAGGAAAAATATATCTCCTGGCCATAGGCAGACCTGAGGTCATGTTTTGTCCTAGCTGTCCTGAGAGGTTTTCCTGCTGGGGATATGCAAATACTGTTATGTTATTGCTTTTTTGAAAAATTGCCTGGCAGGTTCCTATCCTGTTTACCTGCAGGGGGACTAATACTGGTTACTGCTATAGTTCTGTAGGGGTCCAGGATTGCAGATGATGATCAGTGATCAGTTCAGGATCGGCATTTCCCTTTTGCTCTCTTTCTCAGCAGAATACATCACACAGCACTGTGCACTGAATGCAAAAGTACCATCCTCTGTCTGAGCGTCTTTCTTTGTAGTAAGTAATCAAAGAACATTGACACTTTCCTTCCTTTTGACCTTTATTAGAAAAATGGGCGCCTTAATCGGAGTGCTTTGAGATGAGAGCAAAGTTTGGAAGGATTCTACTGCACAACGTAAAGGTCTCAGAGATCATGCTTAGTATTTGTGGCAGAGCTGCCTCAAGATTAACATATTACAACAGTGTGTCAGGCTGGATTGCAAACTTTTCTGAAGCAGAGTGAGCTGAAAGGTCACATTCCTCATCAGCTCATGTATCAGACTTACACACAGGTCTCCTGCGTGTAAGAAGTTAAATTCTTCTTCCAGGAAATAAAATCACAGTTTCCCTTATTCAGGTCCCAGCTGTGCTGCTGAATTTCCCTTTACTCTGCGCAAGGAAGCCAGCTTCATTGCATAGTCATAGTGTTTTGGTTTCAGAAATGATCCTTGTTTAAATCATAACATGCCATTAGCAAAGGTCCTTTTGTGGTAGCTGCAGTTAACAGAGTCCTTTCTGTCTCACACATCTGCACACAGGTGCACACTGTGCCCTTTGTATCCTGCCGACAGGAGGAACTATAGAATGGTTTCTGCCCTCACAACTCATTTAATGCCTTTTGCTATTATGCAGATAAAATAGAAAATAGTCTCCCCATTTCTTTGAGTGAGCTGAAGCCAGAGGCTCAGGACTGCTTACTCAGAGCACAGCCCTTAATGCAGAGTGCCACACACTGCACAGCAAAGTGAAAGCCAAGCACATGGCACCCGCTCCCATTCTGAGCCAGGATAATGGCATTGCAGCTCAAGGGGAAGGATGAGTTTGCCCCGGCTTCATGCTTCAGCGTGCTATCAATGTGACAGTTTATTTTCCATTGGTGGTTTGAAAGTCTTTTTATTTTATTAATCTTCTTGTCAAGGAACACAAATGGAGTTTTCTCCATTAAACACTGCTGCAAAATCTCATGGCTCCAAGTGGCTCTGTTGGGCTACACACCTCCTCAGAGCAAGAAAGTGTCGAAGGTTTACGGGCTGGTTCGGCCCAGTTCCGTGACTAGCGGGGCGGAGGGATTATGCAAAATCCACACCTCCGGAAAAGGGAAACAGGGGACCCCAAAATAATTAAAAACAGTGGCAACAATCTGGGGAGAAACAGACTAATTTACTAAATATATTATTGGAATGCAAGATAACACACTATAATACAATATAACTAGAATTGAAGCTAATAAATCAAATATAATGAGAGAGAGAGATTGTCCGAAAGCTGGATAGGCCTCACCATAACACTGAGGTGAGATGCGCGGTCTGGTCGAGCAGCAGGGAGAGAGGCTGACAAAGAAGAGCAGGTCAGATGACCTACCAAGGCCTTATATCTGTTCCCCTTGAGTAGAAATGATAACAACACAGCGAACAGGCTTCTGGGGAACATAGTTCTTCTCTTCTGGGACAGGGACCCGGAACACTTTAACTCCCAGTGCACTACATGATGTTATGATGTGGAATACTGATAACCAAAAATCGTAAAACCTTGACAGAAAGGGAAATATGTGGGTCTGGGCCAATGAGCAGCTCGAGAAAGCTGAAAATGTCAGCCCATGCTATAGGAGATGCAGCCTGCTGTTGTGGGGGGAGAGGCAGCCAGCTGGATGTGTGGGGAGCAGAGAAGGGCACGCACAGACGCTCACCATGCTTCGTGGCACAGTGAACAATGCCAGGTTATCACCAAAAAGCCAGTGAGTTCTTTTCTGAAGATATCTTCTCCCTGGGTCATGTCCCACAGAACTAGAGCCCAATCCTAGATGAAATACTGCATTTCAATGTTGTGTTCCTTTTCACTTCATTTTGCCTCTATCCCTTTTTTCTTCTTCTTTTTTTTTTTTTTTAACCAAAGCATGCTGTCTTTCAATTAACATAGTAATGACCTATTGTCACCTGTTACCATGCTAATCCTGAGCTGGTGTGAAATTACTTTATAATAAACACTATGGAGTTCTGACTTTCAATTAATTTTTCACATGCTGTGCTAAATCAGATTAAGTGTACCCCACCCTTTTGACCATAGACATAATTCCTTCCTTATAATGAAATAGAGGATTAATTTATATGAAGCATATCTATACACATTTGCAAATAAATGTAAAGATAGACTTTGTACCATATTTGCATCACTCGCTGTGTCAGGTTGAATACAGACTCTCTGAGATTATTAATTTTGTGTTCACTGGGGTGGTAAAGAATATTGCTGTGTTTTTATTATTATTATTTTCACTAAATGTCTTGACTACAAATGGGTAAAGAAACAGAGTACTAAGAGATTGGTACCTTCCACAGGGAATTATGCTGTACAGCACTATGATGAACTGAGGAAAACGTAAACACTGCAAAATTAAACCCAATCATCATTAATTTACTAAATTGCCTGTCATCCTTCTTGGATGTACATATTTATAGCCTGACCAAATGTAATAAATGCAGCTGTTTGGTCTCTTTAATAGTCACTACCATTATGAAGATGGTCGATAGCTTGAATAAAGTCTTGCTGTAGACCAGTATGAGGAAGATATTTAAGGCAAGTTTTTTAGATGCCTCCATCTTCAGTGCAAAAAATGCTCCCAGAAATTATTTCTGCTTTTGGTAACATCAAAAATTTGGTGCAGTAGAAGTTCTGCTACACAGTGTCATTTCTGTAATCAAAAAGATAAGTCCGGAGTTGACCTTTGCTGTTTTGCCATGTATTCTTTAGCTCTCTGTGGTTTAATTCTGAATTATAGAGTTGTTGCATAGATTACATTTCTCAAAGGAAAAATAGTAAAAATGAAAGCAGGGTATTTTAATCTATCTATATTGGTTCTAATTGCTCATTGAGTCAACTGACCATGCTTACCTGCTCCGAAATCTGAAGATTTTCACGCAGTTGAAAGAAGCAATTAAACTCCTTGGGAATAACATGCACAAACTGTCTGGCCAAACTCCATTCTAACCTGGGTTATCTTTTTTTCCTTCCTTTGCTGTACTAGGCAGTTTGGAGCTAGGCTGGGGTACTCTGAGCCACTTCGTACGGACTGGCTGGCTTCTCTCAACCTGAAATGCCAAAGAAGCATCAGAGGGTCAGATTTACCTCCCAGCCACGTCTTCATTTCTGGAGCAAATTATAGACCACTTTTACTTATCCAGCAGCTAATCCAGGGGAAAAATCAGGTGAACCCTGTTCTTTAGCAAGGGTGAATTTACTGGCAAGTGGTGTCTATTTAAGACAAGTGATGGACTTTGGAAGGGCAAGACCATCTCAGAAGTTCTTTCCAAGTAAAGCCCTATCCTTACCCACCACAGGAGCACATGGACTTTGCAGATTGCTCAAACCATGTTTGAAAAAGGTGGCGTCTGGAAAAACAAACAAACAAAAATCACAGCAGTGCTACTTACCCTCTGCAGAAGGGCTTTGCAGCTGCAGCTCCATTCCAGGGAGTGAGAACCTTGGCTATTTGGCTATTCCTGGGTTGTTCTGGCCTTAAGAAATGTAGAATAATCATGCCCCACTCTTCTCTAGAATAGGAAATAATTAAAAAGTGCACAGTGCTTTTTTAGTATTTTTTTTCTTAAAAGGATAGGCCTTGCTGAGATAAAAGAAAATTTTCATTTGTGTTTACTATTACATCTTTGAAATAATAGCACTGTTATACATAAGGAAAAAGTCACCACGTATTCAGTGTTTATTGGGTTAACATGGAAATGTCAGAGCATTTTTTTATTGCTTTTGTGGTAGTGTGTGTGAAGTCCAAGTGTAAAATCATGTGGCAGAAAATAATAGGCCTACCTAGAAGGATAAGGAATAGAAAAATGATCCACAGGATGAGAGATGTGGTTATTCTTGTTGCTGTGGTGTAAGCTGTATCAATACAGTGAATGTACTATTCACGTTCACATTTTCAGTAATATGCTCTAGGAACAACAAAGTGAGCTAAACCTCGTTAGGTTAGGTCAAACAAGCACAATCTCCACAGGGAGATTAAGATGGCGGAAGAGACTTCAAATTATTTTTTCATTTTTCCTTAGGACTTTCTATCTCATGTCTGTGATGGAAGGTCTCATCTCTGCCTTCTATTACGTAGCATTTTACTGTATGTATGATCTGACTTAGACTGATTCCAGCTTTGTTACTGAAAATCTCTTTCAAATGCAAAAATAAAAACACCAAAGTAATGGCTATTACTTGTTGTGCTACGAAAGCATTCAGTAAATGCCATTATTAGATACTTCATTTTATTATTTCAAAACAATTTACCAAATATCCAGAATAGATATTTGGTAAAATGAGTGAGGGATTCCTCTTGGTGCTCCTTTGTCACGTTACTATAGTCTGTTGCACACATGTATTTCTTTCAACCATCTTCTTTGCTTTGAAGGAAGTAAAAGGAATTGAGATCACAAAATACCGCTGTCATTGTTGCCTGGAGAGGAGAAGTGACTTCACTTCCCAGTTGCGGTACTCCAGTTTCACCATCAGGTGCTGAAGTATTGACAGCTCTCATCTACTTATGAGTTGCAAATCAACACGTCCAAAAAATAAATTGGGCTATAATGGTAGCCTCCCCACCACATAAAACTGGTCACTTCTCTTTGGTCATTGCCTTACCCTTCTGCTTCAGAAGAAATAGGAAATAAAGACAGGCATGCTGGGGGAAGTAACAATAACAGGCTGCATTCCAGTTTGAAGGGGCTGGTGAGCGCTGATGATCTCTTTCCCCACATCTGCCCACTTTCTCCAGTTTTGATCATGTGATATAACAAGGTGGGGAGCAGTGACCCAGGAGCTGCACTGATCAGCACTTGGCAGAACTGAAGATGAACTGGGAGATCTGCACTGCACTGTGCTATGTTCCTTCGTCAAAAAGGGATGTGTTATTTAATACATATGTTGACCCTTTGGATGAACTAGGAGCACCATCCAATCACCTTCACCAGAGCAAATTCCTATCTGCTATGGTTTCTGCATCTGGCTCTGGGCTCAGCTCTGCCCCTTTTGGAAATGCAGCCCATGCAGAGGAGCAAGGATGCATAACGGGGCCTTGTCTTCTGGCCATGTGGCACTGAGAGCAGAAGGTAGAAAAGCTCAGCTGCTGTGGAGAGGAGAAAGGTTGCAGGGGAATGAACCCTGAGGCTGAGTAAAAGAGGTTAAGTAGACAGAGAAACGAGTAATTTAGCCAGAGCACTGAGGGGGAAGAGAAAAAATTGCACTTCCAGAGAGGGTGGGGCCACGAGTTTTGCTGATGATGGTTAAAGACAAGTTCTTGAGTTTTAAATGTCACATGGAGAGAAACTGAGCAATGGGGTAATGTGAAGTATCCTTGAAGAATACACAAAAATGTCCAAAGTAACCTCGAAATAACCTTCAAACAGTGGGAGGGAAGGAAATTTCATCTGAATAGTCCTTGACTATAGTTTGTAAAACCTTTGAAAAAGGCAGAAGATACCAGTGAATAGTATCCTGGTAGGTGTTGTATTGCTGGTACAAATTGCAATTTTCTGAGAAGATGCAAGTGAAGCAAGAACTGGCTGAACATGAAATCCTTCCCCAGAAATTCGAAGATAAGTGTGTCATTAATGACATGCCAATGAATATAAAAATATCCTTCCAAACCAAGAGGTGCTGTCAGACAATGTGCCTCAACAACCAGAGAATCAGTTCATTACAAGCTGTAGAAAATGAATGAGTTTTTTCCTCTCCACCTCAACACCCAGCACAGACATAATTCAACTGGCAATTTTTGTGCTCGGGAGGTTTGAACACAAAGGCAGCTATTTCACTGACACCGCCGCTGAAGAAGAGTGTGAGATGAACAGGTATCTTTAATGAGTTCAAGAAGTAGGTCATTAACAAGAAAGTAACTATGATAGAATTGGTTTCTGCAACAACAGATGGAAGCACAGGTATAACTGGATCCAAAGCTTCATTGCTCATAATCATCACTGAGCACTCTGTTGAAACGTGCATGACTTTAAACATTATGGGAGCGGTGGAAAAAAAAATTCTGTTAACTCTATTTGAGTCAGAGGCCTTTGTGTTTCAAAGACTGCCAGATTAGGCTGCTGCAGCTTGTAATGATCTAATTTTGCACACTGAGATGAATGAGATGTATGAGCAAATGTATGGTTTTGCTGGGCTTTTTCCTCTGTTTAAGATCAGAAGTCTTCAAATCAGGAAATGGGAGCTGTCTTATGATCCTTCTGAAAGGCTGAGTTTACTCTTCACTTCTCATTTCTGAGTGACTTAGCTACAAGGCAAATGAACATAAAAGTTCCTCGAAAATGGGGGAATATTACTGTGCAGTGAGTTCAGTCAAAGCGGGCTGAGTGAATAATTTAGAAAATGTTACAGCATACCATGTCTAGGAGAGGAAACCTGGAGAACTGTGAAGGCAAAAGTAAATGGAAACACCGAGAGGGATCATGAGGAGGAAGCACTAGGAGGAATCACTCATTTTCCAGTGATGTGCTGAATTTCACCTGGTGTACTGGCCACCGTGAACTATGTAACCATCTAACTTACCCTGTTCAGGGGAGACAGGGGCTTGTGTGTGCGACCCATCTCTGCAGTTTCAGACAGCTGAGTGTCAGCTTTTGTGTTCTGCACATTCCATTGCTGAGACGCTTGAGACATTTCCCTGGGTGAGCCTGGCCTGGGAGCAAGGACTAGTGCTGTAGGAGACACACTATTGACACCAGTGCTAGAACCTTCCTGAGGCCCATGAGCATGCCAGAGATACTGTGTCATCTCTGTGGGGTCTCTGAATAATTGCAATAATTAATTTCACCTTCAAGAACAAGTGAAGCTTTGCCAGGACCCGTTCAGAAGATCCTGCAGAGGACAAAGCAAACTAGGTAATCAACTCTGGTGGCTCATGGTACAGTGTTAATCAACTGAGGTTTTTTGCAGGTTTTGAGCTTCTACTCCATGGAATGTTAGGTCAAAATACTCTGATTTGTGTTTAATAGGAAGGCTGGGGTAGACATTTAAGAAGGGTGTTCCAAATGCCATTATGGTGCAGAGAAGAGACCTGTATATCTCAGTGTCTTCTTGTGTTTTGTTTTCCCATGTTAGAGAGGTGGAGGCTTTCAGGACCAAAAAGCTTTGGGAGCTTATTTTGCCTTAAGTACAGCTTTACTACAAACAAGACTCCTCACCTTCACAGTGCAGTAATGTGCTGCAGTTGGAGGCAGAGCAACAAGCCCCTCCTACTTCAGCTCTGCTTGCCATGCTTTATTTCCTGACTCCTGCTTTGTCCTCCTGTGCTGGAGGGCTGACTTTCTCCCCAGGAAACCCTTCTGGGGAATAACTCAGCATATTTCAACCACATAGAGGTTACCCATTCTGCTTTGCTGCCTTTCTGCCGTAGATACCTTTTCAACTGCTTTTCTTTTCATTTTCTTCCTTCCAGGAGATAGTGAATTCTTAAAATATGGATGCTATCTGTGGAAGTAATATTTGAAGCAGTCTGTAAAATAGCTCTAAAATGAATTAGAATTGTAGATGTTAAAATATTTTTTCTGGGAATGCCCTGAACCATTTAAAAGAACCTTTCCTATATCTGCTGCCTTCATGCATTGCACTGCATGGAGTGGTCCACTATTTCCCAGAAAAAAATCTTCATTTGTCCACCTAGAAACCCATATGTAGAAAAGTGGGATAAGTTCTTCTCTGTGTTCTGTTGAAAACCAGAAAACTACAGAATTACTGTAACAAAAAGTAATCTAACAAGCAAACTAGCCATTTTTAATTTGATGAAAGCATTTACATCTGCTAATGTGCCATTTAATGTGCTGTATAACACAATTCTCCATTCCTAATTGAAGCAAACTTTACTGGCGTTTTCTCAAATGTCTCACTGGTTGCATTTCAAATGTCTCCCTGAGTCTTTAATTATATTCCTGTGCCAGTTTAAAAGAAAAAGAATTTAGAACTAATTCCTATTAAGTTGTCTAAAGTGAAATAACCATGACTGCAGGCGAGATCTGAAATCTCAGGAACTTGAAAAAAAAGCTCCTGCTGAGTTCAGTGGGCATTGGCGCAGATCTCGTGTAAACACAGTTGCAACCATACCTGTGCTCAACAAGCATTGTAAAAACAGGTGGAGGGAGTCCAACCTATTTTGGAATGCATTGGCCTGAAAGCAATATTACAAATGCAACAAACATCTGATATTCCCTTCATGGATGTCCCTGGCTTCATGACAAATGAACTCAGCCTTTGAGCAAGCAGGGAGAAAAAACATAGACAGCATGCTTGCAAAATATATTAAACCTATTTAGATGAAAAACTCAAGTAACTGAGCTGTTCATAGCTGTGAGCAAGATGATTAGATACTGTCAGTTTTAGCTGGAATTTTTTTCTCACCATTTTTCTAGCATACAGCATTCACAGTGAAGCTGCTCTCAAGTAGTAGGACTTTTAGAAAGCTTCTGCTGAATGCAGTGTGATATGTTTTGACTTTGAAACAAGTTGTGTTAGTTCATATAGATTTGCATTTGATGCACTGAGGTGCTCCAGTTATCAGCAAAAGCAAGGAGGAGTTCTTTATCTGTTCTCTGGTAGCATATTACATTTGTGCTGCACCTTGTAAGTGCCTCTGATGTTGGATATCAAAATAGTTCCTAAGATGGTACGTGTATTAATAAAATGTAGATCAGCTTCTCTGTATTAAGAAGCATCCAAAGAGAGAAAGAAAGCTTATGGAGGCATTTATTTCTCCGAGAGGGCCATGCTCAAGTTAGCCTTAATTTCATACACACATTCACTTGCAGGAATTCTAACCATAATGGGGAACTCATGTCCTTGTGGGCAGTTTTACTGAAATAGAAATCCCACACAGCAGCCCCTTCTCTTCTTTTGACCTTCTGTGGCAGGAAATTTATCAGCTGTAGGAGCTCTTATTTATCTCCAACAATGGTGATTTTAAAGCAGTTCTTTTCCCAAACAATTCTTTCTGAATCCCTGCTTCTACATACTGCAAAAATAAATGCATCTTGACAGCAGCAACATGGAAGATTTTGTACATGGTCTTGATACATTCTTGGGCAAAAAAAAGGGAGTCCTGGTCTTCTGTTAAAGAATGAGTCTCATTGTCCACAAACAAGAACCCATTCCAAGAAAGGAATGGAAACTAATAATGGTTAAATTGAGGAAGAAGCT
Organism: Pavo muticus; assembly: GCA_016647715.1. NCBI lineage: Eukaryota > Metazoa > Chordata > Aves > Galliformes > Phasianidae > Pavo > Pavo muticus. The sequence goes on from JACDJE010000051.1 coordinate 1,141,252, forward strand.
GTAACCTTCACAGAGGCTTTCTTTCCAGCTGTGTTCAAAGACATTGTAATGACTTCTGAGAACTGCATTGACTCATTTCAGATGATGACTACATAACTGTTCATTTACGCTTAATGAGTTTATTCCACCAGGTATAGGACAAATTCTAAACAGCTAATGCCACTGAATCATACACGTCAATAAATTTGAGCACTAACCTGATTCTGGGTAACAAAAATAATGATAAAGAGAGAGGAAGAAAAGCTGCCTCCAATTAATGAAAATGCCCTTTGTATTTTCTAATAGCTCAAACATTAATTTGAAAATGGCTTTCTCTGCAATAATTTGCAGACAAGCACTTCATAATGGGGAAACAATTCAAATTTATGTGCACTGGAACGATGATGATCTGATTAACTTATTAAAATCTTGTTGATTCTACAGTCCAGGTGAAGTGTACCATTCTTCATGGGTTTCATACCTTGCAGTTTTAAGCTTTCACATTATCAGACTTCAGGCTTCAGTTACTACCGAAGGTCTTTTCTCTGGGATGTCCTCCAGTACTGAGTGGACAGAACCAAGATCTCGGGGACTGATTTCATTTGTCTCTTTCCATTAGTTCTGAAGATACATTCTCTTCCATCTTGGAGGAGCACTTGATTAAATTTAGCACTAGAATTCACATAGTCCTCAGCTGCTATGGAGTGTAATTGAAACTGTGTGAAATATTAGACAGAGACAATTCAAGTTAAAGCTGATTCAGTCAGAGGATAGCCCTGTTGGATTTAAGTTCAAGAAGCTTAGCTTTTCAAGCTTACTGCCCTTCAAAAGGAGTGACGTAGCCTTCGAAGCAAGAGGAGATAAAAATTATCCATGGGAAAAGACAAAAGAATGCAGTTAAATCAGTCTGCCAAATCTCATGTCCAGTGGCTTTAAACAATAGGTAGCTATCCCAATTTATCTGTGACATATTTGTCAGCTAGTGCTCCCTCAGCTTTCATCACAATCCCCTTGTAGTTTTTACACAGCCTAGATAATTTTCAGGGACAGTAAGAAAGTATTAAAACCCTCAGATGCTGTGTAGAAGAGGCTGCTGGGATACCATGCAGTATCATAAATTGCTGTACTTGTAAATGTAGTTCTCTCCAGCATCCCTCCCACAAGAGAAAAGCTCCCTGTGGTCATGCAGTGTGTCACGGTAGATAGTACAATCTGATGCCATTGGTGTTGAGTTAGCATGAACCATAAACCAATGAGCCCTTCATTTACTGCTCTGCTGCATGGCTGACTTGATCACTTATGCTTTTCTCCTGTTTCGAGCTTCTGCTTCTCCAGCCTGTTTGGGTGGGGTCAGTCAAATCCACCCTTGTGGAAGTAAGCCTTTCTCTTTTTTGAATACTTTCTTTCTAAGTGCAGCATTCCAGCTTTTTAAATTGATTTTATTTAACAGATAGCATCTGATTATTTATATCTGCCGTCTAATTTCCTACTTCTAATCATTTCTATAGCCACTGACTTCCTGATTCCAGGAATCCTTGCCCCAGGAACCCCCTCATTCTGGAGATAAGAATCTGAAGTCAGAATCAGTCGTCCCTTAAAATTCAGAGGACGTTTTGCCTGGGTATAAAGTCTGAGTCTTTACCCCAGTATGGTTGAAAAATGTATTAGTTTATGGTGGAAATACTTTCAGAGATCCAGACTAACTTATAAGAGAAGAATCACTAGCTGTCTTCACCAGGGTTCATCTGCACAGGGATGCCCAGTGAAGGGTACGTGCATGAACTAAATTTGTAAAGTCAGCACTTATATGCTGAATCACTTCTGGAATTAAGCTACGGCAAGTTAAAGGCTGTGTGAAAGCTGCCGCATGGTGGTTTAATGTGCTGCAGCTTACTTATGTATGTTGACTTCACACCTTCCTGTGATTCACTTCCACTTTCCTGACTATTTGTCTCTTGTCAGCTTGCCAACATTTCCTTAAAAATAGGGAACTGTTGATGAGCCAGAAGAGGATTTTGGCTTTCTTCACTATAACTCTTGCCATAGCGAAAGTAAAAAGCCTGCCTGAGTAACACCAAGATTTACTACACAATTCAGGCAAGGCAATTTCTGTAGGTGCACCCTGCAAAGTACAACTAGAAGCTGTTTGCATGAAGGAATGAAGCAAAGCCAAGTCAGATGTCATGGGCACAGACCACTTCTCTGATGGCTCACAAAACCTACAAAAGACCATCATTCTGGCTGTTTAAACATCACCACCACAAATTCTTTGGACCTGGGCATATTGGCTCAGCTTTTATTCCAGCGCACAGTGTCATCCACATGGTCCCAGCTGTTGGGAAGCCAGGGGATGCAAAGCAAAGCACCAGCATTTCATATGGATTGCATTGCTTCACACTAGGATCCTCCCTGCATATAGATCTCATTTCAGAGCTGGAATAGGGATTTTAGCTTCATGTGTCTGCCTTTTCTCACTTCTCAACAATCTTGTTATTGAAAGGTGGGTTTTTACCTGTTTTCCTGGCTGTAAAGAAAGGCAGACATTTCTTCAGTGAATGCATGCATGCTCCCTGCATTGTTATGAGCTCTTGATCAGAGATAGACCAGCAAAATTGTTCTCAGTCAGAAGAACATGTTTGTATTTTGCATATGTAGAATTAAATAAAATAAACAACCCAGCAACTATTTGGGATGTATAGACTTAATTTGGTCAAATGAGTCTGCTTCTTGGCTCAAATCTTGTAATACGGGTAGCAGCCCAAAGCACATTTTTATGGCCACATTACAGTGTTAAAACGGATCCCATGGCCTCTGGAAAATGCAGTAGGTATGACAGAAGTGCAGTCGTAGTCTTAACTAAAGCAGTATAAATGCATAAATAGAAGGGACAAGGTAGAGGCCTTCAGGGCATTCCCCTAAAATAGTAACAGGTCTCTAACAAGGTATTTAAAGGGATTTTTTCCCTATTGGGAAACCATATCAGCAAAACTAGTTCTCATTCCAGCCAGGAGACAAAAGGGCAATATCACCTCACCAGCTGAATGAAAGTACCCCAGTTTTTGTGCTTTTAAACCAGGTTGCAAGCATAAATCTCTGTTTTCTCAGGAAAGTTTCCATATGCCTCTGTTCACTTCTTTCCTTGGTAGTTCCTGTTGATTTTTATCTCCGATGCTCAGCACAGGCACATACCATACTTTCCCTGAGCTCAGCACAGCAGCCACAGGGACAGACATCAGCAGTCAATAAAGCAATATAACACTCTGGCATGGCTAAGTGCAGACCACTAATCTTGTCCCAGTAACTGTAACAGTTAATTATTAGAAGAATAGCTGTAAATGCGATATAAAAATTGGACAATGCTACAGGTCCCTCATTATCATTAAAGTACTCCACTATTGCATTAATTCTAATGCTCTGATCAGGATTTGATTAGGTAGATTGCTCAGTCTCCATTACCCAGCAGTGCTGAGGGCTGTGAAACTGCCTCTCACACAAGGCAGTGTCACCTGCACACAGCCTGGGTGTCAGCAGGAGCTAACATAGTGTCTGCAGGGCATAAATTAACGTTTGCAGCAGCCTGAATCACTTATTTAGTACTTCAGGAGCCATATGTCAACGTACATCAAAATAGCAATATATCAACAACTGTCTGAGGCGAAGGACATGAGATAAAAACGAAAATGGGATCATTTTTTACAAAAATAAGGTGGCTATCAGGTTGCTGATGAGCAGCTTGAGAGGCTGTTTGTGAGCCAACGTTCACTATCAGCCCTGGTTGATGGGTGTGCAGTGGGAGGTGGGGGAGGTCACCGGACCCGAATGCAGCACCTAGTGCCACCCCTCAGCCATGGCACTGGGAGGTGCCCTCATCAGGGTCAATGGAAATGTGCTTCTTTGTCTAAATGCAGTGCATACCTCACCGAAACGAGGGGGATTTACATCAGCCTTGTGTTGGTATTGAGGTTAACTCCGGCTGTAACAGGAACTCTGTATTTACAGCCACCCCCAAAAAGGTTTGCTCTGTCATGTACTGCCTGGTAAACAGGGGAACGGGATTTTGATACTGCATGAAAAGAAGAAAGAGGGAAAAGAGATGAGAAATGTCACTTGATGGACACTGATACGTATTTATTCACCATGACCTAATTCACTGCTCGTTTCTGGAGCCCAGGGCAATGAATAACATATTAAGCAATATTAATGTGAAATATGGTTTCTGCTCCAACAGCAATCTTAGGAAATAAACTACCATCATATGTAAAAAACATCCACAACCCTTCCTTTTTTTTTTTCCAGAACCCTTTCCACAGTTGCAGATGGTAGCAATATGTTTAGTTACATTAATTCTAATGCTATTACCAACCCCAAAGCTCAGGACTTTTCTGGTTATCCTGCCAAGCAGCTCTAATTCCATTTCCTTCTGTTCCTGAGCACTCCTCAGCCCCTTTTTGATGTATGAATGAAGTAGGAACACAGCTCACATTTTCATATCTATCAGCACCTTTAAATATATTAACCAAAGCTGTTCATCCTCTCTTTGTAGCACAGCAAAAGCTTGGGAAAGTCTCTTTGTTTCCTAAAATCCAGGAAAGAGGAGTGCATGTTCACAGGTGTATTTGATGTAACATTCTACATCAATAAGCTCATTTTTTTCATGAGGAAAGCAGTAGGCATATGAAACTGGTAAGCACGAAGAAGAGCCCACAGAAAAATATGCATAAAATCTGATACAAAATTGCAGTAATAGTATTTATGTTCTTTTATGTACATACCCATAAAGCATAAATCAAAGTAAGGCTGAGATTATACTCCTGCTCCTCTTTAGCGGAGGAAGAAATGCAAATGTTCTGTGCATTAAAATTCATTTTGGGGCACTCTTGGAAACATCTGCATCATACAGAGAATATTTTTATTAACAATATGACTGACTTTTATCTTGTAGCAGAAAATAAAAACATTTGTACTAAAATACGGGAAATTGTGTACATTAACAAAGGAAAACTTGATGTGTGCAAAGAAATAAACAAACACTCATGGTTTAATGCCTGTTAAGTAAGAAGGCAGCGTTCACTGTAGAGTTTTGCTAAGTGCAAGATCTGTTCTTGAGCTGTCAAAAGTAACCTGATTTCAGGTAAAATCTCACTGTGTTTCTTAATGTTTGTTTGTTTGTTTGTTTGTTAACATGCTTTGTTAACCCCACAGGCTGAGTTAAACCTGGTTGTTTCCTGTACCAGCCCCACCGAAGGGCAGCGTGCAGATAAAGATTGTTTGAATCCATCCCACCTGACTTCCAGGTTTTAGGATAAGACCCAAAGATCACTGAACCATCAGTGGAAAGAAACAAGCTCCTCCCAAGAGTGAATCAGGTTCTATTCATCAGCTGCAAGGTCTGTGCCAGGATGCTAGCTTGTTGCCTGCACAGCTGGGGCAGCTCCCCACAGGCAGCTGGGAGGAGACCTGGATAGAGGAGTGTGGCTTCTCCTAGGGCCTGCCTTCCTCTGGAGGAAATCGTGGCTTCCAGGGAGGAAGAGAGCTGCACCATGCTCCCAGAGAGACTGTGTGAATTGCAGGATGCACCACAAAGTTTGGTAGATGCTTTGGTGGTGGGATGTAGTTCATAGAAATCAGTGTAATGATTCCTAAGACCCTTTATAGCTCCAGATCCATCTACCAGCATCTTTTGCAGTTGCAAAGCATGTTCCTGCTGAGCACCAGAGAATCCCTGGGATAAGGAGCTGTGAGCACCTCACACTGATGCCTGCACAGGAGAGGGATCCCATTGCTGTTCAGGCAAAATGCAGTGGTGGTGGCATTTATCCTTTGCACAGTGACTTACTGAGTGGAAAGAAAACTTGGGTGTCAACCCAGACATAAGGACATTGGATATGGCCGTGATGTCATTCTAACCCAGGCTAGATAATCATGCCCAAATGTGTGAGGTACGGGGAAAGGTAACTGAAATGTTACCAGAAGTGAATACCACACAAAAACGAGAATGAATAAAATATTTACTTTGAGGTTTGAAAATAAAAAATACTATCAGCAAACCAATTTAGAATAGCATTTTTTTACATCGACAAATAATACAAAAATGTTTTGAAAATAATTAAGCACTGCAATTGCACATTATCTTTACTGCATGAAGAGAAAGGTTAGGCATCTCCAAAGCTTTGGAAGATTGTTCTGTCATTATGTCACAATTGATCAGTATTTAATTGTTTTGCTTGAGGATTTTTTGCCTCTTCTCTACATGATGATTTCCTTTTGGCACACAAATCAAAACTATTTATCAGCAAAAGTTACTAATTTCTCTCAAAGAGATTCCTTCTGAGTTTTCATGCTGAGACACTGGTCTTGATTAACTTTCTTCTGTAATCTATTGAGCTTCCGGTGGCTGATTTAAGCATTAAATTTATCTAGTTTAAGTACTGATTACTGCAGACTAAAAGCTTCATCCATATCAAAGGCTTATCCCCCCACCCTCCACCACTCCAAGGAAGAAGTTTAAAAGCCCTTTAAAATGCCTTTCCTTTTTCCAAGGAAGTACTGAGGTAAGTTGGTGCTAAGATTACATGAGGTCTGTTTTTAGCTAAAATCTGAAAGCTGAAACTGAGATAGATGCCCCCAGACAGTCCTAAAAATCTTCAACTTGATATTCAGGTTTGAAATCAGCTGCAATCCACATGTCACCACAGCCTGGGGCACTGACGTTCATCATTCTAGTTCTAATGAGCACAAGGGGAGAAGGGAGTCAGCTCTATTGGATCTTAATCCAAATTCTCCTGATATGTCTTTGAAATTTTTGGGGGAGATGAGATGGAAAGGATAGTGAAGTAGCAAGTTGATAGAAGTAAGTAAAAGATTAAGATACCAAGGTATAGTGACAACAGTAAAGCTGGAAGTGTGGGAATAGTTTTCATTTTTGATACTTTCCCTGTAAAATGTCTTTTTCTAGTTTATTATCGCATTTTCTATATTTTTATAGTTAATATGTACCATCTGGCTACAGAAGTACATAAAATATTTGGAATTACTGGACTTATTTTATGTATGTGACATGACCAGAAGCGTCCATGGGGTTCTCCAAGGGAGATTCAGAAGCACTCACAACAAAAGCCTTTCTGAAGACTGCAGCAGAACTGGAGGCCCTTCTGCCATGCTGTGTCAAGTGCAGTGGAGATTGCTGTACTTTCAGCCACTGAGGTTGGACTTAGAAGCCTAAAGCATCAGGTTACCAGCCAAGTGAAAAGGCAGTTTAAGTACATAATACCGCAGAGAGACCCGCTTTGCACTCTAAGTTGTTCAAGCTTCCAGCTCTGGTCTGGGAGATGTTTTGAGAAAATGATTGTATTTGAAACAACAAAATGTTGGAGCGGAGGGAGGCTCGGCCGTGCAACTGTTTTCATCTGGCCATACAGCAAAGCGTGTGTTCAGTCTTGCAGAAATCATAAACTAAAAAACAAATAAACAACAACAAAAAAAAACCAATACAAAACATACTTCTCAGAGATAGGTATCCGGCTCGCAGGGTAATGAAACATAGCTTTGAAAATAGCTTCCAAATGCTAAAACAGCAAAGGCCATATCTTCAGTGTGTAGCGTTCTCAGAGTTAGGATTCCAAAACATGAAAATATCAACAGCTTTTCCTGCAGTTGAGCATTTTAGCTAAAGTCTGTGTGTATATGTAGTATGTATAATGTATGCTTTAATTTACATTTTCCTTAAAATGAGTCATTGTACATCAGAATTTGATGCAAAATATAAGACCATACAGAAACCTCTATACTTGCTTGAAAAGAAATAGAGTTACATTTGTTTTCATGCATTTCATTTTCTCCCATTGTTATCATGCTTCTTAGCATAACACAAACTCAGAATTTATCCTGTGCTTGCCAACTGGTGGTCAGCCACAAGAGCTGATGTAAGTAGTTAGCAAAGTCCCTGGACTGGTATCTGGACTTCGAATGTGTGTCCTGCACATTAGCACAGCTGAGCCTCCAGCTGAGGCCATCACGGCATTTCAACCAGGTGAGCCAAAGTACTCAGCTGGTAGGAGCTTTACTAAGCTTGTCTCAGCTGGAAGCTGGTTTCTGCAATATTTTTCGGAATTATTAAATTAGTTCATTACATTCATAGATTCTGATGTTATTTTAGAACAGTTTTACTATTTTCCCCAGGTAATCTGTTTTTTTGTTTTATTTTGTTTTGTTTCTCTTCGGTTGGTTGGTTACGAGCTATTTTTATATGTATCTTGTTCTGAATATTCCTTGGAAAAAAAAATGGTCTGTGAGCTTTAGAGATGCTCAGTGCCATTCACTGATTTATCAAGTATTCCTGATCTGGCATCACACCTTTGTTTTTCTCACTCAAATTTTGCGCTACTCACTGAAAGTACAACTCCTAGGGATCATAGCACCTGTATTCTTTATGGAATACATTGCAAAGTTAAAGATTTTTGAAGGATGCAGCACTTTTCTTTCTTTCTTCCTTTTTATTTTTATTTTTTTGTTTTGTTTTGTTTTGTTTTTGTAAATGCATGAAATGTCCATTTGGGTCACCAGACCAGCTCCAACCTCTTCTCTTTACTCTCAGTGCAGCCTATATTCAGATGCTTATATTACATGTTGGACTAATTCCTCCCACCTGATTTTAGAAAGAAAAGAAGCTTTAGAGTCTTATTTTAAAATATTGTCTGTAGGAATGGATAAGCCCTCCTCATTTAAGCTTGAGCTTTCTTTGATAACTCTTGCTAAAAGCTTTTGAACCCACTGCCAGTTTTAAGCCAAATCAAGGGACAATTACACACCTGAGGGATTCAAGTTCATGGCTGTGGAAAGGACCTCATTAAGCCAACCACTGAGGGGAGCCAGTGAGATTTCACCCCTAGATGGTTGTAGTTGGTCTACCTAGAGCCAAAAAGCTGCCAGACATCCATGCACAAGGCCAGCCACAGCCTGGACCAGGACATGGTTCTTTCCAGTCTCTGCCTAGTCATCAGGAAAGCACATTCGGAGAACTCAGCCTCTGCCAGCAGGGGAAAGACATAGATTTGAGGTTAGGGGTATTCTGAACTGAAGCCACACTATGTTCAGCACTCGGGGAGATGTTGGGGGGGTCACAGATGAAGCTAGATATTGAATGGCTAATTCAGCTTAAAAACAAGAAAATTTTTCACTGTGACAGTGGTCAAACACTGGCATATGTCTTCCAGAGTGGCTGTGGTGTCTCCACCCCTGGAGGTTTTCAAAATTCATATGGGGTTTTGATGTGGCCCTGAGCAACCTGTATGGGCAGGGGAATTGAACCAGAGACATCCAGAAGTCCTTCTGATCTCAGCTATTCTGTGACTCTGTGAAGCAGAGGGGATGTGGGACTAAGGAGGACTTGTTTGAGGGGGGATGCCAGGAATGTGGTACTTACTGGGGGGGGGGGTATCACTGGAGGGTGTAAGTGACGTGGAAGTTAGCTGTGTAAATGTGAGAAAGTATTATCAGGGTGTTGTTACTGTACTGTGCTAGAGAAGAGGAAGGACAATAAAAATACGAAGCGACTGCAGTGTGGATGGGACTTGAAATACAGCAAAGTGAATGTAACAGATGTTGGCATTGGGATTCATAATAATCTGAGGAACTAGATTTATTACTGGGAAAGATAAGTCATATAAAGAATCCCTAGGAAACCTGGCTTGATTAGTTCAACAGCTCATGGGAGGCTTGCTATGCTTCATCATATTTCCAGTTCTTCAGATGTTTTCAGCTCTTTTATGCAGAATCTTGGCTGCTGTTTTGTTTTCTGCTTTTTTTTTTCCCTCTATAATTTTTACTTTAATGTCATGCATCTCAGTGAGAATATTTTTTCACTTTCTTGAGTTAACTGTAGGCAAGAGGTGGAACCTGCTTTCCATGTGTTACTTTATTATGTATTCTTTCTTTCTGTGCGCTACTCTTTGATACGAATTACTTTGTTGGGCTCTTTATTGTGGTTACAGGGTGCTAATGCACTTCTAGCATGCCATAGGAGTCACTCATATCAGAAGAGTCTAGCTTTGATCATGTTTTCCCTGTTATCCGTGTTGATTGCTGCTATTTGCATATTACTTGATTCCCCAGGTTTGTGATCTTTCATTTGGTCTGCTTCCATCTTCTCACATCTCTCCAGGTTCCTTGTTTGCTTTGCTTTTCTGCTTTGCTCTTCTTGGGATAGGAGGTATTTTGAAACTTGCTAGGTTCAAAGGCAAAGGTTTGTTTTACACATCGCCTTTTTTAACTTTTGGCAGTTTTAATTCATTTGGTTACAAATGAGACTTTGATATTCACCAGAGTCATGTGGTGGATTGTTTACTATTAAATGCCTGTGTAAGTGTAGTAAAATGTCAGTGCTTTAAAGAGTCAGCCCTGAGAAAATCAGCACATCAGTTATTTTAGTGACAAGATATGGACAGGGCCAAATATGTTTCTAAACACATGCTTTTTCTAGACATATGTCTGTATGAAAGTTTGCAGTCAGCTTTCTACAGTTGTGTAGTGAGGATGGCCTAGAATGAATGTAATTCCAGCAATCTGACTGTATCTCCTATGTAAAGACTTACAGTCACTAAACTGTTTTATACTTTCCATGATGCTGTTCATTTTAATAAATGCACATTTTGTAAGTGAGATGTTGATATATGGAAGGTAATGACTTTCAAAGATGAACTGAAATTTAGTCTTTGTTTCTGGTCACTGTCTTTCTTTAGTCTATTTCTTACTGCAGAGTGGCTTCCTCCATTTGAATGGATGTTAACAGTTGTTAACAATTCTCAAATTTACTTCTAGCTCTGCTGCCATCTACGTGGCCTTTGGCTCATATCTTCCTGTCTTTGATGTTTCACCTTGGGTTGGCTGCAATCATAATGCCCAAATCAAACTCAGTATCTCAGGAACAGAGTTTCCAAGGCAGTCCTGGAAGCTCTCTCTGCTTCTCTCACCCCCAGCATCATCAGTGACATCGCTTTCTCTCTCCTCCGGGAGGAGTTGTCAGTCTCACTGATGTCTCTTCTTCCAGGGCAGTCAAAATGTCAATGTCAAGACTTCCTGTTGTGTCACTTCTGGGTCTCTTCCTTGAGTCCCAAGAATACATTGAATCCAAAATCCTTCCTTTCAAGTTCTACATAAAGTTTCCACTCCTATAGTTGCACAGAAACTCTTCTCACTGTGTCCTCCTTCTAAGATACATTCTGCTTAGAGACATGCGTGGATTAGGTATCCCACCCAGATGTATTTTCTATGACTGATCTCCTTTGCTTACGCTCACCTATGACCATGACTGTTGAGTGAGGTGAAGAGTAAGATGGGCACAGCTCCTCCCATGACTTCTAGAGCCTCGCAAACTAGTACTTCATCCACAGCTCCAACTCAGATCGTACATGCTGTGATTAGGTTAAGCCAGAAACATAGATTCAGTCTATAATTGAGAAGTCCATGCATGTTCAGGCTCTCCCCTTCCAGAAAGTAATGGACTGATGTCTGTACATCCGTTGTAGATTTGCTTATAATCTGTGCAGGTGGTGAGTCACATCTCCCTCTATATTTTCCTCCACAAGATTCATTGTTGTGTGATCTTTGCAGAATTGCTTTCTCGGACCTTCACATTTATCCTGCTTAGAATGTATCTAAAACTTATATCCAAAGCAGTAAATACTGAAGGCATGCATGATGCTTTAACTTAGGATGCATTAAGCTTCTGTACTACAAGCTGCCTTAAACTCAATAGTTCTTAGTGGACGTTGTCCCTCTCCCACTTTGTGAGTGTTCCCACATTCTGTGAGTGCTGCAGATCTCCATGGTCTTCCCAAGCTGTTAGCATGCAGGTGCCTAACATTTCTCCTTATGGCTGATCAAGAGATTTTTCATAATGGTCCCATGTTATTAAACATCTTAAATCAGTCTCCACAAATGTCAGACCACAGGTACTACTGCCTTCTGTATATCATTGATTGAGATAATGAAGGCTGCAATTTGCCAGATCCCCTTTGTGTGTGCATAAAGTCTCTTTCTTTTTGTGACTGATCGGCTTTTTACAGATCATGTTGTTTGTGATGGCTGGATTTAAGCATAGCTTTCTAGCTCCTTATGGCATCATAAAAAAAAAAAAAAACCGAAGAATGAGAGAGAGAGAATACTGAGGCTGGGGAGAAAAATACATATTTACGTATATATGTATATATAAACATATGCATATTTAAATGTACGCTCATACACAGACACACACTCAAACAAACAAGCCAAGATTTTATGCAATAGTCTTTAAATAATCCTCTATTATGGATGCAAAATGGCTTTTTGAGGCACAGAATGCCAGTGTATATGCTCAAGAGTAAAGCATGCAGACATAAATATTATTCAAGAGTTTTGCTCTGCCTTTTTATTTCTGTAACATTTGAGGCTTTTTCTGAGCTTAGAAGGGTATCATTCAGTGATGGAACATCACAAAATACATTGTGTTCACTTTTGCAATAGGAAACAGGTAGAATAAGGAACCTGGTGTGTTTCTCTTTAGAAAATGCTCGCAGTGCACACAGCAAAGCTCAGCATTTTTGGAAGCAATGAGAAATCCTTCAAGTAATCTATGCGGGCATAATCTTTCCTGGTGTGAAAGTTTAACTTTTTCTGGGAAACAAAGACAGTCTTTCTGGAGTGAGAACTAGGCCTGAAAGTGCAGTCTCAGCACCAAGCAGAGCTGAACAAGTGATTTACAACTTTTGTCTCACGTATGTTACTAACATTTGAATAAAACATGCCTAATTACTTCTAGAGTGGAAGATGTCTATGCACATTTTTCACAGCTTGGATAACTTCTACACATCATCAAATATTTCAAAAAATCAAAGTAGGATTTCTTTATATGTAGGTTGCTCCAGAAGTAATGCCTTCTATTTATTTCCTTGGAAACTACAAAAGATAGAAAGGACACAATAACACTATTTGATATAACAAATTCTCGTTTATGTTCTCATTATTTTTCAACATGGTAAGCCAATTTGCACTGATGAGCTGATCAAGACGCTCTTCATTTTGTGGTGTGAAAGCTGTGCATGTCTGTCTGGAGTGTGGCTTGCCTTTGCTGTCGCCACTGCTCAAGTGTACCACTCACCACCTCACTGTGCTCACATCCACTGGTTGGACTCCAGAAACGTTCAGCAACCATCAACAAATGTCGTTCGGTGCCATTTTTTCCACATAGAGGAATTCAATGACACACCTTTTTTTCATCTTCACTTCCATATGAGATGCCAATTTGTCAGACTGCCCTCTGCTGCTGTCTGTCACATGGCAAGAAAACGTTATGGAATATTGGTGTGAAGGATCAACCTCCACTGCCAAACAACATCCGCCTCTGGTATCATGGACCAACAATAAAATAGGAGGAATTACTTTTGGAGCCACCCTGATAAATTAAAATTGTTATATAGATAGTTCTTTATTATAATTGAGATGTGGACATAGAACTGAAACAAAATTTTCAAAATAATTTACTAGTTTGTAAAAAGTGTTTACTAGTAATATAAGTTGAGAAATCTCCATGCATGACGAATATTGTTTCTTTTCTGAGCAGTTTTCCAACATATATTTTGAAATTACACTTATGAAACGAGCTACCATGAGCCAAACTCTTTCAAAGGGAATTAAATGTACAGGGACCTTTGAGAACCTGGTGCCTCCATCTCATCTTCTCTTTTGGAGATTTTTGGAGATTTCTTTTTTTAAATCTTTTTTGGAGATTTTTAACAAATAGGTTCCAGGGGCAATGGAAATATTTTGGAGGAATCATGAGAAAATAAAAAGAAAAAGAAAAAAACAGAGAAAAGTGGTATGAGAAGACAGGTTAGAGACTCCTATTGTATAGTATTTAAATTTACTGTACAAAGTCTGCATTTCCACATGAAGCTTATTAGAATTTTCTCAGATAAGCCTGAATATTGGTGCTTTCTGGTCTTGAGTCTTTCCCATTATGTGATATTCTGCAACAGAAACCGTCATCGTCTTCATGCTTATCACCCCACTTTCTTTTTGAAAATTGCAGCATCGGCAGTTTACAAGATTGGGTCATAAGATGTGAAAATTTGTGCTTCATTTCAACAATTTTACTACATTTTTTGTATAATGTGATAGTCCCTTGCAGCCATACCATTCCCTGTTGAGTAAGCACAAAAGTTTGTCATGTGCCTCCTTTCTGTATTTTTCTGTACCTGGCAAGCAAGCAAAATCTGTGAATTTTACTGGCTCTCAATAAATACTCAGTAGTGATATGAAACAGCAGGGGAGATGCAATAGGAATAATAATTCTATTAAATGAAAGAGAGTAGGATTAAACCAGTTGTTTATGTTCAGGAAGGAGAAGGAATATGCTTAAGTATGATAAAAATAAACTGATGAAATTTCTAATATCTATAGAAGGTTTCTCCGGAGTCATTGATCTGAATAACAAATTGCCTGTACTCTTCCCATCTGTATCAGGCTCACCTCAAGCCTGAACTCTCACTCTACTTCTTCTGTGGGGTTGCCACCCAGTTTCTACAGGGGAGAGTAGGCAAGGAAATAAAGGACTTTTCTACTTTTGTGGCTGGTAAAGAGTCAGTACAAGCAATTTACTCTCCAGTCTCATTGAGTATGTATTTGGAGCTACTGTAGGGAAGCAGTTCTCATAAGAATCCTGCTTTATTGGAGAGCTGCAGGTTGCCAGCCCCACTAAGTGTGAGGACCAGAAGACTATGGCATTCCTTGAACAGCCATATGGGTGAGATGTCAAGCACCACACTCAGACTACTGTTCACATGAGGAGCACTGCATGACTACACCAAAGAATGACATGAGACAGTGGAAAAGCTTCACTTTTCATCCCGTAAGGATGAACATCCCACTCCCTATCATGATGAACCAGTTACCAGTTGTTCCAGTACAAACAATAGAGTTCCAATACAGTTATTGTTAGAACCTGTGGAGAATCCCAGCAAATCCATATGGTGAGGTTGGATATTCTGGATCATATATAGCTCATATATATATAGCTCATGTTGTAGTCATCTGTCTTTTGTCTAAATGTCAGATGCTGATGGTTGGATAATAGCTACCTCCTCTGTAGCAAGCATAAAAATTGTCATTTTGCACCACGTTTTCCTGCAAATTGTTCCTCTACTGTTTTGCCTACCAGCACTCAACTATTATTTTGATAGAAAAATCATAGAATTGTACTCTAGAAGGGTACCTAGAAGTGCCTACTGGCACTTGACCAAACTTTAACTCAAATGTTGGCGTTTGGTTTTGATTAACAAGCATTTCAGTGCTGACTGAAGTCGAGCACACAGGAGAAGCCACTTCCTGCCCCAGTACCACCTGGCCTGGTGTAGGGGAGCTGTTAGATCAGGGCTTGAACTGGTGATTGAGCACCTGCTGAAGGGGCATGTTTGGCCCAGGGAGCACAGGCAAATTTTTTGCACCTGTGCTCTCCACGTGACCAGAAGGGATGGACCCAGGGTAGAGTCACCCTGGGCCCACATAAGGGGCAGCAGCAGAAAAGAGAGCTTTTCTTGGACTGAGGCTGCTTCCTGAGAAGGAGAGTTGTATAGTTAGAGGGCCCCTTCACTGGT
Source organism: Pavo muticus (assembly GCA_016647715.1). Classification (NCBI taxonomy): domain Eukaryota; kingdom Metazoa; phylum Chordata; class Aves; order Galliformes; family Phasianidae; genus Pavo; species Pavo muticus. The sequence goes on from JACDJE010000051.1 coordinate 1,156,857, forward strand.
TGGTTGAGTTCCATTTTTCTTTTTGTATGTAGCTACTGACCTACCTGTGAGTACTGTACCTGGTATTGCTAAGAACCTGTCAGAAGCTGTTTTGCTTCTTCATAAACGGAACAACTGGCCATGCTTTTCCTCTCCTTGCTATGCCCGACTCACAACTATTCCAAGCAGTTGCCCATGCAAACCTCTCTCTTTCTTTTGACAAGTTCCTTTTGTTGTATCTTTTCCCTGCTAATAGTCTAGGCACATGCGAAAACTGATTTTGTGCAGTCTTCTGGCAAATGTGGAGACTTCCTAATCCCTATTTTCACACTTTGTATTATTTTTGCGCATTGTATTGTTGATACTGCCAAGGGCATGAAGGAATTGTCATCATGGGTCCCCACTTGAGCCCATGGACTATTAACCTGACAATCAGAGGAAAGAATGGGAGATAGGAAGGGACAGGGAGGAAAAGAAGATAGAAAAGAACACTAAAAAGCAATTCCAGCAGAGGGCTAGAGGTGGGCTTGGTGCTGCTTGTAGAGTAGCTAGGAGTCCGTAGGGTGTTGCAGCCACTCCTCCCATTGCACTACAACTTTGCAGGTGGTGACAGAACACCTCGGCCTCAGGGAAACCTGGTCCATAGAGTCACATGGAAGTCACCTTCCAGATTCTGTCTCTGCAAAAGTTTTTCGAAGAGGCAGATGAAATGCCCTGGAAGATGGTGTTTGGTGGGATTATGCTGTAGTTTATAAATAGAGAGTGTTGTTTGATGCTCAGAAAAATAAGCGCACCTTGGAAAAGTTCAAGGTCAGGCTGTACCAGGCTCTGAGCACCCTGATTGAGCTGTAGGTGTCCCTGTTCAGTGCAGGGGAGTTGGATTGGATGACCTTTAAGGGCCCCTTCTATCTCAAACAATTATATGGTCAATTCTATACAGGACAGTTCATCACAGCTTGCTACCTGGGCAAAACTGTACTGTCCTCACAGGGGGATAGTGCCTGATCCAGGTGTGTGAAATCTGAGGCTGCTGTAAATGAAGACAATATGTTAAACTGGTCTTTCAACATCTGGCAAATACACTCCTGAGCAGTATGGTCACTGACGCATCCCTGTGCTCAGCTCTGACGCGCTCACCTTGTTTCAGCTTTTGGTATCACAGCAAGTGTCCCTTTGTGTCTTAGGGCACATAGGTGTAATGTTCCTCACTTTAGCTTCCTTAGCTCTGCATAGCTATTGGTCTCCTCAAGCAACAAAAGGATGCAAATTACTCTTTTTTTCTGTTTAATTACTTGCAGATAACAAGAGAAATAGATGTGCTGCAACCTGAGAATTGCACATTTGTATATGGTTATCACCAGTTATTTTTAGATGATATTTTGCACCTCTCCTCTAATTTCATTTTTTTTTTACTTCTATCCTTATTTTCTCGTGGCTTCTAATTTGCACGCTCCCCCTCCCCCTGCAAATAGCTGGACAAACAGAAGGGCATAGTCCCTATCTTCCTACACCTGAAATTGCTAAGGCTGCTTGGGGAGATTCATTGCAAGGGCAATCTGCTCTTCTTTCCAGGGAGGAGGCAGACAAAACACGGAACACAGCATGCTGCATATTTACACTGCTAGAATGCATAATTTGTCAAAAGCATGTTCTTTTTAATACCTGATTAGGCTTCCTTGGCAGCCTGAGGCACCAGTACTTCTTATGGTAATTGGGATGCCTGGTGCAGGGCTGGCTTCTGCTGTCCAGCAGCCCCATGCTTAAATGCAGAGTGAAAAAAGCAGCCTGATATTAAGTTAATTATTTTTACAGGATATCCCTGCTACCTTCTGATAAAGTAGTGTGTGTATTCTGCTATGATTACAGAGATTATTTAGACATTGTATGGGGATGTCTTTCAGTAAATGAGTACATAATGTATATAAGGAGGAGATATAAATTTGGGTGAGAGTGTGAGGAAGAGTTGGGCAAGAGAGTGAAGCAACATGAAACTTTGGTTCAATTTTCTGTGGTTAAACAAAAGCACCAACTTAGATCCACATTTGGTAATTTAAATCTGCTGGCATTTAACTCTCACTTCGAATCTATAAAACAACATGAAATCCATATTTCAGGTAAACATGATCTTAAGCCAGATTCAAATTAGTAAGCTGGAGACTGAGAGGATGTGGCAAGGGATAGCCTGTTAAATAAAGGTATTGTATGAAAGACATTCCCTTTGATACAAATATTTCACCTCTTGATATTTACTGTGGCTATGAAATCCTCCTCTTTGTGCATGGACTTTTTTGGTGTTCACATTTTCATTTTTCTATGCGCTTCTATTAAAATTCACATCACACTGTAGTACAGTTCTACTGGAAAAAAAAGAATGATATTCTTTATCTGATACATTCCTGTGCTCAGTTTTGGTAGTGCTTATCTCACCTCCATTGATATTGTTAAAGTTTCATACCAAGCCTTCACACTGTTCTGCTTTTGTGTAATCTTTATAGTAATAGGGCTAATTCAATAATATTCACTCTGCCAAGTGAAGAAGCCCATAAGGTAAAACTCAATTACCTTTTCTATTTCTTTTCTCAGTTGCTCTTCTGCTGCGCTTAGTCTTTTATCTTTTCTCACTGTAAACAGGTAGCTTATTTAAATTTAATAGACACCACTGCCTTCCTCGTTTCCTTTCTTCCCTTGAACCTTCCAGACACTCTCATGAGATGTTCATTCACCTTTGTGTAATACCATAGTAATAGTAATATGGGGAGAAAAAAAAGTAATGATTTCATGCAAGCTACAGTAAAGGCCTAATGAACACTATGCTTATGAAGAATATCGCTCAGATTCCTAACTGCATTTCGGTAAATTATACAAATTAAATATTCATTACTTTGTACTTCATTAGTTCACATTTTGAACACTTTTTCTTCATTATAATAGCCTGGGGTAAAGGGTTTTTAATATGTTTTATTCTGTTATTTTTCAGAAACTGTTTAGTTACAATGTTAGAGCAAAGTTGTATTTATTTCACAGCAGCCCAGAACACCCATGTATTCTGGAGACCAAGTATTTTCCCCCACAAGATTACGACATAGGCTCCTTAATTGCTCAGAGTTCTTATTTCAATAACCAAAGTAACTAAATATTTAAACTGATTTTTACAGTAAGTTTACTTACTGATCCTATCCCTACTCAGAATGAATTGCAATTTCATTAGCACAAGCAATGTTTGACAAATGGCAAGGCATAAAGCATGTGTTCTGCACTGTTGTCTTGCTTTGTTTACTGCTTGAGACACCCCCAAGAAGGCTTCTTGGTGCAGAAGGTGAATGCTGCTCACTGTCCTTGAGAAGGTGAAAGGAGTTACACTGGTGGTGGTGGCTATGGGCCCAGCACCTGTTCTTCCTCCCAGGGAAGGTGGCTGTGGGATTGCCTCTGCCGCTCACAGCCTTGGCTGGCACAGATGAGTTCTTCCTGCTATAGGAAACATTGGAAGGAAGCAACTGAATGAAATCTCTTGAAAGATTTAATGTCTCTGATTTGCTTTCCTCACATATTCCCTCAGACGCAGCATCTGGGGGTGCAGCCCATCCCCAGACAGATATTGAAAGCCTCCTCACAAAAGCCAAGTAACACTTTAAGGCAGAAAAATATTTTCTGATTGTGTAGGGAGGATAAGCAGTGCCAAACCTTGTTATTCATATTTGAAACTAGGGAAGCTGGCAATTTCAGCTGAATTTCAGTCACTCTGCAGGGGGGGAGGGTCATTAAAACATAATCTCCAAAGAGTTTGGTTTTGGCTTGTTGCTTTCCAGTGAGCTCACAGTGATAGATGTAAAGGAGAGCTCTCTGATCTGATGATTAGTAACTGCACAAAAAGGAAAAAAATCTGCATTTGTAGTAAGCTGTCATACTAATTCTTGACAGAAGCAGCCTTTTAATTCTTTTTCCCCTGTAGGATGTGTATGGGTGATGCGTTAGGGAATATGTGCTAGCCTATCTGTACAAAATCAACAAGGCTGGAAAGTACTTGGCTGCGTGTGTAGGATGCTAAAAAAACAGTGTAAAGTAGGTGGAAAGTGGAGCTGGTGGTGGTTTGTTGAGATCTTCGTGAGCCCAGAGTTGAATACCATGGTCTCTGAACTTCTCTGAGGTTACCCAGGGAAACCAAGGAAGAACCATGAAGAACTAGTGTCTTATTATAGAAACACTTAAGTTGTAAGGGACTCTTCTAAGGCTCATCCACTCCGGCTCCCCTGAAATGAACAGAACCTACAGCTAGATCAGGTTGCTCAGAGCCTGGTCCAGCCTGACATTAAATGTCTTCAGGGAGGAGGCATCCATCACCTCTCAGGCAAACTGTTCCAGTGCCTCACCACCCTTATTGTAAAAAGCTTCTTCCTCATATCCAATTTAAATCCCCCCTCTTTTAGTTTGGAACCATTTCCCCTTGGTCTATTATAACAGACACTGCTAAAGATTCTGCCCCCTTCTTGTAGCCCCCTGTTCGATACTGAAAGACTGCCATCGTGTCTTCCTGGAGCGTTCTGTTTTCCATGCTGAATAGTCCCAGCTCTCTCAGTCTGTCCTTGTAGGGGAGTTGTTCCATCCCTGGAATCATTTTTGTGGCCCTGGATGTGCTCCAACAAATCCATGTCTTTCCTGTACAGAAGACTCCCCATCTAGATGCAGTACTTCAGGAGAGATCTCACCAGCGCAGGGTAGAGGGGCAGGATCACCTCCCTCAACCTGCTGACAATGCTTCTTTTTGATGCAGCCCAGGATGTCACTGGCTTTCTAGGCTGTGAGGATATATTGCTGGCTCGTGTCAAGCTTGCCATCAACCAGTACCCCCAAATCCCCAAAGCGGTGCTCCATCCTTACATCCCCTGTTTTGTATTGATAGTGGGTGTTGCTGTGACCCAGATGCAAGACCTTGCACTTGGGTTTGTTAAACTTCATGAGGTTCCCCTAGGCCTACTGCTTGAGCCTATTAGGATCTCTCTGAATGGGGTCTTGTTCCTTAGGCATGTCGACCACACTCCACAGCTTGGTGTTATCTGCATACATGCTGAGGGTGCACTCACTCCCACTGTCAATGCCACTGGTGAAAATAATAAAAGAGTGTTGGTCCCAGTAGAAATACCTGAGAGACACCACTCGTCACCAATCTCCATTCAGACGTTGAGCCATTGTCCACCACTCTCTGAATACAATCTTGCAACCAGTTCCTCATCCATCAATCAGTCTACCAATCAAATCCATATCTCTCCCACTTGGAGAGAAGGATGTCATGGGGGACTGTGTCAAAGACCTTACTGAAGTCTAACTAGATGACATCTTCCCTTGTCTGCTGATGCAGTTACACTATCGTTAAAAGCATCAAAGTTGGTCGGGCAGGACCTGCCCTTGGTGAAGCCATGCTGGTTATCCTGTATCACCTTATTCTCATCTGTGTGCCTCAGCATAGCATCCAGGAAGATCTGTTCTATGATCTTCCCTGGCACAGAGGTGAGGCTAAAAGTTTGGTACTTCCCTGGGTTGTCCTTTCTACCCTTTTTAAAAATGGATGTGGCATTGCCTTTTTTTCCAGTCTCCAGGGGCTTCACCTGACCATTATGACTTTTCAAATATCACTGAGAGTGCTCTTCTAAGAGCAGTTATGACTTCTTGTTCATTGTCTCAATACGAAAGTTTAGATTCTTCTGCCTAAACATTATCACTATCATAAAATGCAATGTTCTTATATCTTCACTGCTATGGAGTGCAGGGATAAATGTGTGCTTAAGCAAGGTTATGACTGCCTTAGGTCCTAAACTTTTCCCCAGCCAACAGGTTCCGTGTACACTTTGGCAAGCCAGCTATTCTCTTTTTGCCTCTGGCAGCCCAATGGAATACTGTGGAGAGAATAGGACTTTCTGCTGAAAATAAACAGGTGCATCTGTACTGGATTAATAAATTAGAAACAGTGAAACACTGAATCTGAACAGTGTCCAGCTCTCTGTGTGCCTGCACTGTGCTGCATACTAATTCTCTCTTTTGTGAGAACCACATCAAAGGCAGATCAAGTTCCACCTCAGAGCCTGCATGAAAATCAAATCACATGTAGATATTGTCTGTTTTCTGAGACCAGTCATCTCCAGAAAGAAGTACAAATCACAACAAGGAACCTTGTTATCAGTTGCTGTTTCTTATGTGGGTAGTTGGAATAGAAGCAATCAACAAGTGCTACTTAACCAATTTAAAGGAATAGCCCAATATGGATCAGAAATTCAAGCTTGTCCCTGACTTATTTTATTAAGAAGTTAGGTGGAATGCTGAATTTTTTTTCCAGTTTAGCTGTCCACATTGCTTTGTAAAGACCAACCTCAATAGATCCATGTTGTCCGATACTTCTTTACATTTAGCAAAAAGCTTCTTTTAGAAGATGTGCAGAAGATGCACTTAGCTGGCACCATTTCAAACTACAAGCACAGAGGCAAACACGCAGCCTTGGCAGATCTTCCTTACCAGTCATGAAATTCAGTTCCTCTCTCTCTGTGTAGAGAGCAAGGTAATGATTTACTTCCATTGGTGCCACAGGACTGATCAGTGTTGTAGTATGTTGATCACAGACAAATTCTGAAAAGGAAAAAAACAAAAAAAAAGCAGTGGGTAGTTCTGAACTTAGTCTGAATAAACATGATCAAATGCCTCTTATGAAGATGGTTTCACAAATGTAAGTAGGAAGTTGTATGTTTAATGCAACATACACTTGTAGAAACTATGCTTCTAAGCATAGTGTGCAAATTAGCAGAGTCCCAGCGTGTCAACACATAAAATTAATACCTTCTGCAAGGCACTTACACAGCTTGAGGCAAAACTTGGTATGGTTAACGAACCCCCTTGTGTGTATTATCCATCAAGAAGACCTGTGTCATCAAATATTTGTATTATTAACTAAGACTGCCTACACTCTAGAATGCAACCTGATAGCTCAAGTTATGATTCCTCCAAGCACAAGATCCAGGCACTGTAAGCTGGAAGGTTTTTATTAAATGTCCATGCATTGCTAACCATCAAATAAATAAATACCATCAATAGTGCATAGACATTTCAGGATGCAACAGCTTAAAAATAGCGCTATGGTTTATAGCCATCCCACTGATGACAGCTCATTTTACTGAAAAACTGCAGAGCATCCTGGCTTCCTGCATTTAATTTGTCCTTGAATGTTAATGGTTTCTTTTTGTGTTTGGGTTGGTTTTGAGACTTAGTAACAGTTGGCTTACTGGAGCTGACTATTAAATAACTAGGAATTAGACAAGAGACAAAGAATTCACTTGCGCAGACAGACAAGGCAGATGCTATTCAGGAAAGCTGCAATGCTGAAGGGAAAAGACTGTAAGAAAATACATGCACATGATTAAATAGTGCAAAAATGGTCTAAAATTAGCCTAGAAATGACACACGGTATTTGATGTTTGGAGGTGCAGGAAGATTAGAAGATGGAGACCAGGAATATGCAGGTGAGTCTTACCAGCATTCATGACATCTAAAGCTCTGCATGGAGACTTGGGTAACCGAGGCATGAAGAAGAAAGAGTGACTATTACCCCGACATTCTCTGAGGTGCAGGTGCTTCAAAGTGGGCATCAGGGAAATGCCTCTGGGCTCTTCTGAGCCTTCTCTGTGCACAGGTACCTGTGCCAGCCTTGTCCTAATAAATCCAGGTGAAAGAAGTGTTCTTCTTTCCTTACAGAAAATTCCAGTTCTTGGACCCACCCAGAGGAAATGTGAAGTCTGGTTTAAATTATTATTCTGCTGCACAAATTTTCCCAACTCCCAAGCCATATGCTTTTATCTTGCTGTAGGAGATGCAGCCAAGTTCCTCCATTTCAGGGAGAACGGGACCTTACATGACTGCATGTATCATTTACAAAGAGAAGTTTAAGGAATGGAATACAAGGTTACAGCTCTCTCACTGTATCATGCAGATCTCTAACAGATGCCAAATGGAAATGCAAGCATACGAATTTACTAAGTTGTAAATACTGTATTGCTGTTACTATGTCTTTCTGGACTCCTAGATCCAGACCCCTGTGCTTTAGGATCAATTTTATCTTTTTCCTGAGTCTATGACACCTACTTATGTTGCTGATTAAAATAACGCTTCAGTTATGCTATTTCAAACACAGAACAAATAAAAAACAATAGTTATTCTTCTGTTTTTGCAGGTAACTCTGACTTGAATTCCTGTAATTTAGGAATAGGTATCCTATTTTTTTAAATTTCTCTTCACTCCTGAAAAACATTTCAAAGGAATAAATTAGATGAGGCCAGGGACAGTTTTGTGATATCTATCTCCTCTTTTTCCTATAAACAATAAGAAGTCGGGTAAGTCCCTCAAGCAGAGCGCATTGAAGGTGACAGAAGAGAGATCTTGCAGAGACCTCATCAAACACAGACAGTATTCAGCATTAATTCAGTGTCCATTTTGATTATTTGCAGTCAGGTGGGAAATGAGGCTTGAATGACGACTTTATTTAGTAAGTCATAGGCTACTGAAAATTTTATGAAATTATGCAACCCACATGGAGAACAGTGGGGATTTTTATTAGCAATGCTTGATAAGATACAGAGGAAATGTGAGTAATTCTCATTAGCTATTTGTCAATAAGAGGCATGAAAAATAAATTGGATGGGAACCTCACTCTGCATAATACTCTTATTTGTGTTTGCAGAAGAAACCTTATCACAATACCTTTTAATAATACGGAGCATCTATTGCACTGTTTGTTGTTTTACTCCATTATGCCAGGAATACTAATTGTTCGCTTCATTTTGTCTTCAGCCAAAGCTCCCTTTTGTGATTTAGAGCATTATCCTTTCGAATAGTCTTATATCAGTGGTGCTTATGAGACGCCTGGCAGTTTCATTTCTGTGGATGCTATTTGACCAAAGGGGCATTTTCATATACAGACTCCCAATTTCTTCCAGAGAGGCCGATGTGTGTGCAATGGCTTGTGTCCTGTGCAAGGACACTCACATTGTACCTAACACCGAATTAAAACCAGCAGAGAGAGTCAGCGATAAAGCAGGTTAGGAGAATGCACAGCCCCAGGGCACTACAATGAATATTCTGGATGGTGTCATTATTGTTGGCATTTGAGAAAGTAGAAAAGCTATGTTAAAACCTCTCTCATAATAATAGCAATAGCAATCCTTCAGAATAATTTTAAAATTAACCTTATTTGTAAACTCGCCTAGGTTTAGTTCTCTCAGTGATTCCCAGCAGAGGAATCCTTCAGAAGACGCCGGCCACCTGCTTTCTCCTCTCCTGACAGCTTTCCTTGAACCCTGTGTGGAAGTCAGTTTACCTCCTTGTTCCTTGTACTGGTGGCAGCTTCTACATAGAAATACATTTTTAAACAGACCCCACTTACAGGGCTAGAAAGCTGTTTTCAGAAATGAAAGATGCCCATTCCAAAGCACAGAGCACCGGAGCCAACTACGGAGGAAAAAAACAGCAATATTCTTTTTTCAATTTAAAAGCAAATCTATCCCCATGCAAGATACTTCCAAATGACATGGGACAAAAGGAAGACACCATAGTTAAATATAGAATAATAATAATTTTCCTTGGCTTTCTGTTGCAGCACACAAATATCTGTGAGTAATGCCCCAATGCTACCAGTGAGCAGGGCACTTAATAAAACCCAAACAACTGTCACATGTAGGTTATAAGGTCATTTCTCACACGTGAGATAAACTAGAAATCCACCCGAACGATGGAGCCTAAAAAAGCATTATATTATAAAGTTTACTGGAAAATAAAAAATGAGTTTCACATGTAATTTTATTTCTCAAGGGCATTTTAATATAAACATATATTGTTAATGCATCACTTGTCCCAGAAAAAAGAAAGAAATCAGTAGGATAGGAATGTACAGCATCCTGTGATGGCATGTTGTATTGTTGGTTATACAAACACAATAAAAATGTGCAGGTATGTAATGATGCAGCTCACAGTTCAGAGCTCTTCCCGATTATCTGTGAAATACTGTAGGTGAGTGTTATTACTGCTTCACGGAAGGCAAAACTGAAACACAGAGTTCAAGGTTAAAGGCCATATTGATTTAAATCCTATTCCCTAAATGAAGCATCAACACCCAAGCCCGGTGCAGTAAGGAGGTGGCTGGGTTTCAAGGCTGATGCGCTGCTGCTGCTCTCCAGCAGCTGCTGCCCTTTGAGAGCCAGTGGTGGCTGTGGCTGCCCAGCATCCCTGAAAATCAACATTCACTGAATCACCCTTTAGGCAATGAGCGTCAAGCCTCTTGCTTTAAATCAGGCTCTTAGATTTTACTGGGCTGGCTGAAGGAGCTGGGAGCAGGAGGCCCACTGCTTTAATTGTCACCAGACAAACACAGCAGCTTCCATCCCAAGCCCCCATCAGTATGCAATTTCCCAAGGGCTGCCTTTGTCTTCCAGTGACCTCAGCGGTAATAGCACTGCCCTGCTGGTAACTGCTACCATCCAGCTGCACATATGAAGTCAATTTTTCACCAAACACATTGGCTTCCTATTTTGTCTAGGATGCAGTGGGAAGTGCTGTCCCTGCTCATGACAAGGGCAAATACTGCTTAGGGCCTGGATGCCTAGGATCCCACCTCCCAGCCCATGATCTTCCATGGCAACTGGGGTCAGGTGGAGTGCTGGTGCTCACCACCCTTGAATTTCAATGGCAACAAAGCTCTCTGCAGCAAGAGGCCTCAGAGCATGAGGTGGCAGTCTGGCCTCAGCCAATTCTGGAATGTCACCTTCATCCGAGGCATGGCAAGGGACTTACTGAGGATCTCCAGTCCAATCATCTCTCTGTCTTCTGCATTCGAAAAGAGAGATCTGTGTGCATTTTATTAAATTGTGCTGAGATAAGTCAATAGAGCACCTTTTATGAAGCTAAAAATAAATAAAACAAAAATTGCTTTTGAGAAGGCTATCAGAACTCCAGCCGTGCACTTATCAGTCCTAATATTCCGCATGATGCTGTGCAGCACTGATCTGAATCCCCTCAGAGGTGGGAGAGGAAGACTTCCTCAGCACTCCTCCCTCATTCTGCAGAGATGTGCAGTTTGCTGGGCTCTCCTCTTCTCTCATGCTCTCCTGAGTGAAGACTGCTGGAGGCTCTGCTGGTATAATACCTCAGCTTTCCTCGTGAAGCTGCAAAGTAATTCATTATTAGAAAGCACAGAGTTCAATAAGGCAAAAGGTACTGCTGGAGGAAGACTGACAGAACCATAAGCCACCAAAAAACTTGGTTCTGTCCATGACATGCAGGAAGGGAGAGCTCCACCACCAGCTGCAAATGAAGGCAGATGTCCTCAGGAAAGCTGAAGAGAAAGCACAGTGTGACAAAACTTTTGAAGCATCATTTCAATGTGGAAAGCATATTTTTAGGAGAGAAAGCAACAGAGAGATAAAAAAGGAAATATGGGAGATATGAGCCATGCTCACTGCCCAAGAGGTTCACAGGGGCCTCCCCACATGGTTAGGCCTGAACTTGCAGAGGGGCTTGGTGAGAAGAGGTGGGGGTGGATCTCTGCTAGATCCTCGGCCCCACACCTTGGCACAGCAGTTCTGCACTGTTGCTATTTGCAAATCCCTGAGTGGAAATCAAAGCATTTCCAGGATTTTTTCAGTTAGTCCTCTCTCTTTTCAGAGACCTGCAGAAAATACATGTGGTGAATTTTTGCCTGGATGTGCAAAAAGATCTCACTGAGATCTCCACTACCAGTGGGGCAGAATGGGAACTTCGCCTGCCCTTGGGAGCTCCTGTTTCTATTTAACATCTGAGAAATTTCCCCAAAGACTGTTATGCTCAATCAATATGACATTGCTTCAGCTAACGAAATTCTTTTAACATCCAACATCCTTTGAATCACGGATTAGAGAGGGCGGGTTAGTTCAGATTCTGAACTACATTTTAAATTACATAATTATCTAGGAACATCACTGTATGTATTAGAACATCTACTTTCAATAGGAAACCCCAGTGTTCCTGATTTTCTATTTTTAAAAGCTGTAAGAACTCAGTATTTTAATATTTTGAAATATTGTGAAAGCTTGAACAAGCTTTCAGGCTTATTAGTGTCATTCAGAGCCCACTGTGTATTCTTTAACACAGAAAAATAAATGAATATGCTATACAATTATTGCTGACATCTAAAAATCTTGAAGTTAAGATAGTCAAAAGCATAACTACTTTCATAAATACGTATTGCTGGATTGTGGATATTTCATTATCAGTAAAAATGTGAATAGAAAGTGGCAATATATTTTTCTATTATACAATGCACATATTTCATTATACAGAACATATTTCTAAAAGAAATTTCATTAAAGTAATTATTCTTCTTGTTCTGCTAATAAATATATGCTCCAGTCTTGATTTTCCTTGTTTGTCTTACCAGAAGTGATTACCTAGGATTTCATTATTGTACGAACTGTTCATGTTTTTAATATTTTTATTCCTCGTGTGGCAATTGAAATATCATGGCTTAATAGGACATCTTAAATCTTATTTTGTTAGAACATTGCCTAAATTTCCACAGAAAGTCTCATGTAAAACTCTGATGTGTGAAATACTTTTTATATCGTAGCCTACTGTAGTCATAATCACAGATGTGTTTCATTACAAGTTCCCCAAACTAATCTTATCTTCAGAACTAGTAGATAGTGTCAGTGATTGAGATGCTATTTCTGTACAAAACTGAAATTATGGGGACTAGATTTGTTTGAAATAAAAACTTGAAAGGTCTTGAGGTTATGGGATTCGGTTTCTTTGGGGGAGTGTTGCTCTTTATAAAGGGAAACAGAGAGAAAACACTGAAGTTGATCTCAGTTTTGCAGATGCCATGGGTAAAGGCATAGGAAGCCCATTTCCCATCACAGTGGTTCTGTTGTCTCACAATTTCCTCACTATCTATCTCTTTCCGTCTGTCATAGCCACCTGCCTCATGGTTGTTCCTGTGCAGCAGAGATGACCCATCAGTTTCTCATAAGGCAGTATGGAACCCGGCCTAGGAAAAGGCCGGGTTAACAGCTCATTACTTCTTTCAAGCATGCATTAGAATTCCCATCTCTTATAAAAACACCTTCCCTGAACTGCAGTGAATGCAACCAAAATTAACTAGCCTGTCAGATGAAAAACACCCCAATATTTATTCTTAAGTATCTATTGCTTTGGAGTCAGACAACAAATGGTGTGCTGATAGCTAATGAGAATGCCATAGGTAAAAAAAAAGATGCTTTATCCCAAAATCATGATATCTGCATTTAAACGTCAGGAACATTTCAGATGATATTCACAAACAGGCTTTTTTGGTGCTTTTCAGCTTTGTTCATTCAGTACAGTGAGTTTTATCTTTTTTTTTAATGTATTTTTTAAAGTGTTACCAAAAAAAGACAAATGTTTTCTAGATCTACATTGCACAGCGTACTCTCTAAACTTGTTCTGAGATGAAATATAGGACATACATCAGGTTGCGATCCAAGTCTATTTTACATATTTGGAAGAACTGTAGAGAAAATGCAAGGAACTGAGGGGCTGCTCTGACAACTCTTTTGGGAAAGCTCCCTGAAGAGGTGAAGGAAAAGGAAAGGAAGAAGTCTTAGATGTTTAAATCAAAGGGATTTTGCAGCATGGAAAAAAATAAACCTGAGCATATAGATTATTTTTTTTTATTTAAAATGATTAGAATATTCAGTACAATCAGACCTCACTTGATCATGAGAGCATCAAATTCGGACTCCTTGGTCTCTTTCAGAGTCTCTGGACTCTCTTGGTATTGAGTGAACCATGGAGAGGAAGCGGTCTCTTTTCCCTAAAACAGAAGACAGTTGTAGCTACATCACTATTTGATCACTAATTTTTGTAGGCTAGTGCCACACATAACTTAGCAGAAAACATTTCTCTGAAGAAATAGTGCAAGTCTGTATGAGGAAATTGTACGGATCACAATTTGGCTGCCAGCCTAGATAGAGCCTATAGATATATTCAGTGCATCTCATGGGAAAGCATTTCACAACATGTCACATTTTGGCTGGCCTTGTATGAGGGTGGAAGTACAGTGCAGGAAGCTGTATACAGTCTCATTTCTTTCACTGAGCTGTGGTGAGGACTAGTTCCCCAATGAACAGTGCTTCCAGAGTGGCTTGGACCCTACAGGACCACTGTTGGTCTAACAGCCTCGTTGTTGCTTTGGTCCAGTGTCTCCCAGAGTCCTTGGAAAGTGCGTTGAACACAAATCAGGAATGTTTATTTTAACAAAGAAAAGCCCTGGGGCAGGGAAGGGAGGGGAAAGGACAAAGGAATCATCAGAACAATAAGCTGATGAAGATGTGATAAAAATGGATATAAAAAAAAGGAGATCTATAACAGCCAAATTCTCACCCTAAACCTTTTCAGCATAATCAGTAGTAGAATGATCTCAGCACAGGAAGTTATGAAGCCTTCACAGGGCACTCACTCAGCTGAAATTCAAGAGGCAACCCATCTCTGGGTCAGCTCAACAAGGTGGATTTCACTCGCAGCTCTAAGGTGAACACCATCTATACACACTCATGCACACGCTCACAAACACACCCCCTCCTTTCCTGTACCTAAATCACCAGTTTCCAAGTCTCTTCTCTTAGACAACGATATAGAGGTATTTGAGAAACCTTTTCTGTGGGGCAGAACTGGCACAGCAGAAACACAAAGTCTCACTGGACTCAGGTGTTGCAGCTCTTCTTTTTAATAAGCTGTATTGTCTTAATTCTGATCTTTTTCCTTTCTTATTAATGTTCCCTTTCAAATGTCTCTGATCAGTGTCTTTTTTTACAAGTGGGGCAGAACCCCTCAGGACTCAGAAAATTGCTCGGATACTAAATTGCTGAAGTCATCTATTGCTCACCATTGACTTTACCGGAAGGCTGATGCTTGAAGACTGTAGTCATGAGCCTGAGATATACCTTAATACAGATGGTAATAGACATGAAGGAAACTACATGAGAACGTGTACAAATATGCTGCTTTGCTGCATAACTGAGGAAAAAGTTTCCAGATAAAAACAGATTTCTTCTTAAAACACTGCAGTTTTCCATTAGGAAACAAATTCCTCAGTGACTCTATTTCCCCCTATGCTATATCCAGACTTTCAGTTTTCATGTGAAACACGGGCAGCAAATACACCTGAAGGAAAAACATCCCTGGAGGACCAAATAGCCAATCAGGTCACTGTTGTGCTTAATTCTCATTTGTTTCGTCATCTTCTCAGACTTTCACTTTAAAAGTTTCTATCAGCTGACTATATACATTTTTTTCAATATTATCACTTAATTTATTAAATGTTTATAGTCATTAAGGCTTTTAGTGGGATCATTTTAAAATATGCTTTCAGGGTCACTTTGGCTCTATTATGCTTTTAAAATAGATTAAATCCAGGGTCTCTGCTTTCTGAATACAAAAGCACATCTTGCCTGTGAAGCCAAAAACAATTTAAAACATATGAAATGCAGTAGAATTAATCTGTCCAGAGCCAAAAGGAAGACTGTATTTATAGCAGCTGATTTATTTGTTTGATATACAGTATGTGCTCTGGTTTATAATTTTTAAGATGTGTGAATAGGGTCACATTATATATTACAAAAATAGTAAGGCAATGATTTACAAGACTTCATATTGTGCCTATTGACCTTCTCAATAAGAAAGGTTGGTGGTTGTAACAGCATTGAAAAATTAAACCCATGGGAGTCAATTTAATGTAGGATAAACTCTTTAACAACCAGCAAAATAGCCATATCAGCTGTTCCATCTGCAAATTACATTTCAGTTGTAAAATGTGGGGATTTTTTAATAAAAAGTGCAGAAGCTTTCTTTATTCTGCAAAACATGTGTTTCCTCCTCAATGGAAGCAGCTGCTCCCAACCTTTCGTATATTAAGAATGGAAGTATTCTGTTATAACTGGTTTCTTCAGTAGGAGAAGAAAAGGAAGAAAAGAAACTGCCTAATAATAATGAGGGTGTTTTTTTTTTTTCCAGTTTCCATCTGAAAATTAATCTTTGAGCTCTGAAGAAAAGATGTACGTTTGTCCTTTGTTGTGGACAAAAACATTAGTCTATCCACAAGGGAAACAGTATTAGCCCATGTACAGCTTGAAATAATCAATATCTAGACTCAACAATTGGGTAATGCTTCATGTTAACACAGTCACTGTGAAAATGAGAGGTTAAGGGCAAGATATCTCTTTTAATTATCAGAGCTGTGTGTCATGGACATACCAGAAATAATGGTATCTGAACACATCTTAAGCACTGTCAGATAAATGAAAGACAAAAAACATTCAAACTGTGATCTTCTTTATGATTTATCTCATTGTTTTTGTAGGATTATCTGACTTACCACAGTAATTCACAGAGATGGAAGCTTGCAAGGAAGATAGAGACTTCTTGCATCTCTGGTTTATTATCTCCACGACACTCACCTCATCTACTTCTTCCAAGGAATCAGACAAAAAGTAGCCTAGAGGGACACGTAGATTGCTAAAGCTAAGTATTAGTAACCTACATCCTCTAAAACAAAACAGAAAACAAAACCTAACAAAACAAAGCTGCTAACACCTCAAGAATTCTGATTTTGGCTTGTAGCATAGTTTTCCACAGAGAAATTTAATGGCAGATAACCTTTTCCTCTTACAGACTGACAACATTAGAGATGTAACTAGAATCTTTTGTTTGTCAGCAAACTGTTTTGGTGTATTTTGTTTTCTTGTCAATATACATATAGCTGCCAATGTAATGATTTGGGGAGATGCAAAAACTCACTGAAGATTCATCCTTCACACTAGAATTTATTTTCCAGACCAAGGAAGCAAATGGTGAGACAGTCGAAGGCAAGAAGATTGGTGTTTATGAAGAAGCATAAGAGTGATATGGAGAAAGACATTAGCATAATGCATTTTGGTGGGAGTTCTTTTCCAGTGTAGCTCATCTATGTGGGAAGTTCATTACAATATTTCTTTTATAACTTATGTCTCTTTCAGGATAACAGAATAAAACAATTGATGGTGGAGCAGTAGCTCTTTTCTGTGTCACTGTGAAAGATCACTAAACACTCTAATTCTCATTCCAGTTACTTATTATATATTAAAAGAATGAGTCTCTTCAGAGCTTGTTTTAAGTCAAAGGTTCATGTGCCACATATTGTAGCAATCTCCATGTGTACATTTTAAGTCCTTTTCGATCTGATGATTATAATGCCCTGGAGAGACAAAATGGGTAAATAATTCAACATTGTGAATATTAATGGTTAACAATTTCATCAGAACATGATATTCCCATATTGAAAGTAGGTGAGCTGAAAGAATGTGGTTGATTGTATTAGCTTGTCAGAAAGATATAGGCAGTTACAGAAGGTTTTATAATAGTTCAAATTAAGGAAGAACCATAAAATTACAGATATTTCTTGTGCTTTTCCTGATTCCAAAATATTTGTCGACTCAGAGAAGACCCCATGGAAGACCAGTGAAATCATCTGTTATAACCAGTCAGGATAGCAGGATACCAGCGGGAGAGCAGGCTGTGCTATTGCTAGGAAATGGGGAAAGCAAATCTAATTAAAGTAAAACCCCAATTACTAATGCTGCTTTTCAAAATCACACATATACTTGTATTCCAAGGCCTCTGCTTTGCTCTATTATGGAAACCCTTGCAAAG
Organism: Pavo muticus; assembly: GCA_016647715.1. Classification (NCBI taxonomy): domain Eukaryota; kingdom Metazoa; phylum Chordata; class Aves; order Galliformes; family Phasianidae; genus Pavo; species Pavo muticus. The sequence goes on from JACDJE010000051.1 coordinate 1,174,560, forward strand.
CAAACCAACTTCAAGATGCTACCAAGGTGGACAATTTGTTCAGCTCCCACTTTGCGTCTATGTGCATGGCCATCTCAGAGACAAGCAGAGGAAAAGAAGATTCTCAAGTTCTTCACCAGCATGTCAAATGATGTTTTAAGACATGATTATTAAAGATTCTTCTCCTTCCTTTCCTGCTGTTTACTTGGAATTTTCAAAGAAATGTTCAAGGGGTTTAATATGCAATCTAAATCTTTGAAAAGTAGAATCAGCCAGTAAATTGGCAGCATTTCCCAGACTCCAGTGGACAATGAAAGATACCCTATTTCTCATGTGATTTGAAAGGAGTATCTGAATACACACAGTGCCTCCAAAAGCAGGTTTACAACCTTTGGCACCTGAGTTCCCCAGATATCATGCACTTAAATAAAACTCTCAAAAACCTATCACGAAGGCATCCCAAACACTCAGTCTGAGCTGCTCAGATCAAAGATTAAGGAGGAAAACAAGAGTGAAAGAAAGTCTAAAAAGAAGTCATATTAGGGATCCTTGTACTGCCTACCATATGTCTTGAAGAGATAGAGGATTTCTAATCATTTACTGTCCTGTCACCACTGGAAGATCATGCTGAACCCTCTGAAGTATGGCAGATCACTGCAGACTAGTAATCTGGCAGAAGGTCATATCAGAGAAGTGCAATAATAAAGTGTCTGGGACAGTAGCCTGACATTTGTGCTAATAAGCATTATCAACAACATCAGCAAGACTTCAGAGAAACTCCTGAATTTCGCTTGTCAGACTTGTTAGCAAGAAGTATCAGGAAACATTTTACACTGACATGTTCCTAGGAGAGGTGATCAGCTCCAGGAATCCTTATGCCTCAGGCACAATTCAATACCATCTACATCCCTCATCTTCTTGATCACAGAAATTAGAGCTTGAAGAAGACTCCCTGGTCACCAGACTACTATACATTTTCAAGACCTTCCCAGTGCTCATTTAAAGAGAGAAAGTTCAGGCAATGGCATTTGTACTGTTTCTTTCAGGAAACCATTTCTCCTTTATAAGGAAATAAAACCCCCAAACAATTCTTCAGTAGTCCCTTATAGCAGTGTCTGCTATTGTGAAGTGCTGTTGCACTGAGCAGGAAGCAAATTATCCCCCCTTTACAATTTCCACTGATGTAACCAAGTGCATACAATGCAGAGTGATGTAGAATCTGACCCCTAAGATTACGTTTAAGAAATGTGCTCTAAGAGTTCAATGTCTCTGTATTTTTTACTTTCTCCTTTTTATTCTGTTATACGTCCTGTCCATTTGTGAAGTCTAAAACTCTTGCAGGAGCTGTGGTCATACACCACACTGGCCATTGTGCATAGAGACAAACAGTTTGAGTCTGAGTAGACGAAGACGTTTCCAAAGAACTTAGAAACAGTTTCTTCAAATGTTTTGCTAACCAATAAACTGAAATTTTAGACATGCAGGATTAGAAAGTAAAAAAGAAAAGCCAAATTAGTTCTCCTAATAGCTTTCTCCTGGTCTACAGCAGCAGATCTTTTCCTGTGGCCAAAATAAACAGCTCAATAAAAGGAAAAAAAGTAAAAGTAATTGATGCTTGATATTATATAACCCATATACTAAATGGATTGAGCTGAATAAGCAATGCCGTGCATGGGTTCTCCAGCCTCCTCTATATTATCCGTATTCCTTCATACATACACAATTCAGATTATGGATATAGGCATCCTCTTCAAACTCAGCAAAGACTTCAGTTCTCATTTCGAAGCCTACCTGTTTCTTGTGACTTTGACACATGCTAAACCAAATATCAGGTACGGGCAGATAATCACAAACAATTGAGCTTCCGTAGCTTAGTAGGCTGCCATTTGTCACTGAGCTGCAGTGTCTGTCTGTATGTGGATATGTCGCCTAACACATAGGTAAGACAAAAAAGCATTAGCTTAAATCACTGCAAAGGTCACATTTGCTATTTTATTGAGATGAGGCTCAGTGAAATAAAATAACATTTTACTTTTCTCTTGTAACGGACAAGGAGCATTCATGTAATTAGTTAACAGCTGTCTATCAGCTGAGGTAAATGGTTGTCCCTCAGTAGCTTGGTTACTAGCATTAGTCCTGTTGTATCCGTAGCTTGGAAGAGGCCAGAAACAGACTATGCACAGACCTAATGCTATGAAAACTTACTGAAAAGAGAGCACAGAGAAAAAATTACTCCCCTTTACTCTGACAAGTCCTCCCAGCACAGCACTCAGTTAGGGTTTTGAATCACACCCCGAGCAAGAGGGGACAGCAAACACCTGCATGGCTTGTTCTCACCTAGCTTTATACTGTGACCACTGAGGCATGTCTGTTTTATTTATTCATACATTGCTGAGGGTATGTCAGGTAAGTTATTGGAGCCAAACAAAGCCTGCCGGTTTCACAAATTGGGATTACTGGCTGAATCTTTCTCATATCACCTCTAACCGCTGAGGTCTCAGAATAGCTTCAGTGATGATTACAGGGATATAATACAAGCTGTCAAAGCTGTTATAATGAGGGGTTAAAATAATATACACTCTGTATTGAATAATTGCTATAAATGCCCTGAGGCATAAAAATATTGTTTGAGATGTTGTAAATAATGCGGCTGGATTTAACTGCAATTTGAAATGTCTGTTCTGTTGGTTTTTTTCTTGTATCCTGGCCCTAAGTGTCTTTTTGGGCCTGCTCCTCAGCCAGTGTTAGCCACAAAAGTAACAGTACCTCAGCATACAGTATATATCTGGGTCAATCTGAGGTCAAAGCTCAACTAAAGGAGGCAGCATGCAGTAAATACAAATGAAAGATATCACTATGATAGACAAAACTGATCTACATTAATGTGAACAAGCTTGACTGATAATGAATACATTTCCAAGACACAGGGTCAGGTTTGGTGCATCAGCCAGGCTGAGGGTCTGAATGAGATGCATTGCTGCAAGCAGCTCTTGGGCAAAAATCCCCAAATAGCTATGATCTCATAGAATAGACTTATCAGTTATGGTAATAAAATCATCCCAAGATTAACTCTCTGTTACCCTTTTCAAATATTTAATATCACTGTCAAAGGAAGTGCTATTTCCTTCTTTGTTATAACTTTTTTTCCTCAAGGTTAATACTTCAGTTTACTTCCATCAGGGAGGCTTGCTCTCCCATTATTGTCTGTAATTTTTTTTTGCTATTAAGTAGATGTTCTTTAGCAGGATACGCGTGTTTCTTTATAGTATAACTGTAGTGGAAGTTTGTGTTTAGAGGACACATCCTCAGGAAAACTACAGCAGGAGGTATTCCTGATGGAACTTGACTTCTTCTTACTTTTTTTTTTTTTTAATATAGATTTCCTTTTAATTTTAAGCCCAGTGGTGGGCCAGTATTGTAGAGAGTTCTGACAAGCACTAACTCTGTACAGCTTATCTCTAGGCAGACGGGGAGCAGTTGCTCCATGAGCCTACCTGTGAGGCAGGTTGTCAGTGTAGCTCCCTGGGGTGCTGTAGAAATGGAGCCATTGTAAAAAAACACAGGCACAAAGCCTGGGTCTTAGTACTCAGCATCTGGCTGCAAGGACTCAGCACTAAGCTTAGCAGACAGATTTGAAGGGAAGCAAGCTGGAAAAATACCTCATCATCAGACAATAATAATAATAATAATAATAATAATATCAACAAAACAAAACAGGGGCAGTCAAAAGAGTCTGGATAAAAAAGTATCGAACAGAGTGGGAGGCAGAAGTTGTACCATATCTGATTTCATTTCCCATCATCTAATAGAGGTCTGGAGAACGAAGAAAGTGTGATGAAATATTAAACAGCAACACACAAGTCTTGTGTAGTTGGAGTGTAAATGACTAGTGACATAAGACGTTCCATTAAATGATGTCCATGAAAAGCAAGCACATAGTGAATCATCCATCCACATAGGCTTGCAATAAGAATGTTGCAGAACTCATCTCTGGACTGATATTACTGCTATTTAATGTAGTTTCTAGCAAGTCATTTATCATATTTATGGCTACATTTACCCCTTTTTACTATGTTCTTTTTTCACGAGTTCTCCTAGAGAAAGGCTATTCCACAGCTTTATGAAGCCATGAACTGGAGAATAATGCATGACCTAAAGCAAATGGAGGTGAATGATGCCCACATTATACTGGTTTTCCAGACCTGTCAAAGAATTCCCAATACATCAAGTAGTGTTGACCAACTTTGCTTTGCCTATGGTCTCCAGAACAGCTAACAAAATGGAATCAAGGGTATGTTTACAAAGCTTCATTATGTTATTCTACATCATGATTTGCAGCAAATGTGAAAACTTGCATTACTTCTTGTATCTGGAAGTGTCATCCTTATCTGTGCACTACAAATCCAGGCTTTTCAACAAAAGAATTGAAACACTGCTGAACTTCTGAATAACCATTTCCTCCAAGGCCAAGCTTAAAAAAAGACGTAGAATTTATTTAAAATATAGCTGGCTTTCCAACTACTTAGTGCCTTCAAATAATTTGGGTTGTTGAAAAAATACAATCACTAAGCAGCAGCTGCTGGACCACACACCATGTGAAAGAAAGCAAGCTGTGGTTCTGTTGAGAGATTTCTGAGGATCTTCATGCCATGCAAATCCTTTTGCTTCAGCTAAATCCCTGGCGTATGTAATCCTGATATAGTTAAACTGTTCCTGGATCATTTGTTTCCCTAGAAGCTTATTTTGCTACATGCTTGGTGTGCAGTTATTTACAGAGAAAGCCCTGTCCCTTTGCAGGCAGAAAACAGCTCAAGGTAACTCAGTAGACACATGATCTGCATCTTTTTTTTATATATATTTTTTTCCCAGAAATTCATTGAAATGTTGCATAGATTCTCTGAGGAGGTAAAGAGCAAAATACAAACTTAAGAACTGTTGTATTGGGTCAGACAGAACTTTTCTTAATCCCCAATATCCTGGATAAGCAGGGAAATATAAGAGCAGAGGAAGAAATACAGTGATGCTTTCTCATCTTAAATTTCCTGAACTCGAGCCACATCTCTATGGTTAATTAATAGTCTTTCTTTCCTTAATGTTTTCCATTGCTTTTTGAACTTGTTAATATTTTGGCACTGACAATGTTTTGTGGCAATTAATTTCAGCAAAGAAATGAGCATCTTCAATTTCCTTTAGTGGCTGCAAACTTGGAGAAAAACAAAACTTTCCTGGATTGGATCTTTAGGCTTCCTTCAATTTTATTTTCCTCTATTTCAAAATTTGGATAATGATACTTTGTCATCTGTCTCACTGGCATTAGTCATTCTACCGGTTATTTCACTAACATTTGTTAGTGAGACCTGTTGATTCAAGAAAATGTGTTAATCTGCACTGAAGACATTTAGGAAAGGAGTTACTCATTTCTTGATTTTATTTTTAATTGGAGTTTCATGGTGACAGCTAAAGTTGTTCAAATCTGTAATACATTTAACTACATACAAAGTATTTATTCATGCTGGCCATTTTCCAAACCTTAGTTCATATGATGAGTCCTATATATTAGTGGAGAAAGTTAGTGGAGTGTAATTTATTTAGAAGTTATTATTGCACTGCACTTATAATTTATTACAAGCAAGCTTGTTGATATGCTACTCTACGATCTATACTTTTCTGATTTTCTGATGTCTTTAATATACTTTTAACATTAAAGAGTCTTGAAAGACTAGTGTATTCATTATACCTCTCATCTAATTTTATAGATGCATGTGTTTCATACAGGTTAGTCAATGACCCCACTGGAATCACAACTGTATCCACAAAAAATGTTCTGAATAATGGAGGACAAACAGTGAGATAAAATAATGAGATTACAAGAATACACTGAGAAAGAAAAAATGGTAGTTCATTTCCCCCAAAGAATATGATGCTAACAGAAGTAAAACAGGAAGGCTATTTTTACTACAATTTTGCTTTCCTGTTACTTCATCTCTCCTGGAGTATGTATGATCTGAAGACTAGATAGAATCATACTAACTTAAGAGCTTGTTCTTTGAGTTTAGCAGATGATCCTAAATAGAGGGCTTCTTCCAATAGTCCCATAGCAGCATCCCCTCGTTTAGGTCAAGAGGTGGTGGAGTGGAGTTAGGGTTAAGTACTGAGAAGAGTTAGCTTTGTCCACAGAGCTGTCTTGATCCAAACAGTAGGAAAATCCGGAGAACAATGCAGATGAAATCTGACATTTGAACTAAGTAGGCTGCTTCAAAAGTAATACCTCCTTTAAAGCAAGAAAACTGAGTCACAGTGTTGAGATACCTCTAACTCTCTCTAAATCTACTATGCATATTTTGTTTAGAATCTCATATTTTTCTATTACTCTTTAATTTGTTTCAGGGGGGCTCAGCCTGGTGGGTGATCTACATTTGTCCGTACAACTACTCTTCCACCAACTTGCATGCCATTTTGGAAATCATTATTCTAGTGAGCATTTTATTAGAGGTGACATTCTGTTTGCTTCTGTACCATTGACTACCACAAGATTTTGCAGTGTTTTCAGAGATGATTCCTGGCTTTCACAGATATCTATTAACCAAGCCTTAATCCATTTAGTGAATGCTTCACTGGTATTTTGTTGTGCTATCTTTAATCAGAAAGCCTGGCAGTAAAATGTCAGGTGCCTTACAAAGGGCTGTTTCACCAGAATGGATGTATCAACCAAACTGGTAATTCCCACACATATAATTGAGGTTATTATGGAGCCATATTTATTGTTGTAATTAGCTGAACCCCATGTTGTATTATTTTGTCTGGGACTGATTGTCCTAGAGAACGTACTACAGAGGCCTGTGTAACCTCACGACTCTCTAAGATTAGCTTGTTATTCTCCCAGGCAAAAATCTCTTCAAAGTAATTATTTGGCATTTTTAGGCGTGTTATCTGAGCCTGCTGATTTCAAACGATTTAAACAATGTACATGATCTTTTTTAAAATTACTTTCTCAGCTCCTAACTGTGAAAGAAGTGTTCCTCTTGCTTTGTTTTCAAAATAGAACAGGGAATTATTTACTCTATGCTCCTGCATTTCCTCTGAATTGTAATGACTCTATCTTCTATATCTAGTAATTACCTTGTATTATTTCTTGGATTTCATTTATTCCTAATATACTTTCTAAAAGCGCCTTATTTTACGTAGCCCAGAGACAAATCAATGATGTCATTAACCTTCATAAATTGTATTGATTGTTATCCAGTCCTTTCTTTTCTTGTGTGTTACCTTTAGTTGGGTTTTCCCCATTTGTGAAGGCTTCTTTCTCTTCATTCCTGCAGAGCGAGTTACCCTCTTTTTGGATTATGGAATCACAGCTTTCTTGTGACATTACAAACCTGTAAGCTTTCTAAATTGATGTTTACCAGAAAAGGTTTTCTCTTCCAGTTAGTTCTAATCTCTTTGAAAATTTGACTCCTTCAAAAACACCAACTGTTCACATCCCATGTTGGATCTGCCCTACATTTTTGACACAATAAAGTAATGTCATAATTTTGGTCTCCGTACAACAAGATTCTTACAGTACAGTGATTAATTCACCTTCACCTACAATTAAGCCATAAACAAATTCACTTTGCAAAGGCTTCTGAATTAGAATATTTTAATTTTTAATTTTTTATTTTTAACATTAACAGTCTTGTACTACTGTGGAAGGAAGCCCTTAGAACATATGCCCCCACAGTAAAGTCTCTACTACTTACCAATCTTCCTTATCATTCTGCCTTAGGTTAGAGTTCTCCTGGCTGCATGCAATAATAATTTTAAAATTGTTTATGCAAAAAAAATCAGGTGTATGTTTCAGACTGCTACGTCAGTCTCAGGTAGTGTGTAATGAGGTGTGGATGGAGGAATGAGCAATTCTCCATGCAGTGTCACTTTAGTGTGGCAGCAATGTGGTGCCCCTTTCTCTAACCCCTCTCCCTGCCCAACTATGCTCCTTGGAGGGCAATAGAGTGTGGAGTCATCTGCTGGGGGGGGGGGAAGAGAGAGAGAAGGCAAGCTTCATTATTTCCCATGTGCTTGTGATGATCTCTGTAAATATCAGGCTCTCTTAATTAGTAAATAATGCAATTAGCATAAAATCATTCAAAAATTAAGAGGTCTTATCTATTGCAAGTCCTGGGGACTCAATTATCCAAGGTTGATCTACCTTTAGCTGAGGTCACACCATGTAGCCTCATGTGAATACTTTAGAGGGCTTTCTAATGTCAGTATAATATCAAGTTTTTTTTAAGTGAGTGAGAATATAATAAATAAAAAAAAAAAAAAAAAAAAAACCAAACAAAAATATTTATATAAAAAACAAAAAAAAAAAAAAAAATAATAAATAAAAAAAAAACAGTCTACTTTGTCTTAGGCCTGAAGGAGGGGAAGAAGAAGATCTTGAAGTCCAAAATTATGTTACTGTCATCAATATCAGAATTGGGATAATGGTAATTAAACAAATTACAGCATTAAGTTAGCATTAGCATGTGACAGTACTGGCAGCATGATGGGTACACAGCCCCAGCCATTTTTCTCTGTAGCTCTAGTTGCTTAAAAAATATATCGTACACAGTGATTCAGCTGGCCAGCTCTAACATTTAACACTGCCCTGTATTTTCTAAGTGCTGCTTGTTGTTACAAATAGCTTAATTTCAATTAGAAGCATAGAGATCTGGATCCCATTCCTGCAGGAGCGGTAAGAAAAAGCACTCAGCCTTCATTGTTTTAGCAGCTTTTCATGGATAGTGGGCCTTGATAACAGCAAGCTGAGGGCAGGCATGCTTTTCCTATGCATTGAACTAGTTGCTGATCCAGATACTACAGAATTAATGAAAATATTTCTGTAAATCTCAGTAGCTTTAGGTCAATCACATGGTCAAACTGTTTGAGTCAAACCTTTCATTCCTTTTCTACCTGTGGCAAAATGTCAGAAGATTATTGTCTTAAACTGAGCAACAGTCTATAATTGTTACCCCAGCTAAATCTATCTCACACAACGATATTATACCAAAACAAATAAAAGATGATATTTTGTAGTAGCCATGAGCAAAGAGAGGGGTGATGGAGGGTTCTAATGATGATTCTTGCTGGATTTTTTTCTGCTCTTTCTTCACATTTTAACCTCAAAAGTCCTCTCGTCTGTATCAGTACCATTCAGTTTTATAATCCCTGCTTATTGCATTAATTACCACCTTAACTAAGAGCCTTCTCCTATATCCATGTATGGATAAAATGTAATTGTCTGTTGGCTTCTGGAAATAGCCAGCACTAAATAAAACCAACCCATTAATTCATCAGAATTTCAGTCCCCAAACCAGGCTTGTGGGATGCAGATTAGTTCAAAAGATATTTGTTAACACTGAAAGATGCGTGTACAATTAAATGCCTTCTTTATTCAACGACTGTCTTCTTTTGTGCGGAATACAGCCCATTATCATTTATATGGTTATTTTATGTAGCTATATAGTTAGATGGAAGTGTAAGACTCCCCCACTCTTGCCCAGCCTGTCCGTGACATCCCTTGTTTAAAATATTTTTGAATGTTAATTAGGTTTTCACTGCCCCTGTCTTTAGTGTCTGCTAGAAGGCAGCTCCCATCCAGTAACCACCTTGAAGTTACCATAGATCTTGCTAATTATCTGTTTCCCCATAACTCCAACGGATAAGACCCTGTGCAATCTGTGACAAACGAGACCTAAATTATGCAGTAAGTGCCCCTGGATTCTCTGGTTTTCTAATGCAGCAAATTGGTAATACTGCAGTTTCAGGTAAACTTTAGAAATTGAGATTATTATTGCATTAAATATAAAATGAATAATCCATGAAAGAATTTCCTTGTATTATTTGTCACAGTAAATTAAACTTGTTTTACCCTACACCTGCATTTCCCCTCTGCTTCTGAATTGTACATGAAATAAGGAACTGAAGGGCAAGAACTTATCAGAGCAACTGACAGCAGCTTCACTAGCCACAAGACAATTTGGGATTTGGGGCACTAAGGAAGCCTTGAGAAATGATTTGAGACTCAGGATTCAGAACTCAGCACACATGTTCCTGCTTAGCAGACAAGCTTGCAAAAACCCTCTCTGGTTAACATTTAAATGGCATTGAGAGAAGCGCAATTTCATGGGAAAAGAGCACTGAGCTGCATGTAGCTGTTCTAAAGGACGTTTGGCAGAATGTCTATGGCCAGAAAGCAACAGCTTTATGGCTATATCCACACAAGGACTTTTAATGTTGCATTGCCTAAGTTTCGGGATGGAAGAGTATGTGATTTGAGGCAATGCTGCCTTATTTTTTGCCTGTTTTTGTGAGCCCGCTGAGTCAGACTGTAGGCAGGAAACACACTGCTCTTCCTCCACATGTGCTCATTTGGTGGATTCAGGTGGGCAAAGAGCTGCAGGTGGGCAAAGAGCTGTGAGATGAACCTCTGGCTGGCTGGCAGCTAGCTGCCCTATTGGTGACAGTTTCCACGAGGTCACATATACCAGGGGATTCCTGAGGGCTGAAACTTGAAAAGCCTTCAGGGCGTCTCTTTGTGGGTTAATCACTTAGACCTTGACTCTAATCCTGACCTGTGCCTCTGCAGAGCCTGTAATAGAATAATTGCTGGTAAGGCGTGAACCTATAGAGAGGAATCCACTTGTAACTGGGGAGTGCATTCGTTTGTTTCTTGAATGAAAACAAATTCAGCTGCTGGAATTTGATTCTGCAGTGCAGACTGCAAAGGCTATGGGCATTAAATGATTCATTCTCTGAAGTGCAGGTTATTCTGGTGCAGCTGGTAAGAGCTTTTGATACCAGAGCTGCAGCTTTGATGTCGCTTCTCTGAGTGGTGTTGCAAGTGAACCACTCAGTGTGTCCTTTGCTCCAGGGGCTCTGTTCTGGACCGGAATATGCAGTCCATGCTCTGATTAAGGACAGGTGGGCAGAGTCTTTAGGTAGGACTACAAAGACCCAGAGCAACGACAAAGTTCTCACTTGAAAAGGGAGTTTTACAGGTCTATCGCTAAAACTGCCTGTCAAGCATCCTTCAAATGATGTGTCAGACTTATTATCCATAGGTGAGAAGAGCATTTCACAACTTCCAGATGTGAAGATGATCCATGCTCTCTAAATATATTTATATATTTGCAATTTAAAGCAGGTTAGACATTCTCAAGATTTGTTTTTCCCCATCTTGGAAGCGTCACCCAAATTTTATCCTTGTCACTTTCCCAGCTTCTCAGCTGTCACCTTAGAAGTCAAACAGTACCAATAAACAGTATGGGAGAACACCCACTGCCTCTCAACAAGAGCTTTGTTAGGCTGCTCTTAAAGCTGGCCTCAGACCCTGAGATCTCTGGGGCTGGCCTGGTAGTCTGGTGGACACCTATATTCATAGAATCAGAGAGACATGGAATGGCTTGTGTTGGAAGGAACCCTTAAGATCACCTAGTTCCAACCCCCATGCTATCAGCAAGGACATCTCCCACTAGACCAAGTTGCTCAGAGCCGCATCCAGCCTGGCCTTGAATGCTTCCAGGGAGGGAGCATGCACAACCATGCTGGGCAACCTGTTCCAATGTCTCACCGCCCTCATAGTAAAGAATTTCTTCCTAATATCTAGCCTAAATCTACCCTCTTCCAGTTTAAAACCATTTCCCCTTGTCCTGTCACTACCTGCCCTTATAAAAAGTCCCTCCCCAGCTTTCCTGTAGGCCTCCTTCAAGTACTGGAAGGCTGCTACAAGTTCCCCCCAGAGCCTTCTCTTCTCAAGGCTGAAGAGCCCCAGCTCTCTCATCTGTCCTCATAGGGGAAGGTGCTCTATCCCTCTGATCATCTTCTTGGCCCTCTTCTGGACCCACTCCAACAATTCCATGTCCTTCTTGTGCCAGGGGCCCCAGAACAGGATGCAGTGCTCCAGTTAAGGTCTCATGAGAGCAGAGGGGCAGAACCACCTCCCTTGACCTGCTGGTCACACTTCTCTTGATGCAACCCCGCAAGTGAACATTGCTGGCTCATACTGAGTCTTTCATCAGCCAACACTCCCAAGCCCTTCTCCTCAGGGCTGCTCTCAAGCCATTCTCCACACAATGTATTTGTGCTTGGGATTGCCCCCCATTCAGGTGCAGAATCTTGCACTTGGCCTTGCTGAATTTCATGAGATTTGTATGAGCCCACCTCTCAAGCCTGTCCAGGTCCCTCTGAATAGCATCCTTTCCCTCTAGCATGTCAGCTGTACCATTCAGCTTGGTGTCATCTGCAAACTTGCTGAGGGTGCACTTGATTCCACTGTCCATGTGAAACTCCTGCAGTGTTGTATTTCTCAGCAAAAAGTCTGATGCACAATGAGAATCCTTGGGAATCACATGGCTGATACCTTATGATAGTCTGCTTCTGGCTGGCTGTCACCCTGTCTCCCATCCAGCTAGTTTCTTGCTGGCCCCTGTCCTGGCAGGAAGCTGTCTGTATGCGCCACTTGGCTCTGTGTCCATCTGCCTGGCAGATTACAAAGGAACATGTTGTGTTTTGGAGATTCTGCAATATCTCCACTTAAAAAAACATTCCTCTGTTTCCAAAATAAAAGCATTGAAGATTTTTTGCTTTTACAAAGGCTGTTAAATATTTGTCATTTTTATTATTATTATTTTCCATGATTACATGCAAAATATTCTAACCATTTCAATTCTGTGCCTGACCAGACCTCCAGAACCCAGTGGGGAGTTGTCTAGGGCCCAGCCACATCCATAGCTTAATCAAAATCTTCTGGCATCAAGTACATTGATGAGGAAAAGGATTGTTTTGTTTCAAATTTTCTTTCAGTGCTCTTTCACTGTTGGAGGATTAGCTGATAGAGGAGCAGATGTATAAATCACCTGGGCTGAATACTGGGGGCTTTTCCAAAGGGATGCATTATGTTTTGGCACTACTCACAGTCGATGAGGATTAAGACTCCAAATGCCTTTTGTTCTCCTCAGTTCTGCCCAATATTAATTATTCAAACTGAGGATGGCTTACTCTTCTGCCTAAATGATATCTAAAATGGAGGACTACAGCTCCTCTTCAGGGGAATAAGCAGAGATGATGAAAGTGTCTGAAGTAATAATCACAGTGAGAAGATTCACTTTTGTCATTCAGCAGTTCTGAGTGTTATTAGCTTGTTCCTTTATATAAAGTCTCCTCCCAGCTCCCTTTTTTTTGGCAATAGAAATGTGATTTGCATCGTATCTTTTTCCCAAGAGGGAGATACTGGAGACCCCTCAGGATTTGATTAAGATTTCTCTCACTGAGTTCACATTTGTCTTGTAATGATTTGTGAGTAGCTTAACTTGTTTGAAATACTAATGCTAGAAGTTTGATATAATTGACTCAGCCCTGGATCTTTCATAAACTTCACAAATTCTTTCTTAATTTCTTTCTTTACAATGGTCTGTGTAAGAAGATCAGCAATCATCATTAAAATGTCATTTATATTCTGTATGACATTATTCTCCAGACTTCCTACAATTTATACCTGCAAGATGTGATTTTTTTTGTAATTTCTGCAAGTTAGAAGACCGCTGCAAAAAGGAGGCATATGCTGAAGATATAAGAGCTGTGATTAACTTTGACTCCAGCCAAAGAGATTTTGACATGGAACCGTATCTATTGATCTAGCACGTAACATCATCCCATTATCCACAAAATCCAGGATTCCTCTTTAAATTACTCAATTCAGCTCCTTTTAAGACTTCCTTTGCATCACATGATAGTGGCATATATTCTATTTTTTTATACTTCTTCATACACTATCTGCTAATTAACACCCTTGAAAAAAATTCTCTGGTCTCCACTAACTAATCAGGTAGCAGAGTCCAACCCATTAGATAGAACATTGGGGAGTGTTTTTACATCAATATTGAACAAGCAGATATACCTGTGAGACGGAAAATCAAATTTGTCTTTGTTAAGTTCCAAGTCAATTAAAGATAGGTTTCTATTGATTTTGAAATTTGCTGAGATTCCAGGAAACTGACTTAACAGGTTTGCAAGCAAAACCCTTATTGTACCTAGTGTCTTAGTATGACTTTGTTCCTGGTACTTTTTTTTTTAGTCTTCTACCGTTTCCTCACAAATTCCTTCACTTTTATTTCTGCTAAGCTTTTCTAGCTGCTTTTCACCTAGGATTTGAATTACTGTGTTGTCAGCTGTTAACCTCGGCGTAGAGTTTGATCTTTTAAAACTTCTTTATCCATCCTATCAGTTTTGCCTAAATGGCAATAACCACTCGCAAACGAAGCACAATTTGTGATTATGCCTCTGAGGTATCCCTGTTTAACACCCCTCACAATATCCCTCCAACTGTAGGAAATGGCCATTCTTTCTGCTTTGCTGAAGACAAATGGTGGTAATGGACTGATTAGAGTCAAAATATTTTAAACAGCTAAGGGAGACTTAAAAAAATAACTGCTATCCTAACGATCTCTGTGTAGGTATTCCTTGGGTCAGCTAGACTTTTTCTTTTTTTTTTTTTTCCTTTTTTACAATAGGGTTAAACTTATTCCTTCTTTACAGGACTGAGTAGCTGGCCTATAAACTTGGTGACCCTCTGCCCAGCCTCTCAGATGCATGACATTGTAGATGTTTGCAGGCCGTGCCTAACACACTGACGGCACTGCACATTTCACAAAGTAAGATGGACAGTCATCTGGGGATGGGCAATTCTTAGGCCTGTCTGCTTTCCCTTTTTAGTTTTGCCAGTGCCCAGGGAAAAAAAAATCAAGGTTTATTGGGCTACAGAAAAAAAGAAAGAAGGAATGCACCTTCTTTCCTTATTTGTATGGGTACTTCTTCATGAGGGAAAAGGACAACATTTTAATCATTGCTTCTGGAACAATTTCCATGTTTTAAACCATGACTCTTGAATAGAAAATTGAAAAGCAGTTTTGGAAATAGTTCTTCCAAGATGAGAAAAGTGGACCTGAAAATCCTCATGCCCTTGCATTTTGTGGGCCAGTGCTGGAGGATGTGGTTGCACATGGTCACCTCCTCTTCTTAAGCTGTCGTATTTTTACAAGGAGCAAAGAGGCATGCTTGCTGCTGTTCAATAAAATGCATTATAAGTCATTACAACTCCAAGGCAGCACAGAGGCAGGGAACTCATGCCCCACTATGGCTGCATGGCACTCAGCTCCCTTACCTTCAGTACTACTGCCTCACTCCAGAAAGCTTCTAGCTCAGTGTCTTATCATTTTGGGTTTGTCATTTTGGGGCACCTCTGTTCGTAAATGCCGAGCATCAAGCTAGACTTATTTCGCACTCTCCTCTCAGTTCTGGGCACCCTTTCTCTCTGATCAGTTCTTCCTCTCATATTCTGCTGAACTCATTTCTCATTTCTCATAGAAACTATGAGATATGAGATATATAGAAACTATTTTTCACTTTAAAAAAATCCTTCTAGGTGTCCATTGTCTTTTAAGTAGCACAGCACGGCACGGGGGAGAGCAGAAAAGCTATGACACAGAAGTGAAAATACATAATTGTTTGCAATGTATATGATGTGCATCTGTAACATATATCCGGGAAATTCTCTCTCTCTCTCTCAAGAGTTCCTTTTGTAGAAGTTTAACTGTTTTTTAAGAGTTCCTCATTCTTTATGTCAGTCTGATCTGGGATTTCTTTCAATCCAATGTTATTTCTTCTCTCTCAACTCTCCAAATTATCTGTTTTTCAGGATCTTGCTTTCAAGCTCCTGAAGTCTCTTATCTGTATCAGTAACTGTATCTGAATGCTTGTTTAAGCCTGCCTCAACTTCAGTCACTCTACCTTTTATTGCAATTCCCTGAAAGAGGCATGCATCAAAGCTTTCATTGATGTTAGCTCAGACACTAATTCTCTAATGTCTGCCAATCTTCCTCTGTTGTACTTTGTTCACAGAACAGCGTTATGCCTCTGGGACCTCCTGGGGTCCCAGTGCTTCTCTCTGGCCACTTGCAAAACTATTGTTAATGTCAAAACTGTACCTCTGCACAAGTGCACTGGCACTGGAGATCAGCACATATTTTCAGTGGGGCGTTGGGATGTCCTACTTCCCAGAAAAGCATTAAAATTGGCATACTGATGACCTTTTTTAAAACATTTCCCCTGCTCTGTACAGCTGTTTCTATCCATTTTTTCTTCTTTTAGATCTCTGAAACTTTCAAGCTGTAATAGGATGAATTTAGCCTCTCTGGTCCAGTTTGGGATGCATCACTCAAGGCTGCATCTTCACGGTTCTCCTTCATGCAGATTATATAGAAGTACTGACAAAGGTACCTCCATTCCCCATTCCCCTGCCTTCTAAAGGTGGTCGCCCAAATGCAGGTCTAAGGGCTCAAACTTCTCCTTTTGCCAACAAGTAAAATCCCATAGTCCAGCTTATTTCTCATTTATAACTTTCCTGTCATATGGATGTGAAAAAAAATGATTTACTGCATTCTGCATTTCTCTGAAGTTGGTCTGTGCCTTCATCCTTCCCTTCCTCAGTAGAAGAAATGCCTTTTTTGCTCCCCTGCTTTTTCTCCACAGCCTTCTATCTAGCATTGCAGAAAGTTATTCATTAGATCCTTGAAGCAGCTGCCCTCAGTCTGACATTGCTTTCTGCTCAGTTTGTTTTGAAGGCAGTCCCTGACGAAACTAAAACCAAATGCCCCATCTTGTGATGAGATTGCCTGATATGGTTTCCCTGGCTATTGTGAAAATGTATGCATAGAGTCTGGCGATGTCAAAATGGTCAGGAAGAGATGTTGTAAACATGTGCTTTCAGGAAATTCTGGGGATACAGGTGAATCCTAAATCCCAGCTCTCTCTGTGTTTTGCATGTATCTGAGTGAATGACACAAAGCTCACTGACTGTTCCCAAAGCAGTCATCTTTGGAGATGGATAATCACCGCCTTCAAGTGTACACCAATGAACCAGCTTTGCCAACTCTGACAAAAAGATCACGAATGTTGTCTGCTATATCCATTACCCATTGCAGTGAAACAATGCTGACACTAAGGACAGGGAGGGCTCCCACTTAGGGCAGAAATGCTCATAGCACGAGGAGCATGCCCCACTCTGTGATTTGATGGACAGCCCAGATTCACGCTCAATCTGAGCTCACAATGCTTTTTGGATGACTTGATAACCCAGCCATGCACTTCAGATACACAGAAAGGCAGACACTGGAAGATCCAAGTAGCGTGTGCTATAGGAGCCCATTTTGACCTGGTGGAAATATGATGTTTATTCCCCTGAGCTTGGATTTGTGACAGTACTGCAATGAATCCTATAGCTCCCAGGTTCCCCGTCACAGGAACTGCAGAGGCAGCCTACAAGAGAGAATTCATTGCCCATGATATTGTTCCCATCTAAATTAAAACATGGAAACCTCCATCACTATCTCTGGAGATGAAGGAATCAATCAGCAATTCTTGCCCTCCAAGAACAGAAATCTATGAAATTGTTTCCTTTGCTTTAATCTACAGGGATATCTGTACATTCTGCTCTTGCTTTCTGTTCAGTTCTCTGCAGGATTTCGAAACTCTGATTTAGGTGCTAATATGCTGCGGTGAGTTCCCATCCCCAGGCAGCTTCATCATCTCCAGGCTGTGTCGGCTTAAACTCTTAACCTGTCATAATACTGTGATTAAGACCCATCATACATTTGAGCAGTTCAAAAGCCCATCTCTGCTTCACCACTGGATGCTCCCTCTTGCACAGTAAAAGGCAAAATCAATTGCCCCCAGTGTGAAACAGAGGGAAGCCAAGTGAGCACTTTCCATGGCAGTTTCCAACACTACAGTGGAGCTCCCATGCCATGCTTATGCTATATCTTCAGTTCTGCTGTTTCCAACCTTCCTGGTCTTTGTGTGAATTAGACAGAATAATCTCCCTTTTTGTTTTTTCCTTCATCCTGCTGATAATTTGGAGTGATTTTTAAAAGACTATGAGCTTACATTGCAGTATTACACAGGTCTGTATGAATTTTCAATCACATCGCACCACTTTAAATTACTCGTGTTAAAATCCATATGTCACAGGTGTTCTCAATACCTTATGTGTCATATGGGTATTGCTAAGATAGCCCCGCTTCTAGCAGTAATCACAAAGACTGAAAAAATACACAGGGTCCAACTTAAGAAGATAAATGACAGTGAGTCTTTAGACCATGAGAACTTAGTACAGTGCTGCAGATAGCACAGGGCCTGCCTGCAGAAAGGATTTCTTGCTTTGTCCTGTGCAGTCTCAGAGGGTGTGTGTGTGTGTGTGTGTTAGTTATTTCCGACATCCCTGTACAGTGGAATAAAAGCAGTTGAACAGTAGTAAGCCTGGATGCTTACTGCCAGACAACAGCTTAAATCAAAACAAAAGAGGAAAGCCGTGTTTCTGAACTAAGCACAGACAGTGGATATGCTAAACCAGAATATTTGCAGGAGTCAAGCAAAAATAACTGTGTATGTAAAAAGCCTTTTTTTTTTTTTGCAGTTCATATCAGTCCGATTCCTATCTTGCATTCAATGATCAGGAAGAAAAGAGCTCCATTGTTTAGTGACATTTCCGAATATTTATAGTTCTCTAGTAGTAACCTTTTGTTTGGTAGATAGTGGGGTTTGCACAGCATGCTGAGTATGTCATTAAACATTTGCCTGAAGATCTGAGTGTTAGCATCAATGACAGAGTTTCCTAAACATGTCACATTTTCTTTGGCTGTCATGAAAAATTATAGCTACTGTGACTCACACTTTAATAGCAGCTATTTGTGATATTTTAACCTAATGTACAGCCCCAGAGGAGAAACAACAGACACAATAAAGCATCTGCCAGTGACTTGCTCGAACGAAGGGACTCTGAGCATTATTAGGATGCCAAATTAAAGAGAAAAGGCTCTTGTGTCAAATGCCAAAGGGTCTTGGTGTTTGTTAACTTCACTGTAATTTATGTCTTATCTCTGAAAGCCTATGAAAAGAAAGAGAAGAAATATTCCTTTCCTCTCTATTGTCCCTCTCTTTGTACTAAGTGGCATAGTTTTTGTGATAGAAAGGGTTAAATACTTTTAAAAAATAATGCATAAATGAATACCTTGTGGGCAAGATTACCTTCCAGCCGATCATAATAATGTTTTGGTTTTCTTCAGTGTAAATTTTAACAAATAAAACAAGCATGGAATGAGGCAAGAATTATGGATGTCATGTGAAAAAAACAAATTGTATTACATTTCCCCATCTTTTCTCTCAAACACTTTGTTTGGATTTTTCTGTAAGAGAACATGAAGAAGTGAATATTTCAGGTATCTGTAAAGGAAAACTTTCTGTTCTTATTCATCCGGGTTCTTTCCTTGTTTTTGCCAAAATCTCATATGTTATCATTACACAGATCAGGAAATTCATCCATGCCTTAATTTGTCCACCTGTAAAATAAGAATAGAAATATTTGCCGCCTTTGTAATTAAATTCAGCCTTGCTTGGAAGTAGTTTAAGAACTTGGAGGGAAGATGAAATAATTGCACAAATGGTACATTTTTGATTGATACAAGTTTAGAAATGTATCCCATATGATTGGGATGACATCCCCAAAAGCTGAGCTCCAGAGGAAATGCAAACAACTACCACTAACTGCATCCAGTGATGGAGCTCCCAAGTCTACCTTAAAAGTGTAGATGAATACATCATTCTGGGGCAATGTCATCAGCCGCATAGACCTCTTCACCTTGGAGTAAAGGAGCCACTGCAGGATTTATAACAAAGACCAAGCTCTGCAGTCCCACGTGTGACTTCACTATATATCATTTTCTTTAAAGTGTTTGTTTCCCCACCGGAAAAAAGAAGTCCATGAAATGTGATGTTGCTTTTGCTTGTAAGTGTGGACATTCTGTAAATCAGACCATATCATGTCAGCTATGTTCACATTTCAACATAAAACTGTGATAGCACCTAACCTGCTTTGTGAAATACGCTCTCAATAAATAGAGCTGAAAAGTAAAGTTGCTTACTGAATTAAGAAGCAAAATAGTCTTAAGTAAACTTAGATTTCCCTTTCAGACCTAAATGTCCAATGGATTTTATCTGTTAGGCTGATAACCATAAATTTAGAAGTTATTATTGAAAATCTGTAGATTGCACTCTTTAAGTGCACCACCTAAGCAAGATTTGCAGGAAAGGAAGTCTACTTGAGATCATCTCCTCGTTACACACAGATTGCATTTTCTATTTTCACTGACTATATTCTCTGCTCTGAAATAGGTCTTATCTTGTCTGTAGCAGATGTGTTAGCACAAGTACGTAGATCGTCATGTGCTTTAGTTTTGCCTTGTAGTGCAACACTTGATTCTTCCTCTCAGAAACACCAGTGTTTATTTCTACCTGATTATGGTATATCTGGGTGAGCGCTATCATGCTTTTCCCAAGGGGATTGTCAAGACAGAGCTGAAGTTTCTTATTATCATTTGATCGCAAGGAGCATATGTGAATTTTGCGTTTCTCTTCACAACATTTAAATGGAATTGGTTAGTAGGACTGAAAGACTGCAGCTGTCAAGTGTTGTCATAAGATCATTTAGAGACAGAAGCTAAGAACTGGGATCCTACTAAGATTGTCCTTTCAAATAGAGATTGCAGAAGAGGAAACAATACTATCAATGGCAGGTATTTTCAAAACAAATGTTTCAACATTTGATTAAAAAGAAGAGAACAGGAATTTTCCATTTAAATCTAATGGATACAAAAATACAGTCAAGCAAAGCAGAAGATGTCCTGGTACAGGACTCTTCTTTTTGTCTCAATGCCAGGGCAGATAACCAATTACATCGACAATGTGATCTCTCACTGGTAATGGCTTGGGCTGGGATGGACATGGACATCCACATCAAGAACTGCAAATATTCTTCAGAAGACATCATCAGCATGGCCTTGCACTGTGCAGAATCACTGGAATTCAGACATTTTAAAACAAAGTTTGGCAAGGTATAGTGCATAGCTCAGCAGCAAAGTGCAAATTCATTGTGAGTTAATATTGTTTCAAAACTTTCTGTGACATTGTCCTGTCAAGGCAAGAGTGAAAACAGATGTAACAGAACATTCAGCCCATCCAATAAACTATGCCTTTCCTTTCTTAAGGCATTCAGATGGTGTGGGAAGGGATATGTGGATGTAAGCTGAGTTACTAGTGAAGGACAAGGGAAGGGGGAGAAGGTGGGAGGGAGGTTACAGAAGGAAAAGCAATCAACAACAAGGTGGAAGAAAGTATAAAACATCCTGATTTATACTTTTTCTCCACCTCTTCTGTTGATTGCTTTTCCTTCTAGAGACATATCTTTTCTCTTCTTCTACAAGGTGTGATGGGAGCTGATTTACACTGCCTTTCCAACAGATAGTTAACTCACGCTTCTATTCAAGAAAAAAAAAATATTAAAAAATTAATAAACTTTACCTTGTTCAACTAGTTTAATTTGTCTTTATCGGCTTTTTTATTTCATGCCAATCAGCTGTATTGGCAATACATAAAACATGGTTGAATTTGTTGCCATAACAAGCAGTAATAATAAGCATGCCTGTATTGCCTTAAAGGAACCATGCAACAGTAGGTACCTGGACAGAAGGGAGCCCTGGGTTGTTCAGCAGATAGCGGTGTTGTATAGACTGTGTATCAGTTGTATAACTGATGGAACAGTATAACAGATAAAGTCCATTTTTTCCTTGTTTATCTGCTCTGATGTTGATACACATTGCTAATCCTTTTTGCAGGAGCTGCTTAGTAAGTGGTGTCAAGGGGAAAATAGGTCACACAGATCCGGGCAGCCTTGGTCCCCTCTCAGTGCTGAGCAAGAGTATGAAGGGGAAAAACACATCCTTACAGACAACACCTTTTTGTCCCTTCCCTAAAGAAAAGAAATCAGCCCTGTGATCCACTGTGGGGCAAGGGGGGCAGGGCAGTGAGGAAGAGCAAGGATGGCCGCAGCCTAGGCCTAAAACAAGCCAAGTCCAGTAGGATCTAATTCTTGGAAAGGTGAGGTTGATCCAGTTGCACATTTGAAACATCTTGTTTATTTGTAACAGACAGTTTACATAACACTGCATATAAACTCTTCAGAGATGTAAGGAGGAATAACCACTTGTGACATATGTGAGAAGTAAATTTCCAAAATTAAAGACAAAACATCGGATCTGTTGCCAAATAATTTTGCAAGAATGACATCAGGAAAATGTTGCAAAGTAGAGGAAAAAAAACCATTTTGATATTTTCACTCAAACATTTCTGAGAAATTCTTTGGTTGTATCATAACTTTTTATACAGTATAAACATCTGAGAAGCCCAGATGTTATGAAATGTAGTAACTGTTATCATTGTTTCCAATAGTGAATTCCAACCAGGATTGGATTGTACTAAAAAATGGTGTCCCTTACAGGTGCTCGTTGTGCTGAAGTGGCCAGCGGGCTTCTTGCTTTCCTGCTTATCATCTTCCCCATGTAAACAACTACTTCCCATTTCTCACAGACCCCTGTCATGTTTCAGATGTCATAGCAGAAGTGAAGAGTAGGACAGCAACCTGCAGTTCTCATTTGCAAGGCAATCAGAACAGCAATTTCCCACTTACATGGATTTGGCTGGCAGGCTGAGGTTTCTTTCAGAAGCAACATGCCACCCTACAGATCTAGGCAGTGATCCCGTGGCTTTCCTGACTTCTTGCAATCTTTATCCAGGCTGATGGCTGCTGTGAACCACCACAGCAGTCTTCATCACACTTGCAGGAAACTTCAGTGCCTTCAGCTTGCTTGCATGTGCAGATGAACTGCTTTGGACTTGGCTTTTTTTGGACCTACTGAGGCCTCACATCGTTATATCAGAGCCCCTGCTTGTTGCTGGTGCTGGAAGAAAGGACATGGATGGCTCTTGCTTCAGTCCTGGTAAGAACAGCAGCATTTTCCACATCACCTGCTGTGTCCTGATGCCCTTTTAATGCGAGGTCCTTCCGAGCAGTAACTCTGTGACAAAGATTCAGTACAGCACCCAGCAGACAGAGTTGTACTGTCTGCTAGAGGCCTCCAGGATTACAGCTGAAGTGCTAATATCAGCTGCTAGGAGCTTTAGAACAAGTTCAATAGGATTTCGTGTCTGATGTGTGCATTGAAACAAAGACAGCTTTTCAAAGGTCTGTCTCTACATCCCACACCTAAGTGACCTGTCAGGGTTTCATCTCAACTTGACGTTTTGGCAGTACTCTTTGGGTAAGAACTGAGAAGGTTGAATTTTGTCAGAATTTGACTTGAAAGCGTTTTTAACAGTCTTGCTTCTTATTCCCTTCTGGCAAGAAAAGAAATGGTTTACATGTGGGAATCTCGTGAAGCAGAAAATTCTGCTCTTATGCTGCGCTTCCTTTTGTGACAAAGGCCACACGAGTGTCTTAGTGAGTGGTCTATATCATGGCCACCACCTCATTCACACTTAGAAGAGGGACTGTTCCCTGTCCCTGCAAGAATGCTGCACTTGTCTTAGACTGCCTTTACACAGCTACTATACTAAACAAGCTGCTATATTCATTTCTGAGTCTGCCTAAAACTCGGAACAAAGATATCAGTACATTTTTAATATGAAATAGATGCCCTTCTTTGCCCTTGGGTGATAGAATAAGAAGTAAACAGGTAATATAACATTTCTTTTATATTCTATATTATAGCATAAACCATAAGAAACAATGACTGGCACGATGGTATTGAAACCTTTGACAATGGTTTTGTGCTGGCTCACCTAGTATATTTTTCTTTCCTGTGAAGCCACTTAGGAGGAAATGAGTTCTGGAGGCAGTTAATCATTTGTGCAAGTGCAAGGTGTGGGATGGGAGATAGGATTCACAGGCAGCAAACAGCAGGAAGACTCTGAGAGAATGTGTATTCTGAGTGCCATTAATTTGCATTGAGTACACTGGGCTAGAAGAAGTGGCCTAGTTAATTAAACCATCTCACTGAAATGGATTCAAAATACATTTAGTTCAGCATTAAAATCAGCTTTAGCCTCCATTCCACACGGGTTATATTGAGATAATTTACACTGTATCTTAAGAAGTTCAGATATAGATTATGCAGTATTGGATTTTCTAGAGCAAAGTTGCTTGTGTAAATGTTGCACAACATCTGCATGCCCTCACCTCATTCACTTCAAAATGTCAGTACAGACAAAAAAGTAAAGGCTGAGATTCTTGGAAGACTGGCTGATGTAAGTGAGTGGCCATTGGAGCTGTGCATAATTTCTCACTTACAGACATCTGCAACAAAAAAAACTTGGAGTTTGATAACTTCTATTTATTCCTTTGTGTTCACTCAGTAAATCACAATGCAAGCCAGTATGGTTAGCTCAGGCTTAGAATATTGAGAGTGATGTATGTCTGTATTGAAGTACACTGATGAGCCAAGTAGAGGAAGTCAAACTCAAATAACATCTGTTTGATCAACATCTGGCTCTATTCACTTTTATTATCTTCATCACATTCCCCATACAACAAAATGGGTGTTATTTGCGCAGATAATACATAAGGGAGAAGAGTCCACTATGTACACAGATGGTAGACCTTCATCTCAAATTAAAATTACCATCTTTTGGTAGCCCAAAACTTGTTTAAATGAAAGCAATAATGCCCACAGGAGTGCAAAGAACAACTGCATTGTTGTACAACCCCCCTATTTTCTTAAACAGTGAAAGATTATCTTTAATTTAAATATTTTTAAAATTTTAATTTTGTCTGAGGTTTTACCATCTGTGTGCGCTGAACTCCTCCCTGTGCTCTTTGTGAAGCTCCTAGTCTCTCAGCTGAGAGGTCCAGAGATAAGACAGGCTGGAGAGATGTTCAGCAGAACAGAGCAAAATTTATTTTAAAGAGAAATTTTAATAACTGGAAGGATAAAACTATTCAAAGTGAAGTTGCATAAGCTCAAGTTTTGCATTTTATGAAGTATTTCACTGAAGAAGAATGAATACCAGAAATACAGTAGGGTACTCTGTCAATAATTCCATGAGATGTTACAATTTAAAAAAAAAAAAAAAAAGTGTATCAACACAGAAACTATTGCCTAAAATCTTGAACTCACAATCAGATTTATGGTCAAGGGAATAACAGTATTTACAGCCCCTCAATGCAGAGGAATTGGAAATATTTGAATGAATAAGATTATACTTGTGAGGGTTTGTAAGACAAGTCTGTGAGAAGCTATAGTCATAGAATCATTTTATAGAGTGGCTTAGGTTGGAAATGACCAGAAAATTCATCTAGTTCCAATTCCCCTGTCTTCGACAGAGTTGCCAACCACCAGATCAGGCTGGCCAGAGACCCATCCAACTTGGCCTTGAACACCTACAGGCATGGGGCATCCACAGCTTCTCTGGGCAGCCTGTGCCCATGCCTCGGCGAGTTCTGAGTAAAAAATCTCCTCCTATTATCTAAACTAAATCTTCCTTCTTTTAGTTTAAAACCATTTCCCCTTGTCACTGTCAGACCATGTAAAAAGCTGGTCTGGCTCCTGTTTATAAACTCCCTTTAAGTACTGGAAGTCTGCAGTGAGACCTCACCAGAGCCTTCTCTTCTCCAGGATGAACAAGCCCAGCTCCCTCAGCCTTTCTTCACAGGAGGAGTGCTCCAGGATTGAAGATGTCAAAACCATAAAACATTGGTGGATGATTTTGTACATGCTGATAGTTTTTGCATGAAAGTATTATCTTGATTTTGTTGTTCAAGGTATGAGAGTGCAGAGTCAAACAGGAATTAGATTTCTGATGTGGTTGTTACCAAGGATTTGCATTACTCCTGAACATAACACCTACAAGCAGAGAGAAGTGTGGACACTTCAGCAATCCATAGGAAATCAATTTTGAGACTCTTAATAAGTATGTGAAAATGTTATCATTACCTTCATAGCTTGAAGTCATTCTGTGACCCAGCATTTCAGCTTACTTCATGTCACGAGTTGTATTTATAAAACATACCCTTTGTAATCAACATGAGTAAATTGCAAACAAGCAAGATTGTGATATCAGCACATCAAAAAAGGCTCCTAAACTGCACATGACAACCAACACATGAAAATGGGATATAGTGAAAGAAACTGTCATTCAGATCAAATAGGTGGAAAAGAAGTAATCTATAAAATAATGATTGAAAATACATATTTCAAATTTCCATCAAACGGCATGCATTGCTTTTCAAGATAGTTACTGCATGCTATTTCACTGCACATATAACTCCTAATAAGAAACTATATTTTAATAGAAGACACGTAAATTCAGATGCAAGTTAGTTGACAGGCCACAAAATGCAAAACAACCATAAAATAAGTATCTCCTCTATTTTTCATTGTGATGTTTCCTTCGCATGTAGCAACTGGTTTTAGTATCCAGAAATAGACAGTAAAATGGTACCTACAAAGCTGACTGCAGATACGTGAAGTGTCATTAATTCAGCAATAGTACCATTTGAACCTTGTCATTACGAGCAGATTTTGGTTATGAGCCATTACTATTTTAACCAGAAAGTCATTAGTAACAATAATAACAAATCCTAAGGGGATTATTGCTAGAATAAACTATTTTTTATTACTTTAAACCTTCAGAAAAGCATGGTCAGTTTTTAATTTTGTTTCCTTGAAATGTCTCTGCATGAAGAAGTGTTTCTGTTCACACAGAAATACAAGATTTGCTGCAAGTGCACAACACAACTTGAATGGAATTTCTTCACAGAGTGTATGGCAAAAGGTCTCCCCTGCCGGTATTATTATATTTGTGATATTGATTCTTAGTCATGGCTGCTCTTATCTGCCTTCTTTCTTTTCTGATGACTACACTATAGCTTGCCTTGATCAAGGGGACCTGAGGCACATCTGTCGTAGCCTCTAACAGCATCTCTTGCAACAAGCTCTCACTCTGTTTTGATTTAGCTAGGTAGGTACAATTACTCTCAGATGAGCCTTTGAGGGGCAGAGATATAGTTTAGGCCAGGCAATATTATTTTTGTGTGTGTACACAGAGTAAGCCTAATATTTAGACTCATTCTCTCTATATCTGTTAAAATGCAGAAATTTATTTTATAGATATCTCCCCCAACAAGGTTAAATCATACAACTCAGGAGAAATAAGTTGACACAGAAATGTATATTTCATGAGAATAGTCCCAGGTCTGTATCACATTCACATGAATATAGCTAGAGATAGGAAAGACAGATAAGAAAGAGAAGACATAAAGAGCATCTTACCTTTCTGGAAAGCAGAGATCACTTTCCCTCAGGAGACACAGTATTTCCTAACTTTGATCCTATCAGGCTGGTCAGGAAAGAAGTGGTATCTCTTTTATGGTATTCCAGGATCCCCATCTCTAAGTCCCTGCTGGAAATCTATCTTTTAAAGCACACAATTCTTTATTTTACTCAAAAAATATATAAAAAGGCAACACACAAAATTCTGGCCTCGTTACTTTTATGAATAGGCTAGAGAAACGGGGACCAATGTTGTCCAGAAAGTAAAACCAGAAGAAGGCAGATAGCATCAAGGCAAACTAT
This sequence comes from Pavo muticus, assembly GCA_016647715.1. Lineage (NCBI taxonomy): Eukaryota > Metazoa > Chordata > Aves > Galliformes > Phasianidae > Pavo > Pavo muticus. Next base: position 1,202,078 of record JACDJE010000051.1, read on the forward strand.
ACCAGATTTGTTAATATTTTCCTTCTCTCCTTCATTAAATTGTGTTCTGTCTCTTTAAATGACTGTTTTACCAAATATATATATTTACAGAACTCTTAATAACAGCCTTCCATTTCCAGAGGCATACAACAATGCCACCTTTTAGATGTGATAATTACTTTAAATGTTTCACTAAGTCTTCTGGTAGGCAGGTTTAATACTTAGGCCCTGTCTCACAACATTTCAGTACAAGATGTCTCTTGTGTTTTGTCTGACAATTTCTGAAGGCGGAATTGCTGCCAAATGCAACTGAACAGCACAGTGGGTGAGGCTGCTGAGGAGTCAGCCCAGTAATCTTGGACAGTTCAGCAGCTCAGAGTGGATGATTTCACACAAAAATGGGATGCAGTGTCACCTTCCTCATTCTGTATTTCCCCCTGCCAGACAGAATGCCTGTGGTAGACAATGTCTATACAAAAATTTGGCATAATCTGTCCTCTAAGCACTGCTTGTGTGCAATTTTGAATGTGGTTTCCAACTGTTACCTGGTACATTGGATCTTTTAAAATCAAAATGACATTGAACAGAAAATATGCATATATATCTACTGGCCCTTTACACACTTCCTCAAAAGACCAGGTAATATCAATGTCTGGCAGCAAATTCACAACTTTACTCACTGTGTCCAGTCTTCAGTGCTTCACTTCTTCCTAAAGATGAAGCACTCACCCAGAACTAGTGAGAGAGGTCTGTTCCCAGCTGTCTCCCCATTTGTTCCTTTTTCACAACACTGTCTGTCTCTTCCTGATTCCTTCTCCAACTGTCCTTTATTAACTTATTTTTTTCTTTTGCAAGGATAATAGCTATGTTTTCATGCAGAAACAAATCAGCAAATTCACAGATAACAGATGATGTATGAGAGATTTATAAATTAACAGATAGCAATCAGTATAGCTACCCAGTAATTATTACAATGAGGAAATGGGTGATTTAGGACACTGCTAATTAGACAAGAAATTTCACGTCCAGGTTATTAGTTACAGTTCTGCCAGGTTAGTAGCAACTGAAGGACAATACCTTGTCCTCTTTGGACAAGCTGGTGGCATGTGCTAAAGTGTTGATGGACAAAGTCAATAATAGGCTTTCACATTTTTAGAAGGAGGGAGAAAGCACAAAAGAATTTCTTCGTTCTTTGCTCTTCTGCTAGGAAATCATAGAATCATAGAATGACTTGAGTTGGAAGGGACCTCAGAAATCATCTAATTCCAAGCCTCCTGCCATGGGCAGGGTAGCCAGCCACTAGATCATACTTCCCAGGTACTTATCAAGCCTGACCTTGAACACCTCCAGGGATGGAGCATCCTCAACTTCTCTAGGCATATGCCAAAACTCATGCCATTCCTGTGCATACATTCTTCAGCTTTGTAAGAGAAACTATTTTTTTGAAGAAAGAGCTTATTTTCAGGCCAAGAAACTTAAATGCTGAGAAGGAAATATGGGCTTGGTGTTATTCCCAGGGTTTTTGCATTTCCCAGAGGACTGGCCATGGTTTCACTCCAGAGACTCCTGTGTGTTACTGACCCATCATCATAAAGAGTAAATATAGGTGGGCAATTTCAGCTAATGTAACAAAACACGGGATCAAGGAATCTCATTGCTGAAGTTCATTTATTTGAGTTAATGGTAGTTACATACAAGGAATAATCAGAACGTGACTGTACAGTACCTAGAGGTGGCGGAATAGAGAAACAGAAATGGACAGAAAGAGGCCAGGTAGCAGTGAAGTCTGGCTTCTGTTCATTCTCTTTTTACTGGATAGAAGAGGATCTTAGTTGCCATGGCTGCCAGGAACCTGTAGGTGAAACTCACTAAAAATAACTCATTGCTCAGAAAGACTCAGATCTTATAGATCAAGAAAAAAATAAAGGAATTCCCTCTATTTCTTACCCCTGTTCAGGACACATCTTCCAGCAATACACCCAAAACACATAGGACTTAAAAGAGGTGGTTGTTTTCATGGTGATTTACGCCAGCACTCCATCAGACACATGCTCACTTTTGCTTCTTTCCATGCAAAGATCCCTGGAAACGGAAATAATTTTACAACAGACATTGGCAACCCATTCTAAGCTTAGCCTCAGGAAGTCTTTTTCACCTCACTATATACATTAAGTTTAGTCAGAAAAAGTATTACATATTTGACTAGAAAGTATCAGGATTTAACTCAAGAACAAAAAGTGGTAAGTAGGTATAAATAAGACTTAAAATGTATACATGATATAGTAACACCAATGAATCTTGTCCTGTGATATCTATCTCTTCAAGGACACCTCTATGCAGCACCACAACAGCAGTGCTAAATATCCCTGCAAGATGTCTTGAGATCTGGAGAGAAAAGACAGGTCTGTTGGTGCATCGTATTCTCATTATGAGTATCTCTGTTAGACTCTATAGGTGGGGACTTCAGTGCACAGTGGCGAAGTAAACAGAATTTCCAATTTTCTTTTTAGTTCACCTTTACAATGATGCTGTCAACTAGAAATGAAAAAAGAAGGAGGCAATGAAGCAAGAATATTCAACCACAGCTAGGAAAGGAAAAAGTAAGAATAAATGCCAGCTGCAAGTATAGCTGAAAAGAAAAGCACAGTTATAAATATATCAACGAGGAAAAAAATTAGGGAAGAATGCAAGCAAGAAAAAGATACTTTAAAAATAACCAGGCACAAAAATGCCTGTGATACTGAAATATACTCTTGTTTTTTAATCTATTTTTTGACAATGGAATAACAGAGCACCATAGCTGGAGTGTGGGATAGTACAGTTCAGAGATGATACCTAGAGACCATCTGTTTGTACATGATTTCAATGTAATCTGTAACTACATTGACTTTGTAAAGATGTCACTTAAAAAGGGAAGAGAATACTTGTTAGAAACATGAACTGTGTAATTCACAAGAGCTAGAAAAAACCTTCAGTTAAAATGGCATTCTGTCCATGCTACCTTTTGCACTCCTCAGAATACTCTTCTCTTATGATGGCATAAACCCGTTTTATAAAGAGGTTATGCAGTTTGCTGAGGACATTTGAGCAGCCTGGGGCTTGAGAGAAAACTGGATGCATTTCATAACTAATGATCCACCCTACCAGATCTCCTCATCTTTTTTTCTTCCATCCCACCTTCCCATCTTGTTATGCAATTTCCACAACTTTGAAATTGTCTGATCCTGATGCTGGTAATTAGAACAGAAACAAAGCCCTGTATTTTTATCACTTCTTCATTTTCCTTCTGTCAGTTAGTGGTCTAAATACGTGGTGGTACATTTGCTGAGAAAAAAAAGTTGCTAAGTACCTATTAACCTTGCATAGAGACTTCTTGGAATATATACATCTAATGCAGAAAAAAAAAGGAAAAAATGTTCTGCAATAACATAATTATATTAGTGAAAAAATATAAAAAAATTTCTGTCAGTAAAGATTAGTGTATGATTGGATTCTGTGCTGCTTAGTGAGGTGATTTTTCAGCCAGATGTTCTGCCATATTAGCAAAACCTGTAAATCCACAATAACATAGTGAGTGAGCATTCAGACTAGATTCATGTAGAAGTAAGCTAAACATGGAAGTAGAGCAATAGAGCACCTGAAAGGAAAGAGCACTGCCTGACAGTGCAGACAGTGCAGTGCAGAGGGCTTGAGGTGCAGGGGAAGGGGGCACCGACTGGAAGGGAGACGCGCAGAGCCACAGAGTGCTATTGTAGGACCAATATTTACTTAATGCCTTTATTAATAGTCATGAAGAATAAAACCAAATTCATGAAATTTGCAGATGACCCTAAACTGGGAGATATTATACAAGTCAGGATCGAGAAATGTAATATAAAGCAGCTCAGAGAAATATAGGCTGAGAATAGCCAAATGAGATTCAGCTTGTAAAAATGCAAGCTAATGCATGCCACAGGGGAAGAATAACTTGGGCTGGGGGAAGCCACAAATTCAACAGAAGGGAAAAACCTCAAGGCGACAGTGGGCAACAAATTATACATGAGCATTCCCTGAAGGATGGGTGCAAAAGGGTAACACAATTGTGGGCTGCATAGGCAGAGGCTCATGGAACAGAAAGAAAAAGGACAGAGAGATTCAGGCTATGGGGTTTTACTCAGGATAGCAATTTAGCTTTAAGACAAATACATGTGACATTCACTCAGATGTATTCATGAGATGAAATTTCTACAGACAGCCTGTGGTGTACAAATTGTCTCTGGTGCGCAGGATGCAGGATCTGAAGGCTGGCAAGGTGGAGTGATCTTGAGAAGAACTACAGTAATTAAAAAGTGGCAGAGAGTGACAAACAAAGCACAATTACATGAGCTAACAGTGTGTAACAGTGAGGGAAGGACCTACATGTGCCTGAAAAGTAGCAACCACATCCTGCAAAGGGAATTGTGGATAGTCCCACTGTCATACTGATTAAGGCACAAGAGAAAAAAATAGTCATTTACGACAGTGGAATATTTGTAGCCTCTTAAGGAGTGGAAGGTCTTACTTGTGGATCTTCTTGATAAGGATGGCCAGCAAAATCACTCAAGAAAAATACTGCAATAACAAGAATGTGATGATGCAAAAAGCCTTTTCCTCCTTTGATAACTCTTATACTAACATCATAGGACCTCTTTCACAGATGTGTTCTCTGGTATCTATTTCTCTGAAGCAGATGGCTTCAGGGAAGTAAAACCAAAAGGCAGTGAAAGAGGGCATTTCTAAAGAATCAGCATCCAAACACAGCAACAAAGTGAGAAAACAAACAATGTCAACAAAATTAATAGATCAGGTGTTGATAACTAAAACTAAATTGAACCGATTACAAGAATGAAAAATGAATATATTGAATTGCTTCAGAGTTTTTTGGAAGAAAATCAGAAAGCTGAGGGGAAGGATACATAAGGGAATATGATCCAAGATGAATTCATATTCTATGTGCCCAAAGGTTATATATGCCATCTCACAATAGATAGAGCAAGAGCGAAAAGGGCCACTAGGGATGAAAGGAAAATTGCCAAAATAGGAGGATATTTGAAAAATGTAATTTACCGTATCTGAAGAACTGTGTGAAAAAATCTAACAGATGCTTAACAAATGTTCAGGTCAAGAAAGTGGGTTAGTACTGAATGCTAAATGCAAAAGTAGCCAAGAATGTTTATGAACATCCTTTGGTCTCTAATCAAGTTTATCAGGTACATGAAAATAAGATATGGAGACATATTTCTCCTGGACTTTTAAGTTCACTAATGTCAAGAGCTGCAGTGAAGCTGGACAAATAGTGAGGAAAAAAATCATATATGGACAAATGCTGTTTTGATTTGTCTGAGGCTATTTATGCCTCACCTGACTTTCTGCATTACATGAAAAATTCCACAAGCAAATTCTACCTTAAACATTTTTTTTCTCAAATATTCTTGGCTTACAGATTTGAAAAATTAATTTTAAAATCCAAACCATTAGCACTTCCGGACTCAGCAGTATACATATGAGAACCCCAAGGTTGATTATGCATTATGCTTCTGCTTAAATTTATACTGCACAAGTCATCCCACCACCTTCAGCTCCAAAAGCAACTCATCAAGAGCTATGAGCAGTGCATGAAGACAGTGAGAAATTCATCCCTGCAGGAATAGGGGAGGCTCCAGCCTGACAGTGAAGTTGGTCTGGCTCAATACATCTTCAGGCAGATTTCCCTGTAGGATAGGACCCTTCCAAATGCAGCTCACCACCAAAAACCCACCCTGAGGAGAAAAAAAATCAACCTGTTATCTGTTTTCCAGATAGTCAAAAGCAACTCCAGTTCATTAAACAGTGGAAGGAATTTCTGCAGAATTCATCTTATTTGTATTCAGCATATGACAATGAGGTTATAACAGGGCCTGATACCTCCTGAACATCATCAGTGAAATATTCTCTAAGCTCAGCTGCCTTTACATATAGAAAACCACTAATGTTAAGGAGGCTGCAGAGGTATCACTGAGGGCACAGACTGGAACCAGTGTCTTACAGTCATCTCAAGGGACCTCACCGGAATGCAGGTCTTTATTGCTGCTGCTGGTAGGTGAAATGAAGGGATGATAAGGCTGACAGCAAGAGCCCATAGTGAGTTTGCAGGAATGGCAGCTACAATATCCATCTTTTTGTTTGCAAGCTAGGTCTACTTGATAAAAAGACAGTAACAAGGAGCTATTTTTACAAAGATTTTCAGAGTAGAGTTGAATTTAACTACACCTCATACAAAACCCACCACCTCCTCCAAAATCTTCTATTGGTTTTCAGCTGCTGCAGGGGTTCCTTATGAAGCTGGATCATAACTTTGATCCTCTTAGTCATAGCTATGAGTCAGGGTCAATAATGTCTGTGCAAGCTTTAAAGAGCCCACTACTCTCTGCTCTGTAATGTAATTTGAAGTGTCTTAGCTGTGAAAAGACAACTAGGGGTTATGATTCAGTAGCTTGATTGGAAGGTCACCCAAAACTTTTGCTTTGAGGTCATACACAGTGAGGCGCTGATGCAGGGTGGGAGTTCAAAGGAGAAGGCCCTGCTGGAGGAGGTTTTTGTGGGGAAGGGAAGAAGGAATAGAAGCAGATTGATGTTCCTCTCCACACAAGTGGTGTATGCTCATGTACATATTCCTAGTAGGTAAAGAATACTATCTGATTTGGGGGATCAAGTCATTTATAGCACAGGAACTTTAAATTCTGATCCTACTATACTGAAGCCCAGAGGATTCTCATATTCATCTGCATGCAAGCCTGGACTCAGGTTCAGTATAGACCTCATACATACCACTCTTACTCTCTCCATGATGTCAGAGTTCCTCTAGAAAAGATGTTGGACTGTTTACTTTGCCCGACATCAGTCACAAATGCTTTACCCCAAGGAATGATACAGTATACACGATACACTTCCTCCAGGGGAAGTGGGGAGGAGAAAGGCACATGAGACCTGCAATTGAGAAGTAAGCGTGCCCTTGGGTATAGTATAAAGTGCATCCTTTATAAAGTGCATCCAACCTTGAGGTTGGTCTTGATCTTGAAGGTCATTTCCAACCTGAGCAATCCTATGATTCTATGATCCTATGATTCTTTAGATACTTAGTCTGGGCAAAAGGAGGCTGAAGGGAAACCTTGTTGCTCTCTTCCAATATCTGAAAGGTGCTTACAGCGAGGGCGGGGTTGGTCTCTTCTCACTGGTGACAGGTGACAGGACGAGGGGAAATGGCCTTAAGTTGTGCCAGGGTAAGTTTAGGTTGGATATCAGGAAACACTTATTTACTGAAAAAGTTGTTAAGCACTGGAATAGGCTCCCCAGGGAGGTGGTTGAGTCACTATCCCTGGATGTGTTTAAAAACCATTTGGATGTGGTGCTCAGGGACATGATTTAGTGGAGGGTTGTTAGAGTTAGGGTAGTATGGTTAGCTTGTGGTTGGACTAGATGATCTTTAAGGTCTTTTCCAACCTGAGCGATTCTATGATTCTGCGATTCTGTGATACTCCTAGGTGTTTCAACAGAGTAGCTGTAGAGTCAATCCCAGAGGTTCTTCATCTGGACAGTCCCCGGATTTGAAATTTGACCCTAGAATTCTGCTGATTATTGCTGATGATGCTGATTATTGCTGATGATACGAAGTTGGGAGGATTGGCTGACACGCCTGAAGGCTGTGCTGCCATTCAGCGAGACCTGGACAGGCTGGAGAGCTGGGCGGTAAGAAACCAGATGAGGTTTAACAAAAGCAAGTGTAGAGTCTTGCACCTAGGGAGGAATAATGGCATGCACCGGTACAGGTTGGGGGATGACCTGCTGGAGAGGAGCTCTGCAGAGAGGGACCTGGGTGTCCTCGTGGACGACAGGTTGGCCATGAGCCAGCAGTGTGCCCTTGTGGCCTAAAAGGCCAATGGCATTCTGGGCTGCATTAAAAAGAACGCGGCCAGCAGGTCGAGGGAGGTGATCCTCCCCCTCTACTCTGCCCTGGTAAGGCCTCATCTGGAGTACTGTGTCCAGTTCTGGGCTCCCCAGTACAAAAAAGACAGGGATCTCTTGGAAAGAGTCCAGCGGAGGGCCACAAAGATGGTGAAGGGCCTGGAGCATCTCCCCTATGAAGAAAGGCTAAGTGAACTGGGTCTGTTTAGCCTTGAGAAAAGAAGACTGAGAGGGGACCTGATCCAGGTCTATAAATATCTAAGGTGTGGGGGGCAAAGTGGCGAGGCCAGACTCTTTTCAGCAGTGTGTGGAGACAGGACAAGGGGAAACGGCCAGAAACTGGAGCATAGGAAGTTCCGCACAAATGTGCGGAAGAACTTCTTTACGGTGAGGTGACGGAGCACTGGAACAGGCTGCCCAGGGAGGTTGTGGAGTCTCTTTCTCTGGAGATATTCAAGACCCGCCTGGACGCCTACCTTTGTGAACTGGTGTAGGGAACCTGCTTTGGCAGGGGGGTTGGACTTGATGATCTCTGCAGGTCCCTTTCAACCCCTACGATTCTGTGATTCTGTGATTCTCAGTATTTAGATTTAAAAATACTAAGTGCAAGCTCAGACCTACACTCTGGTTCACAAGGTCACAATTGCCTTTTCTTCCCTTTAAAAACTGCTTATAACTTGGTGGACACCCTATCTAAAACCATCTTCATTTCCACAGTAAACAGTCAGAGGGAGAATCCCACAAGCAATTACAAGTATCCCACAAGAATCTTCCACAGCAGACAGGTTCCCATCATCTCCATCAGGATCAAGTGCTTTGAGAAAGACTGAGATTACCAAGAGTTCTCAGCATTATTCTTATCTTAGGGGTAAACCTATGCACAATGCACTAATTCATATGCAATTATATGTAAATATGACCTCTACGGTAACATGATTCAGCAAGGAGCAAGTCCTTAGGAGGAAGAATGCAATACTGTTTTATGATTATTACAATTGCTGTTATTTTTGCTTTTATTATTATACTGATGATGATTATTATTACTTTTTTACTGATGCTTCTTATTGCATATATTTGGAAACAAAAAATTACCACCATGCTCTCCCAGTAAAAGCATCAAGGGAGCTTTTGGAAATCATGATGAAAAATACTTTCCGTTTCTTGGCTATTTTTTTCTTACAACAGTAGTCACACATCAGATGGCACTTGGACCTATGAAAGTAGCTTATGGCTTATGCAATGAAACAGTCCTTCAAAACTGGGAGAGGCAAGGAGAGAGGGAGAGAGAGGAAATCTTGTTCATTCACATCTGAAAGTTGCTCCATTCTCTTTACAACATGGCACACCAGAGTGAATATCCATCACAGACTTCCTTCTCCCTATGTAGGTTTCTGCCTTAACGAAGAGGGTTCATCATCACTTGCTATGACAATGCCTCATTTTTACCTACTGTTCCACTGCTTTTTTGACTCCTTTGATTAAAAGGATCATGCTCCAGTGTCTCTCATGATAACTATATTAGTCAAGGTAAGTAACTGATCTATTACCATAGGATAATATAGTTTGAAGGTATTTTAATAGGGGCTGGCAGATTTCAATATTATTTGAGGGTCATGGAGTGTCTGACATTTCAATTTGTTATCAGGCCACTCATATCACTAGGGCAATCATTAAACATAGACTCTAATAAGCTTTCTGTTATGTAGGGTCATTCATTATTGACAAGGGGGAGAGAAATAAATACCTTCCCAGAGACAGCCACAGCATGTAATACAGTAAAAATCATACAGAGCCTGGAACCATATTTTCTAGATTTGCTAGCAAATGAAGCATTACATTTTCAAATCAAAATAAATAGATACAGATAAAAATATGAATATCTAAATTTCATCTTTACATACTGTTGGAACACTCATTGTAATCACATATATAAAATATTCGATAATTAGATCACAACTTGGCTCATTTTATTGTTATGATGAGAGCTAATAACCCACTTGTCATTTTTGGCTTTATGAGGTCTGGACGCCTGGGACTGACTTTGCATATTACAATTAATCATCATATATCTTCACCTTTCAGCCAGCTAGACCTGTGGTTTAGCTTGGAAACAAAAGAACTGAATTCTTCATGAACGATTGCTAATCTTTTTCCTGTTAAATTAATGTCTGGATTATTGGGGATATGCTTTAAACTTCCTTTTTTTTTTTTTTTAATTTCAGATTTTCCTCAAATAACCTCAAGCTCATGTACATTTCAATTTTTTTTTTTTTTAATTACTTGTGTTGTGCTTTAAAATCAAACTGAGATGAAGGATAATGAAAGAGTAGCTTGGAAAATAGGAAAAAGGACTTGTTAAAAACACAGCAAAAGTGACTTAAATGGAGAAAATTACTTCTGGAAATTTAGTTTGTGGAATGATTTTTTTTTTATGAAACATGTTTTCAGTTACTTGGAAATGGAAATAAATTTCCAGCAAATAGAAGCATTAAGATAGATACACTTCAGTATTTGCTGAAGATACTGTGGTGCAAATCAGAAAGGGCTTAATCCTGCAACTACATATTCTCTCAAACAATCCTGAAGTCATGGCCCAAATTTCATTTAGAACAATAGATTTTTTTTTCCCTGATACCTATCTAAAATGTATTAGGCCCAAAAGGGTAGTTCAAGACGGATTCAGGCACAGGAAAAATGAGTTGGTTTAATTTACTGTTAAAAATGATGAATTGGAACACCCGTCATGACAATGAATTAACATACAGAATTTCTTCCAGGTTTAATATTATAAACTATTATTAATAACTCAGGTAATACAACATTTCCCACAATTCAATAAGGTGATTTTGTCTTTTTAATTCATGAAAAGAATTTAATTGGATCAGAACAGCAACCAGTAGACAAGTAAATTGATAAAAGAAATTCATTCAGCTAGTGTAGTGAGAAGGAGTTTTATTGACAGTTATTTATTCAACCTTACTTCCATCTTGGGTATCAGCTTAGTCAGCTCCAACACAGCAGCTTCTCTCCAATTCATCTTTGGGAGTCCCCCACAAATAATCACTCAGATCTTAATAGTACTGTAACTTGGCTCAGTGGAGCAAGCTACTGTCATCCGTTTTCAGACCTCTCTGATCAGGAAGAGCAACTTCTGATAAGTCAAGCAAGAGATGCAAAACAGTCCATAGAATATTACAGGAGATGCAGCAAAGGATGACATCAAATATGTGGCAGTACTTGCTTAAAATGGGATAACACTAGCAAATATTCTGTTGTCTTTTATGGTCAGGTCATCACAAGCATACCTAATATTCAGCTCATATTTCTGTATGATTTTCTGCATATAATCAGAGGCTAATGCAGTACTGGCAAATAAAGCTATATGGGGTTTATCATGACATAAATTAAGTATTTGATACCATGATTCAGATAATCATTTAGTCACTGTTTTATTCAAAATTGTTCACCATATGTTGAATTACTAGAAAATGGTCGTTACACTGCTGTCTTTAAAAATATATATATTTTTGTATGATTATCACTGGCAACTTAGAATTTTCAGACCTTGACAGCATAGAAATTTGTATTATAGGAGGTTTTTCTTAATGTGAAATACACTAAAGATGCAGAAATTTCCATCATTACAGAATTACATAATCACAGAATAGGTTGGAAGGGATCTCTGGAGATTATCTAGTCCAAATCCTCTTCTCAAAGCAGGGTCAGCTAAAATAGGTTACTCAAGGCCACTTTGAGGCAGGCATTGTATATCTTCTAAGATGAGCACCCCATAACCTCTCTGGGCAACCTGTTCCAGTGTTTAACCACTCCCACTGTAGGAAAACATTTTCTTATGTTTAAAAGGAATTTATTGTATTTCAGTTTTTGCCCATTGCCACTTGTTCATTAACTGGATCCCACTGAGAAGAGTCTAGATTGATATGTTCATACACTCCCATCAGTCAAGTTATTTACCAAACATGACACTCTTTGAGCCTCCTCTTCTTTAGGCTGAAGAATCCCCTATCTCTGTTTTTCCTCACAGGAGGCATGATCCAGTCCCTTAATAATTTTTGTGGCTTTTCAGTACATCCACATTTCTCTTTTACTGGAGGGCCCAGAACTGGACACATTAGACCAGATGTGGCCTCACCACTGTTGAGTAGATAGGAAGGATCACTTTTCTCAAAGCGTTGAAAATGCTCTTCCAATTAGAGTCCAGGATATTATTCCTTTGCTGCAAAAGCACAGTGGTGTCCTCTGTTCAATCTGATGCCCACTGACACTCCAGATAATTATTTTCCAAGCTGCTTTCTGGATAGTCTGCCCCCAGCCTGTAACGACACCTGGGGTTTTTCCTGTGCAATTGAAGTACTTTGCATTTCTCCTTGTTGAACTTCAGGGGATATCTACCAACCAACTTCTCCAGCCTGGAGTTCCCACTGAATGACCATCTCTTCAATCAACCCATCTTCTGAGTTCTGAATTATCTGCAACCATGCTGAAGATGCACATTGCTCCATCATCCAGATGATTAATGAAGATGTGAAACAGTACTGGCCCTGCTATCAGTCCTGGGCATTCACAGCTGGTGACTGGTCTCCAAGAGGACATATGCAGCTCATCATTAGTTTTAAGTCCTTCTCATTGTCTCGTTTGTACTTTATTAGTTAGTCTATGAAGGTATTATGGGAGATAGTATTGAAAGCCTTACTAAAGTCAAGGTAAGAAACAACTACTATTCTCACCTCACTCACCAAGCCAATCATCTCCTTGTAGAAGGCTATCAGGTTGGTCAGACATGATTTCCTCCTCCTAAATCCACGTTGCTTATTTCCATTCACCTTCATATCTTTCATACATAAGGAAATTGTTCCCAGGATCATTTGTTCCATCAGCTTGGCATAGAAACTGAAAGAAAAAACATACACATTCACTTAAAATTTCTTGGAAAATGGGACAACGCTATGTTTGCAAAGACAGATAAATATAAGATTAATAGTTTTCTTGTCCTTGTCACTCTGATGATTGAAAGACTTGTGAGGAATTTTAAGAGGGAAACTTCAAGTGTTTTTCAGATGTTCTGACAGGACTCAGTCTGAAAAGAGTTGTTGTAGACCCAGAAGGTTTCAGTGTCTGATAGTGCCTCTTTCTAATTAGAGGTAGTTTAACTATAGTTAAGTGAGTTCTCAAATCTCCATATGGTCCAGAGAGAAATGAAATATGAGGTGAAAATTTGGGGTCTGAGTCAATTTTCATTCAAAATCATCAAGATCCCTACATTAATTTCTCTGGAGGCAAGATCAGGACCTTGATGTTTAAGCTTCTTACATTCTGTTAAGGGAATGTTGTATGAAATGTGCAACTGTTTTTGCAGTCATTAGATTATATCCTGTTTTCTATTTGTTAGCTGACAAATTATGATGATATAGAATGCTCACTGTTGAAGTGTGAATGTATTTTCTATTAACGTGGACAATCTCAAAGTAGCACCACACAGTCATTGAGGAGAATATATGTGTCTCCACAAAACATCAATCCAAAGCCACCATGAAGGGGACAGCTATCAGATCTCAGCAATAAAAATGAGTATAGCCTCTGCATTTTAGACTGAGGAAAGAATTCTGCAGATATTTTAGTGTAAGTCTATATCCCTAATTTAATATACACAGATCAGAAGGAAGAAGTGGTTAACATCTTAGCATTAGCTGCCATCTGCAGTGCAATTATTGTTACAAAATATAGAAAGGATTGGAGATTGTAAGAATTTTTACATTAACGGCTACTAATTTATCTGTAAAAGCAACTTGTTTCAGAGCTGTTAGTTTTAGTTGAAAGTACTTCACCTCTTCATGCTTATTGGAGCTTTACGTTCAGCTATTTATTTCAGAAATAAGGGATTTTAATTCATAGAGTTACATAGCTTTTCCATGGTAGCAGTTTTCTAAACCTCCATAATCCCAAAGAATAGACATCAGCATCATTGTAATATCAAAACTATTAATTTTGTATTCCATTATGCATTATTTCCTGTATGTTAGCCTATTCCACTTCACTTCTCTTAGTCTTGCTGTCTTTGTCTCTAATCTACACCAGGGGCCTTTCAGATAGTAGGAACCCCGCTACATAGATTTTTCTGCTCTCTGTTACTGGGGAAAAGAGACTGAAAGTGAATCATGCCTAATTTCCCCGGGTTATCTACTCCAGCCAAAAGAACTCATTTTCCTATACAAGAACATGCAGAAGAGCAGTATTACCACCCAGGTGTGATGCTTGTGATCTACGGGTCTAGGAAATTTATTCTTCTCTGATGTAAACAAGCATTCATCAAAAGCATTCTCAGGTAAAACCTCCTTAGACATAACAGACACAGGAATCGCCTGAGCAGATTTAAGGGATATTCAGCCCACAGTATTGAGATCTGTGCAAGTATGATGTGAGAGATCTGCACAGTGCCTGAATTCAGCAGGTGCTAGGCACTCAAGCAGAGCAAGTCACTTCTCTTTGCTTCACTGCCAGAATAAATTCAGCTAAATAGAAATGGGTCTGTTTTAATGTCTGGTAAGAATGTCTGTAATGGGGGTTAATGTGGTTTAACAAACTCATCTTAACCAATATTTCAGTTTATTCAGATGTACTTGTCCAGCTCTTCCCACATAGTAAAACTCTTGGGAAACTCAATGTCACGGAGCTGAGGTTTAGTCTCCACATTATCAGTGCAGTTCCAGAGAGTGGCTAAGGCCAAAATTCTTCCGTGTGAATGGTGCACATTAAGAGTTGCTGCTCCAGTGTTACTTCTGTATGTCTGTAATGTCTGTATGTCTGTATGTTCTGTATATGTCTGTAACATATATTTCAATGGGCTTTCAAAGCAGTCTTTTTGTATTTGAGAGGAACAAACTGTTGCAGGACATTAGTATGTGCTAAAAAGCTGTCACACCCATTGCAATGTCACAGCCAACTGGTTGCTGGATCTGAGACAAAAGCCAGTGCCATCTACTCTTCATTTTTTTCAGTTCCTGCCCTATTACCCCACTCAAAGTCCTTCACATCTAAGACAATGTGCAACCTGTTGATGAGGACATGAAGATGGCTCATGAATTATGCCTCTTTACACTTTCACAGCTTTATCTTGTAGCTGACCCGTTCATTGATGGTTCTTGGCCAAAAAACGTGAAGGTAGATAATTCAGAGCGTGGAAGAATTTGGAAAGAGTATGTACTGAAGTATAATATGAGATAATATAATATGCAATAATACATAGCAAAAGTTCAGAAAAGGCACTGCAGTTGAAAGTCATTAGACATTTCTTATTCACAACTGGGAGAGTCATTTTGGAGATAAAAATATAAAAATTGTACTAACTTGGTTTAGTTTTCTCTTCCTGAATAGCTCTGACATTTCTTGATTCTCCATGTTACATCTGAAGTTAAATATCCCAAAGAAATAGTATCAAAAGAAGACTCTTATAGCAAATTTCCTTGGAGGTCAAGTCAAAGTTTCAAATTCTGTTGGAGCTGTATGGGAGAAAAAGATCTTGAATGGCATGCAGAAACTGCTCTGACAACAGAAGAGACCTTTCAGTGAACTACACATATTCAATACACTCTACAAAAAACCCACTCACTTTCTACATAGCGTTCAGCTGTGCATCCCACCCAGGGGGACAGCTAACACAACCATCTATTTACCAGCTCTCTGATGGCTGAAACAAATGTGTTTCTTCACTCACGTAATCACCAGACTTCTCCCCATAACTAACTCTTTACTTACGAACATGCTAACTAGGGCTGATCAGATCTGTGAGTAGGAAATGTAAGTTTGTTCTCCAATTGCCCTATTCATTGTCCTCCTCAGCATTTACATTCTGCACAACATTAGGATGCTGCATATAATGCGATCATTTACTATGTGGCTGTGACTGCCAAATGCAATGGATAAAATAGAGTCTTCTGGGAGAGTTATTCTACATACAGGAAAAACACAGTTTGTTTTAATGGGGTTTAAAAGTGATCAAGTATAGTGCAATGTTTGCATAATGCGCAGTCTATGTTATCAGTTTTCATTTATATATAGAATAAAGTTGGTTAATATTTACATAAGTCAAATGACTCATGAGGCAATACACTGCTTCTCAGACCAGAGTGGGTCAGAGTGTAATGTTATACTCTATTATTTGTTTGATCTTTTATTTATAAATCCATGAGTAGGCAGAAAGAAGAGAACTTGTGTTACTTTCCTATTCATCTTATTTCAGATAGTTAGATATTATCAGGTTCTAGATATGAGGGAAACACAAAATTTGTGTTTTTTCCCCCCAAAAAGGTTGCTTTGATCCAGCTTAAGCAGACACAATTGTTTGAAGCAGAAAACAAGATTTCAGAGGAACTTGGGCTTCTCAGAAGGTTCCTTCTGCCTTCCCTTCCCATCTTTCCTTCTTCTTCCTTCTGTGCCTCTCTTTCTGCATGAATTGCTGTCAACTTTCGGAAACTTAATAACCCTGGACTGCTTGATGCAACTTGTTTTTGTGGAAATATCATGCTTATGAAGAGATCCCTTCTTATGTTAAGAGTATGGGCATTAAGACACATACACAGGATCACAGCTGTGATTGACAGCTTGGGTCAAAAAAGGTGTTCTCTAAAGGGTCTGTAATATTTCCCTGAAGAGCAACTGTTTTTCTGCCATGCTCACCTGCATAACAGAAAGCATATGAATGCATCAACTGTTATACTGGAGAAAAACGCACAACTCATTTACTTTTTATGTAAGTGATTTTCCTTCTAAAAAATAGATATGGAATTACTTGATGTCATATAAATGGGATAAGACTTTGGAGAAATGTAGTTTTTGCAGCCTAGTCAAAAGTACTCAGTCCTGTAGAAAAAAAACTGATTTTTCTCCAAGCTTGCAAGGGTGCCCCCATGTTCTCCAGGGAGGACATCTGTCCCACTCCACACACAGAAGCTGTGGGATGCCACCTGACCCAGCAACTCAGGGGCCTCTCTGCTTTGATCGCCTACTCTCTGTGAAACTAAATCAAATGTAGCTCTTGCATGTTGCAGATATTTTCCTGCTTGGGAAAGTCTGGATCTCTTGCACAAAGTTTATCTTTTCATGGGACTTTTCCTTCCCAACTTTCTTTTCTGTAACTCTGAAAACAAAGAAAAAGGAAAAATCCTCACTTGATAAAGAAAGAAAGGCAACTTCTAAAAAGTACCACAATATATCTGGCCATGTAAATGTTCTGTTAAGTCAGTGTTATATAGGGTGCATTCAGCGTAAAGCATTCACACTTTGGAACACAAAAAATTACCTCTATATAATCTATTTCTGCAGCTCTATTGGTCAAAAATTCCTGTTTAACCCAGAGAAAAAGTCACACTTGAAAGGAATGTTCTCAGTTTAGTTACTTTGGATCTGAACAGTGTAGAAATGGGATTGGACAAATATATTGCTTTGAAAAGAAAAAGGTAATTTGGTATATTGGGCAGCAGGAGAACTATTGTTGTGATTTAAGACTTTTTTCCCTTTAAATTTGTGTTTGCTGGACGTGTTATTTATCACTAAAAGATGCCAGATTATTAGATTTTCCAGGATCATTTTGGTATTATTTTGATTATTAAGTCCTTTTGAGCTTTTCCCAAATATAGTATTTTTTTGTTCAGCAGAGAGATTTCATTGGTTTATGTACTTCAGAAAAATAAACACACTGTTACTATTTCCAATATTGAAAAATAAAAGATATAGTTCATTGAGAAGTATTTTCTTCTTCTGAAATAACATCTTATCACTTTTGGAAATGTAAAGGTAAAAAGGAAACACAGCTGCTGTCTTTTCTAATTTAGGAAGTTTTGAACCTCTCATTAAATAACGAAGTATTCTGAGATTTCTGCCTGTTTTGTGCTTTTGTAATTTTCTTGCCACCTCTTTGTGGTGTTTTTTTTTCAGGCTGCTTATTCTGTATCTGGTATTTTTCTTTGTATTTGGTCATACAGCAGTAGGAACAGCTCTAATGGCCTAATTTTAAATGACAACTTAGGAATATCACTAGATGTTATTTGCGCTCACACAATAAGCCTTTGAAGTTCTTGCCAGATGGAGCAAACAAATCATTAGAAGTTATCCAGCAGACACTGGTGTCAGAGAGCCATAGATTTATCTCTTTCATTTGCCTTTGGGTAAGAAAACACAGAACATTTTCTGTCAAAGCCTGTTTTGACAGAACTGACCAAAAACATTTTGATGAACAGTCTTCTGTCAGAGACCAGTTTCATTTCCACTCAAACACTCAGTGACAACACATCCATTTCATGCATTTCGAGCACTTCTTTTTTTTTTTTTTAATGGGAAATTTTTGAACTGGAAAGGTTTGCCTTTCCCACTTTATTTTGTGATGATTTTAAGCTAGTGCATTTTACTTTGCAACCGAAGTGGCCAAAGAGTATGTATCCAGTCATATATCATTGATCAGTGGACATGTAGAATCTGGATAAACCATAGGAATTTGACTACATATAATGAGCTCAGAGCCTTTGCCTGAGATTCTGGATGGACAAGGTTTCAAACCAGTGTCTTCACATTTAGCCAGGACATGAAATGCTCTCACTCTGGAGAGATGAGAAAGGCAAGACCTGTGTATCTGGGAGAGGGGCACAGCCTTTTGCCATTTTACCTAATGCTGGAGCTAATCTCTGCTCTTCTTTCAGGTAAGTTTTACAAACGTGTTGCTCACTTTTAAGTGAAATTGCCAGGAAGAAATTAAGAAGGTGCTTCTCCATCCCTACAAGGGAGTTACATACCAGCCAGTCCCATGTTTTCAGTTCAAGTTTAAATTTCCCACCATCAGTGAAGGAGTGGGAAGAGAATGTGTTCCCTAACATGAGACTCCATTCACATGAGGATCTAGAATCTGTAAATGTATTTCTATGTAAGTGAAAAAATACTAAGTCCTGATGTTGGAAGGAAGAGGTAAAATCTGATTCTGGATTAGTTCTGGTAGCCCTGAGCAGCCCAACTGCAGCAAGGGAGGTGGAAGAGTGATGTTGGCAGCATGAGGTGGCAGAAGCAGATGTGAATGAGCAGGCCTGAAGGGATGCCACAAGTTGAGCTCTGGAGAGCCATCATGACGCTGCTGTCACTAGATACAATGGGCTGAGGGGCTTCTGTGTAAGTCCCTAAATCTCAGTGAAGGCCATGGGGCCTCTAACTAGGCTGTTTTCTCCCCAAAAACAGACTTTACAATCTGTTCTGTCTCCTGTGTATATGTATTTGGAGGTGAATCACAGTGAGCGTGATAAAAGAAAGCAGTAAGAATCAGCTATGGTGCTACTTGCATGCAATGTTAAAGAGTCCTGTAATCTCTTTATCTATTTCTAACCACATGCAAATCCATTTAATATTAAAAGAAGAGCTCCTAACCTTTGACACTGATAATCATTTAGTTTTTCAAATATATTTGTAACTGAAAGTTTAACTGCCAGTGAATCTTTTCCAAGAAGCAAAAAGTACAGGAGAGAAATAGAGACATAAAGGCACTGCAGAAAGATCACAAGGTCGATAACAGAAAGGGCTGCAGTCAAATTTGTGTGTTTACGAAAAAAAGCAGGAGTGGCCTTCCAAGGCTTTTCTGCAATTGGCCATTTTACTGCAGAATGCAAAATCCTACTATTACAGAACTTAAAAATAAAAGAGAAGGGGAAAACTTGGGAATAAAGCAATGGGAGGGATAAGCTGAGGGCACAGCTCCTGTCTTTTCCTGTCTCTCTCCATTCTGCTGTTGTTTGCTCATCCTCCTCTCTCCTGGAACAGGCCTAACCCCAATTTATTTATGGTGCTTAAACAGTTTTTGCTTTATTTTTCCTTTATTGCTCTCAGAATGATATACTGGTTGATGGTGTGTCTATGTTTTTATCATCCATATAATATATATCTATATAAGATTAGCCTTGCCTGCAAGAAGAAAAAAAGAGATTTGCCATCCAATGCACGGAACAAATGATCAAGGCAGGAACTGCTTTTGATAGCCTGTGAAGCAGACTGCTTACCCCTCTCTCCATCCCTGATGGTGGTCCTGCATGCACTATGGCTTTTCTTAGCTGTCGTGGCTT
Organism: Pavo muticus; assembly: GCA_016647715.1. NCBI lineage: Eukaryota > Metazoa > Chordata > Aves > Galliformes > Phasianidae > Pavo > Pavo muticus. The sequence continues at coordinate 1,222,126 of JACDJE010000051.1, forward strand.
AACCCGGTGGGTAGCTCAGCACCACGCAGTCATTTGCTCACTCCCCCACTTCCCAGTAGGAAGTGGGATGGGGGAGAGAATCAGAAAAAAAAAAAAAATGTAGAATTGGTGGTTTGAGACAAAGCTATTTACTAAGATAGAGAAAAGGAAAAGGAAAATAGTTATGACTATATATATATATATATATATATACATATTTAAAAAGTGATGCACAAGTAATTGCTCACCACCCCCCATCTGATGCCCTGCTAGCTCCCCAAGCATCAGAAGAGGGAGGGATGAACACCCATCACCTTCAAAACTCCTTCCGCTTAATGTCATATGGTATGGAATAGCCCTTTCACCAGGTTATGTCAGCTGCCCGGATTCTGTTCCCTCCCAGTTCCTTGGGCCCTTCACTGTGAATGGCCTTGGCTCTATACAGCACTGCTTAGCTGCAACTATAAACGCCAATGTGTTATCAGCATTGCTTTTCTCCTAGAACCAAAGCATGATATCATACCAGGCACTCTAAAGAAAATAATTCTACCCCAGCTGAAACAAAGATATAAGCCAAGGTTCAACTCTTTTCTGAGTGTGGCACCAGTACGGAACTAATTAGACGTGTTCCCTTTTATGGCAGACAGATTAATTTCTTTGCTTCCTCTCCCATCCTTTCCTCCCCTGCACCACTCCCACATTCTTGTTCTGTTTATCACACTGATATGGCCACAAATTCATTTAAATGCCTTCCAATTTAATTCCATCTTCCTGGCTGTCATATCAAAGCAGGGGTGAGTTGAATGACTCTTTCCTGATTTTGTTATAGGGCCAGTTTTCTCATAGCAGATTATCTCTGTGACTGAACTTATAACAAACTGCCTAGTAATGTGTCCAGTTTAGGCTTGGGCATCTATGGAAAGGAGGCTTTTGGTAGTGGGTGCCCATTTTGCTTGTCCTCTCCCTCAGGTGTTGGTCCACTGGTTGAGTTGCAACTCCCTGTCGCCATGCAAGGACTGATGGCTTCTTACAGTTTAATTTAGAATTGCCCATTTGTTTAGACCTGTATATGTGAAGCATCATGAATATTTATTATTTAAGGTAACATAGGCTGACTGTTCGTTTTGCAAAAATATCCTTGCTTTCTATGGGAGACAGATGTGGGATATATGAAATCATATGCAGGGAGCCAATACCAAAAATTGCATGGGCAATGGGGTTTGTATGGCTACTTAGTTATAATTTCAAAATGTAAAGAATAGTCCACAGATTTAAGTTTTGAAAATTTCTTTCTTTTTACAGATAATGATGTGGAGTGAATTTCCAGACTGTGTCTATTAGGAGCACTGAACGAATTGTGAAGAGGCAAGGTTTAGGGGCTTCAATTAATCTCCTCACTTTGAGTGGCACGTGCCATGTGCAATAGCTGTTCCCTGAGGTTGAGAGCACATGTCCTCTCTGTGGAGGGGGTGAGCTCCTCAGGCTGACACACTAGCCAAAGGCAAGCAAGGATTTATTGAACCTACTCAGAAGAGGAGCAATGAGATGAGCAGGCTTTCTTTCACAGGGCCAGTGTTATGACCACCAGGCCAGATAATCAACCCCACTGCAAACACAAGTTAGTTTTTAGGAATGAGAAATAGAGAGCTACTGCAAACTCTCTTTGGAGAAACGAATACTCATCTGCTATTACCATCAAGGTTTATGAAACCAGGGTACTGTCACTGCAAATGATTTTTTCATGTGTGTCAACACAGGAACACAGGAACAGAGGTGCCTGTGAGAAAGTGTCTGTCTCTTAGACAATTTCCTTGCCTCTGGCAATGCAGCATTCACTGCACCACCCATTGCAGAGTGGGTGTTTGTGTGATGGGGAGCTGGCAGCAGCCACCCCATTGTGTTGTGTCCTCATCACAACAGCTCTTCTCCTGCCCCTCCTGAACTGGGCCAGACAGGGTGCAAAGTGTTTCCGAGGGGTACGACTAGGGAGCAGGCATAGGTGTTCAGCTCCCTCTGCCTTAAAATCATGCACTTTTTTCCTCCCCTAAATCTGAGTGTGTTTGGGGTTAAACTTCAGAGGATGACACCAGTTCTGAAGCTGCAGTCACTCCCCCACACACACTTGTGACAGGGAGTGTTCAAAAGACAGTGGCTCTTCAAGATTAACAAGCCACAAATGTTTCAGACTTGTAAATCAAATGGCTGCTCTGGAAAGCTGGAGTGTGATGGGGCATCGCATCCAGAAATGTGGAAAAAAAATCCCCAAGTTCACTCTCCAGCTCTGGATTCCTGTATGACTTCTAACTAAACCTGCTACATAAGAGTCAGAGGCTGAGCACTAGCACCATTTTAAATCCAGTCTTTTCCTAAAGCAAGTGCAGATTTATACATAGCATATGTTTTGGGAGCTGCCACCAGAGGAAAGCATTACTCCACTATGATCAAAGTGTAATCTGGCCAGCATATGATGATATGCTATGTTGGTACTTCAAATTCATAAGCCAGCATTCTCTGCAGGGGAACTCAGTACTAAAAGGAGTCACACTGAGATAACTTTAGTTCCATATTCATTGTGTTCAATCTCAGGATGACTGATGTTCGCAAACTGTTATGCCAGTTAGAGACAGCAGCATCCCTCCCCTCTTGTAACCACTCTTCAGACTGTTTCAATAACTTGCATAGCTCAGCTGAGGCTTCCTCATCCGATTCCAGTGTGGCTGTGTTACTATGGTAAGCTGGTCTTTCTGGTTGCTCCTGGTCAGATATGGGCTACCCAATATATATGAAGAAGCAGTGACTTCTTTCTTGTGGGTAGTGAGGAGATGTGAGTGTGGAGCTCTTTCCCACATTAACTAGATCTAGAAAGGTCTATGGCCTCAATTTTCATTTCATGACTATACGATAAAAGTTTTCGTAATTCAACACCTCTTACCATTGCAGAAGATTCAATCCCCTCCCAAAGAATGAATACACATAGAAACCTGTAGTTTGCCATTGTGTCCAGAAGAGGTAGGAGATAATTTGTTCTAACAACACAACATCCCCCTAGGCTCTTATCTCAAATTATATGGAAAAGAAAAATATTTCACATAGATAAGACACTGGTTACTGAGCTGCCACAGCACATGTTTATAGAATATTCCACTATGCATCTCCACCGAAACAAGTTTCCCTTTCATAAGATTATCTTTTTCTCCATATTGAAATAAAGATCAACATGGAAATGTTATTCTATCTTATTTTTATTTCTCATAAAATATGTACATTACATTAATGCCCAGAAGCTCTGCTAGCAGTATCAATGTAATTAATTTATATTGAATACTATTGACTAAATTGGTATTCTGGAACAGAATAGGATTTGCATATTATATTTACCACAAACACATTTTGTACTCATGATAATCTGAAGTGCTTCAACATTAGTCACAAACGCAGTGACTAAACAGGCAATACAACAGTATGTACTTTGCAGTAATTCATATATAGCCAAAGGAGTTCAGAAACTGATTGAAGCAAAGGTTAGCACATTAGTCTCTGACAGCACAGCAATTCTTTTCCAAAAAATATCGAGTACTTTTCATTAAAACATGTTCAATTTAAAGATTCTTACATGACTTTTGTATTCAAAAAAGAAGTGTGAGCTTCCCTAGAAAAATAAATGAAGTTTAGACTAGCAGTGAAACTCCTTTTACTGCTACTCTTCTTTCTCAAGCAGCTTCAAATGAGTTCTCCTCTCCTTGCCATCTTCATGCTTAAAAATGAACCAAGGAAAGAGAATGGTGTGGGGGTGGGAGGGGAGTTACTGAATGAATTGAAGGCAGCATCCACACCTAGTTCTGATTACAAGCGTCAAGTCTTTTCTGAAATATTTCAGAAGAGTGGAAGTCCAGATAGATTTATGAGTGCACATACTCCCCTGTTTTTTATTTTGGAGGTGTATATATATGAGCAAAGATTAAAAGCCAAAACAAATGTCTAAATCATAGTATATTACTGGTACAGTGGGATAAATACAGCACAGACCACAGGATTCTAAGTAATGTTGATTGTAAAAGATAATTTCATCCTTGCGTTCATCTTGCTGAGACTCAGAAAAAAAAGCCTTAAGAATTATGAGAACAATTTCCTCTGTACTGTTATCTCCTCTGAATCCTCACAGTGTTCATTTCCTATTTTGATGAGGATCACATTTAAAAAGAGTATGTGCTACAGACCTGGAAGTGTTTTTTATTTAATACAGCATACCAGCAGAAGGTAGTTGCACCACTTGCCAAAAATCAGAACTTTCTGAGAAGGAAATACCACCCCCTAAACGACTGTATCAGTACTAACTGCCTTCTGTTATCAGAGCAACTCCCATCTGATGCATCCCAAGGTGGTATGCATATGGGAATCATTTCACCACCATTAAAATACAGCTGTGACTGCATATTAGCAAAACACTGCCATGGAGTTTTTCTAAGGGGAGTGTTGGGTATTAATTTAGAAAATTTTGATTATGAAAGGTAATGTGAAGACAGTCCACTTGCAAACCCAACGATGAACATCAGCAAATCTATAAAAAGTGGTTCTTCAGTGGCTACAGACAGTGGGGATCATATTTTACACCTCTTCCAGCTGTTATAAATTGGATTTATGTATGTACAGAATATTGTTTGAAGCATCTCTTGCATGAATTTTAGACATAAATAAGATCAATCAATAGCATCCTTCTATCCAGAGAAATAACCCTACTAAATCCAACTTTTTAATCTATTCCTTGCTGACAAACAAATATTTAGTGATCCCATCTGTATTTTAAGCAACCCCATTGTCAACTAATACACGTAGGAACATTTGCTGAGAGTACCAGCACAAGTTTTTCAGTTTCATCATACAAGAAAAGCACAAAAAGGGGACTTTTCAGCTAATCAATATCTAGGGGAGATGACAGTGATTATACTTGCAATTGCACTAGGATCTCAACAAATATTCCTGAACTTTTCCCCAATCCCACAGGAAATACCAAGCATAGATAACATGCGATTTATGACTTAAGCAATTGCCATCCGTGTTTGTTTCCTGCAATCTGGCAGGCACCGTATATCCTCTACAAATAACAGTTGTATCTGACTAATCTCCACATGCCTGTACTGAAGTCGTTCTGACCTGATCACATGCCTACCCATGCATAACTAAACCTTCAGACCCTTTTCTCCACATAACTGAAATTTGAAGAGCAGATTTGTAAAGCACCTGGAGTTTGTGCCATCATGTTGTGCCCAGAAGAGCTATCAGTGAAAGGCACTCCCTTATTTCCTACCACAATGCTGGTGTAGCTTAGTAAAATCAGTGAAATTACCAACTGCTTGATGGGACAGGATTGAAAAGTGTGTACAAAGGAAGTTTGGATTTGGTTCAGCTAATACCCCTTCAGGAAGCTTGGCAACTAGTGATGTCTTGTGATCCATTTTTGAGAGTTAGCAGCATTTTCTGGATCTAACATATTTCTGACGTCTCTGAAATGTAGGGGCTCTTGTACCAATGCAAGCAGACATCAGTCGAGCCCATGCTTATTTACATTTCTTGTTTGTAGTCTTCATTATTCAAAAGTTATCTCAATCAAAGAAAAATACTTCATTTATTTTATCAGAAGTTTTATGCATGTAGAAATGGTTAGCAGGAAGTTTCTTCTTTACATGTCCAGTGCTCTTGTATTGTTGATTATGGAACATGAAATATACTCTGCACGGGATATCCTTGCACAGGATAATAAAACACAAAATTAGAAGCTTCAGTAACCTAACAGATTTTGATAATAACATTAACAGAATTAGCAGCTTATCTGCCCCACCAGGAGACTGTTAAAAACACAAGCTGCAGCAACAAGAAAAAAAAAACCCAGAAAGGTGAAAAGAGACCTATTTTTATGGCCAAACCTGGTTGTATTTCTCACATTTGATAGTAAAGAAATAATCGTGATTTCTTTTGGTCTCTCGTAAAATTATATAACCCTATTTTAAAACAATGGAAGAAACTGTGTCCATTATTTCTGCTTGTTCAGATTTCATGGGTAATTAAAACGGGACAAAGGCAGCGCCCGATCACACAGTAACAGCCAGAACCAAGAGAGTCCACCAGCAACCTGGTGCTGATAAACAGAAATACTAAAGGGTAGATAAGCAGAGAGCTGTCATTATCCAGGAGAGGATTTACTAGCCCGTGTTCAGTTTGTATGCTTGGCTTCAAATCAGGATCATTTCTGTAAAAAGTATTTAGTTTTAACTGCTCTATAGAATGCCCATATTCAACAAGTCTTGAAACCAGTCAGATTTCCATTGGAGTCACCAGGACTGGACTGCACTGGGGATATAACGAAAAAAATCCTACATCTTTTCCTATCACCACCAGTGCAACATTCAAGTGAAGTACACTCCAAACTGATCTTTACTTTGTTTTTCACTCCTTGCCCTCAAAAAAGCAAAACAAAACAACAATAACAACAACAAAGCAACATAAAACATGACAAAGAAATCTGAATTTTACTTCAGAACAAAAACAAGTGGTATGCACTAAGAAAGATGCCACTGAAGACGTTGAGAAGTGTGTAAGATGGGAATGTGTCCCATTCCCAGTCTGGCTGAGTGAAATTAAAGCAGAATTTAGAAGCTCCTACAAAAATAACTCCTGCTGGCTCTGTATGTTGAAGTGTGAGGAAGCTAGTGAGAAAGGTGACATTTTCCTCTAGGCTGTAGAGAAGTAGCAGCTATTCTGGGAGAAATGCAGTATCTTTCAAAGCTGATGTGCACCTCTTGACAGCATGAAGAGCAGCTAGATCATCATTGCCAAGGATGCCATCAATGTGATGCCCGGCCCCAGCCCTGACACTGTCTTTTCTCTTAGTTAAAAAAATAGCATTATTGCATGAATAACCTGCATATTCCATGTGTGTATTCCTGGTATCCAGTGTGCTCCTTAGCCTCCAGAGTTGCAATGCCCTCATTTTTAAGACAGATTTCTTCTTCTGGGGCCCTGGGACAGGAATGAGACCAGGATCAATCAATTAAGGTAATAGTAAGGTTACTGCTGATATATCAGCTAATAAGAATGGCTTATGTTGCTGACACATTGGACTACATGTGGAAGTACTGAAGACACAAGATGGAACAAATAACCTTATAGGACATTTACACCCAAAGCTAGATATTGATGGCCTGATTTGTACACCTAAACGGAATCCAGAAACAATTTTCAGAAGTTATACTGGAGACAGAACACTGTGTCCTTCTTGATTGTCCCCAAAAAAGTACCCTAGAAGCTAAGAAGTAAGGAAAAAGTAAGTTCTGGGGAAAGGTGCAGGGAGAGCCAGAGCAGTGTGAGTGTTCACTGGGCAGGTAAGCTTTAGCTCGCCTACCACCTGTGTAGTCTGGGGAGCCTCAGAGCCAATAAACCAATTCAGTCTGCCCAAGGCACCTAAGGCTTGGTTCAGAGGCCATATAAAGGAAAGTCAACTCAAGAACATGTAAGCAAAAAAAATGATTAAGGGCTTGGGTTAGGGTTCCTTGTGGTGACCAGGACTCTGAGGTGACTCACCTAGTCTCCAGAGGTGTGGACTCCAGCAGGAAAGTAATCATCAATGCCATCCTGTGCAGATGTCCCAAGGATATCTTAAACAGGTATCTGTGATTAGGCAACTGAATTCTTGATACACTTTTGATCTTGAACACGCACCAGAAAAGCCCCTTGCACAGCTAATGTTATCTTTGTAGACCAGTAAGCACTAGTAAGAGCACAAGCTCAGCACATTTACAAAAACCGACACAATGAAATCCCTTTGGACTCCACCTCACTGTTGGATGGAGCGGAGAAAGCCTGAAAACCAGACTGCTTCCAGACCCAGGAGACCTCAAGATCTTGACCTTACCTGCCACAGGTGCTATCTGTCTTCCAGTCAAGTATCTGATAGAGGGCAAAAAGGTTCCCTGACCATTTGCTCCATAGAACAAAATTAGTACAAGGCTAACATACCGTAGGTTCCTTTGGAGGGGTGGGGGGTTGTAAGGGCAAAGTTTGAAGTTAAATTTTAAATTATATTCTTATACCTGTCTTTTTTTGGTAGGTTTTAGCTCTCTGGAAGATTTGTACAAGTCTGATTAGTCTTGTCATCGCTGATTATAGTTTCCCCAGTTTCAAATCAACCTGTTGTAACAAGGGCTCAGAAGCTTGTAAGAAAACAGTAAAATAAAATTATTTTTTACCTTGATGCGAAGACTTGTGAATAAGTCTAATAGAACTACAATGACTCGTTAGCCTAATTCATTAAGTATTGCTAGCTATTAACATTTGTAACTGCAGGATGTTACATACATACATACACAATCGCCAGTGGTCGATATATGGTATGTGAGTAATTACAATGCAAACTCAAATTATGCAGCAGGCTTCCCAGCTCCCCCTTGGTATGTTAAGAAAAAATATTATTAAATATGTATGTACTACTCTGTAACTTTATTATCACTGAACATTATGGTTGGACAAAAATCAAAACTTAGAATTAAGATATATATTTTTAAAAATATGTGCATTTCAAAGGATTAGTCTATGTTGTGAAATATTTTCTCTTTTCCATGGTCATTAAAACACCTCCTGGAGCTCATTTCACACAGCTCACAGTTCTGTAGATTATGTTCTGGTTTTGTTAAAATATAAATTCCTAGACTACAGAGAGAAATCTTACAATCTGTCTCAGTAGAATCTCTTGTTTTAGCTTGAGTACTCATGAGTTAATCAAGAAGGATTTGGTAATTCATTATTTTGAGGGAAATCTACTTGTATGAATTTTTTTCTAATACAATATTATATCTATTTCTGACATGTTTGCTGTTCAATAAAGATTTCTCAGATTACTTTTATTATTCGCTGTTATAGTATATTTTTATTATACTAGTGCTACAAGGTTTGCAATCCCATTCTAGTAGGTGATGAATACATACAGGAAAGAAAAAAAGTTCCAGGAGGACTTGCAGTTGTTAAATATTTGTTTAGTTTCTTAGAGAAAGAATTTTCTGCATAGGAGTTGTTTGAATCTACTCTTTTCAGCTGTCCACTGCAAGAATTTCTCTGTGCCCTGCATCACGAACTACTTTGTTCCCTAAATGTATGACAAACTTTTGAAGCAATAGGAAGACAGATGATGAACTACAAGCAGTACATTTCCTAGAGGAATTTTTTGGTCAAATGATCACCAGTGCTAAAAATGGTGAAACTCTGAGGTCTTATAAATACTCACACAAACATTTGACAGTTTTCCAAATGTTTGTTAGAGTGTGCACAATGCGCAGCTGAGCATGCTTTCAAGTGCTTTCTGTTTACAAGATCTCCTGCCCTTTGAATAATTTTTTTTCTTTCTTCTTAAAATAAGGAAATATTGTCACAGATACCACTGTCATAGTTTTCTGAAACCAGTAGAAGCACATGTGACTCAAGATAGAGTTTTCCAGTGATACTATACATTTCAAATGAAATACCAAGCAGGAGAGATACGGCAGGGTCACATCTTTATGGGGATCTCCCACAGAGATGGTCTGGAATGGAAATTCTTCTCAGGAGGGATATAATTCCACGAATGTTATCGTAAACCTGCTGACAGCCATTGCCATTAAGGAGAAATGTGCAGTAAAATTCCAGCCGCTTCTAGAGACATCTATACACAGTTACCCAATTTTTCTGAACATGTCCAGAAAACAACTGTACCCAACACAGACCCTTGTGTATCCAAGTAATTAAACCCACTGCAATTAGAAATAGGCCATTTAAGATAACAGCAATTTTCAGAGATGAAGAAAAGCCACAGGTGGTAAATTGTGCACTGAAAAGATCTGCTAAGTACACCAGAAGACCAAAGATTTCTAATTGCATACTTTGTTGATTGAACAATGGGGCTATAAACACATCTTCTTCAAAAGAGCTCGACAACAAAAAAGGTAAAGAATAATTTGAGATGCCAGTGTAACACAATCCCATCTCTGAATAGAATGAATCAGCTGGTTATTAACAGTACAAGTAAAAGAGGAAATAACTTCTGAGCCTGCAACAATGCATTACTAATTATATCAAAATAGAATTGGTTTGGTGAAAAATTATCTCCTAAATTGTTTCTAAAAACAGAATAAAATTTTGAAAAGCAAAATGCTAGTCCTTCCTAATTTCACTTCCAGCTCTGATGCAGAACAACTGCCTACTATTTATATGGTACCACAAATCTGTATGGCTTCTTTCCTGTGATATACAAGCAATTTCCCACCTTAAAGAGCATACAATCTAAGCGTCAGCTCTGTCAAATACTGCCATCAGTCAGAGTTTACTGAGTACTCCCTTTTTCAAACTCACCCTTCGCTTGCCTACTGCTCTTGTCCTGACAATGTTGATGAAAAAATGACGCACAGAGCATTCTTCAAATGATGCTCTGATTTTACAACAGTCATCATTCTGTGTGAGAATTTAAGTAATTAATACTATTTCCAATATTGGAAGCTACATTGTCCCATCAGGCTGTTGAAATGCACGGTGAACATATTTTTTAATTCAGTAAAACTTTCAATAACATTTGTTGTTAAATGCAATAGCAGAGCCTTTTTCTCCTCTTACATATCACTGTTAAGCAGGGTGACAAAACATCTGTTGTGTTTCTGAAATAAAACCCTAATCTAACCCTAAAATGCTCTTCTGTGCTTTACACAAAAGGAGAATGGGATTTTCCGGAGCAACACAGAAGATCCAGGTTCAGCCCATTAGCTGCACCAGCAGATGCTAGAATCTTGTAAAGTAGGGAGGATAAATAAACAGAGAAATGAGTAGAAATTCTTAAAAGTGAAAAAATCAAAAGAACTGAATGTTCCTGTCAATCAGATATTATTTAAATGTTGTAAACGAACACAACACTGGAAGCTAATTTACTGCATAGAATGGTAGAGTCATCCATAGATTTTACTGATTGTTATCACTCTTCTCAAAGCTCTTTGGAGTTTTATCCAGTGCTATTCATTTCTTCCTTATCTGTATTTCATTTTTATGCCTTTTTGTTGTTGTTGTTGTTCTTTTCAAATGAAGCTTCAGATAATTTTGTCTTTGAGAATGCCTGGTAACTGACATCATAAAGAGAGACTTCTCATGGACATCTGGACACAAACCCCAGGGAATCTAGAGAAAAAGCTACCTGAACCAGGTTTTAAATTCAATTCACTTATGAAGAAATGTTGATATTATCTACTCCTTGAAAAGAGTTTTCTGTGCAGACCAGAAATTGGAGAAAGTAGAAAACCTTCTGACTACTAAATGTTTCCCATTTATAGTGGTTTCTGTGATATGCTGGCAGAGATTGATTTATAAAGCCAGTGGTCCTTAGTAGTTGCTAGGAAACAGTGCTCTGCACTCGATCCACACACGAGGGGATGTGCAGCCAGAAAGTGCAGTTTCTAATGGAGTAATTCTTCTGATTTTAAACCTGTACAGAGAAATTTCAGTGTATGGCTTCCCAAAACGGCACAAGCAAGTCTCATTCTTTTGTGCAAATATTGTTGCTTAAACTAGTACCAGCTATCCTGAGCTACTAGCTCTCTTTTCCAGGTCCAATAACCATGTTCCAAGTGCAGCATTTTCACATTCTAGAAATGTAAAAAGTCACAGGTAAGCTGGGAGGAACTGTTTGGGTCATATACCCTGTCCTTTGATACTTCTGGCAACCTGCAAAATCTCCTTCACCATTTATCAAGGCGCATCTTAAAAACAGACAAGATTTTGTCCACAGCAAACTGCACGGGTAAATAGTAACTTCTTTATAATTTCAACAGCAAATTTATTCCTGAGCTTTTGTGTGTATGTGTTGATTTTGTCCTTTCAAATAAACTGCTTTCTCCTCCTTTGTTTTAGCACCTCAGTATGCACATAGGCAGGAATCCTATACCCTCTGTTTTTTGTTCAAATAGCAAAATCCAACAAAATACCCTTAGTCCTGTATGATAAGTCCTAAGTCCTGCATAATCTTTCCCTGTCTTATTGTTATGTAGCACTTTCCTGCACCTCTTTGTTTGAATTCTTCTTTCTTGAATGCGGGTAACCAAAAACATGCATTGTGGTTCCAAGTGACATATTGCAGTGCATCAGTGCTTCCATCTCTGTACTGGAATTACTTCTCTTGCTATTGCCTAGAATCTTTTCTTCTAAGATACATCATATCTCACCAATGGCTCAAAGACATCCTGTGACTGACAAATACAAATCCATCTTCTTTTCCTTTTTACTTTCCATTTTCCTTGGGTAGTAACCATTCTTGTTATTGGTTCTTAAATGTTTCACCTTGGATTTTGTCCTAGTTCAGCCAATCCCACCCTTTTACTGCAGGCCTGAAACTAATCAGTCCTACTGAATTTGCCCTGTTGATATGGGTGGGTGCTTCCCAATTGCGTGCCTTCAACAAACTTAATTAGTACACATACAGTTCCTGGTCATTAATGACAGTATCTAAGGCGCTTCATTTGGAATCTCACTCTAGAGTGCTGGTGCAGCATAATCCATCACTGTCTGACCTTTGGACAGTCACTTGCACTAATTCTCATCTCATAGAACAACCTAGCAGTTACATGAAAAATTTTATTGAAGAACAGGTAGTGTACAGATACTGTGCTACTGTGCTTCCCTTGACAGAATAGATCTGTTATTGGGGTAGCCTGAAACTTGGTCCCCTTAGTAAATCAACATTACATTTTAAGACATCCTTTATTACTCCTCATGTCTTTCATTTTCCCTAAAATCCTGCATTTCAGAATGGCTGATCTTTGGTTTCAAGACTTACCCCTTAGCACACTCTTTTAACTGAAATTGTTACGCTTGCTCATCTCCATTCAGGTGGGCATACCCTCCTGCTAAGTTCTGCTCCAAACTCTGGGACCATTTCCACTTTCTGCAATCATATTTCCCATATCAGTCCTGTTATTGCATCTGTGTTCCACCCATTCACCTTCAGAGGTAGACAAAAAGTATTAATTGTTTTGGGGGACTTCCCTAAAAATAGCTTTGAATAGCATCCCTATTTTTTTCCTAATCATTTATCTATTATAGATAGAGAATCTTTAATCCTTCCTTCTCATTTCTCGAGATCTAATTTTTTTCTGTGTTCACAGTTCATATTCTGATCTTTCACATTCCGTCCTCCAAATTTTGGTTTCTCTTTTTGAGGAAATCCTTTCTGATTCTTGAAGATTCTTTGGCATATTTCAGCAGCCTATTTAATAGAATTATTTGTTTAGGGAGATTTGATGTCCTCTTGCCTGGGAACATGAATCACAAACCAGCACATCACCTCATTTCAGTGCCTTTGCTCTTCAGATTGCTTCACTATGTTATAACCTGCCCTTTTATAGACAAAATAAAGCTTTAGCTACCATCATGTCTTTGTATATACTGCTGTATATTGAAAGTGAAATTTAGTCAGTACTGCTATCCCTTCAGAGTATATTATTTTCTCTACTAGTTTTTCTATAATATCTTTGCTACATGTCCATCACCTACTTAAAATACTATAATCTCTTTTGGGTTCAACTTCTACTTTCAAAAATTACTGGATTCTACCATGATTGTAGCATCTCTTCATCAATCTCTGACTGTGAAATTTCAGGTCTCCCATAATTATACAATCCCCTAGTAGCTTATCTCTCTCATGATACTAAAGTAATCTCAGGTCTGATCTTCCCTGTAGAGCCCAATGCCTTTTCCTCTACAGCCTCTTTCAGAATTCTTTCCTAACACATTTTGATGCAGATTGATCCTCTTCATATTACAAATTAAAATTTCTTTTCTGTCAGACATACTTTTAATACATAATGCTACCACATCTTAACAATTCCTGCTTTCTTTTAACAATGTGCACCCTGCAGTACCAGTACACCAGTTGGAATTAGTATTCTATCATGTTTCTGTTATCTCTCAAATATTCTGTTTCATGTCATGCTCCAACAAGCCAAACTCTTCTACCTTCATGTGCAAGTTGCTTTTTTGCATCTGTTTTTGCTGCCTCACTTCATCTGGTTTCCTAGCTAGGTTAAGTACAGTATTTGCACTGTTTCATTAAGTACCCAGTTACTGGGGTGTGTGTGTGCTTTTCCTCATGTGATTCCTTCTATCTGATATTTCTTTATCTTTGGTATATCCTCACAGACTTGATTTTGCTTTCTTTGTAACAGAAGAAGGTGATGGTAGTAGAGCTATCTCACCAGTTTCCCTTTTTTTTTTTTCCTATGCATCACATTCCAGTTTAGTATTCCAGCTTAAAGTCCTTCCTTTTGATTGTAGTAGACTTCATCCTAGGAAAGTCACAGTCCAAGGACTCGGAGGGAACCATTCCCTAGAAAAGACTCTTCCTCCCAGGAAGGTCCCCTCCTGTAATGTTCAGCTCAGTAAATTACCACTGCTATTGCTATTACTATATTTTTAATTGGGACGGGTTTTTCTTCGTTTGTTAGTTTTCTTTAAAACTTTATCTGATCGTTCATTAAAACTTCTATTTTCTTTTCTCTCCATTCTATTTAAGTATTTACATTATGCTCATCACCTTGGGATCTGGATCTATTTAGGCAACCAGAATGCCTTATCAGAAAAATTAACATCACAAAACACTTTTTTACATGGCCTTTGTCTCAGACAAAAATAGAGTGCATTTTCTGAGTGCTCCTTGCTTCTTGGTATATGTCGCCATGTTTCCTGTATTAAACATCTTTTTCACTTACATTACAGGTATTTTGCTGTAGTCAGGATGATCTAAGAACACAGGTAGAAGAAGAAAAAAAAAACAGAAAATTCAAATTTAAGTACAAATTTAATAATGGAAAGCACTCTGGAGTATCTGCCTGTCCACTGCAATGTGGTCATCTGTGACTTCAAAACAAGTTTGCAAAAAAAAAAAAAAAAGATAAAAAAGATAACAAAATGCAGAGAACACCCATAACAAAAAGAATTAAGGAATATAAAAACACACCCAGGTGCAATCTCCAAACACAGTGCATAACCATGGCTACACAACATTGTGGAAGCAAAGTGGCAAACCAAGAGCCCAACAATCAGCATAGGTGATATGCGAGATAACACCAGGAGCAAGGCACTGGCCTAGACAGTGCCAGTTACAACATCTTTCCTATGGATGAGGAGATTTTCATCTGCTGGACGATCAGTTGCTCCCATCCCACCCATAGTAAGCAGTGCACAGTTTTCATCTAAGAACTGAACAACATTACAGGGCGATGCAAATGGGACGATGCTGCATAGCAAGAAGGTCAAGATGGTTCATATAATGGAAAATAATAATAACTATGGTAATTATATGAACATACAAGCCAGGAACCATTTAGAACTCCAAGTTTATTAGAGAATGAGTGAGAGCTGACACTGTCAGGAAAGGATTTACAATTCCAGATAGGAGAAAACAAGAATGTTAGTACAGCGAACATAGTGTTTCACTGCCCAGAGCACTGGAAAGCCCTTTTCATATGACTTTTCATGGACATCTCAGACAGAAGCAGGTGCAGACCACAATCCGGGAATGGAGAGTCAAGAGCTTGTCTGCTAAACCTGGGAAAATAAAAACTGAGAAAGGATATCATGTCCCTCTGTAAATACATCCAGTAAGTGCACGCCAGAGAAAGGAAGAGCTATTCGGTCTAAAAGCCAATATCGGCACAAGTACAAATAGGCCTAAAGTGACTGTGTATACATCTCCAGAAAAGTGAGGTTCAGAAACAGCCATTGAGAACATCATTAGGATGAAACTCCCTCAGACTCTCCAAGATGAGCCTAGTCAGTTCATTAACTAACATCCAACACTGGTGTTAAATCTCTTCTGTTCAAGAGAGTAGAACTCGATTCAGTGCCCCACAACGCCAGTCCTGGTCCTATGTTCCTTCTTAGATAGCTAGTAGTTGACATTGTCTTTTCAAAAACTGACTGCTTAGATAACCACTGGTCACTGCTATGATGTCTTCGTAGGAAAGGACAAGAAGAAACACTGACTTCCGTTTAGAAGTATCTACAAAACAAACACATGCCCTTCGCCACTTACAACTATTCTAAATAGGGATGAATTTGAACATACTTTTTAAAGGTTTATTCAGTTAGGAGTTCAGGCTGTATACTCCTCAGGGCATAGGATCTGCCTCCACATTTATTTTTATAAAAAACAATATGCACACCTATATAACTAATCACAATTTTAGATAACTACTCTGTGTAGTATCTTGAACCTCAGATGTGGAAGTGATTACCATCAGGTACTGAAATCCTTTTGAACAGTAAGACATCTGAAACACTGTGCTGCATCCACAGCAGGGGTGTAAATATTCACAGGCATTTGAGCATCACTTAAGCAACAGCAATAAAGATCCTGAGCATTCTGTGTGAATTAATAACTGCCTGAGAATGTTAATAGCCTGAAGTGGAACTTTGGTCCATTAACCCCCACTGGCCATTAAACTTCAGGAAAGGTCCAAGGCTGAGGTCATAAGGACAGTTATGAATTCTGAAGGGAAGGTGTATTTATATATGTTGATTTAACACTTTTTCATTTGTACTGTTGTAGATCATTGCTACAGATAGGAAATGAGACTACAGAGATCTAGATGCTGGTGACAACCTCCAACCATTCTTCATCGTAGTGGACTGCAAATATCAACATATCAGAGAATTCCCAGACAAGCTGGAAACATTTTTAGCATATGTGAAAAAATCACTAAGGCCAGTAGGCAGTTCTAGAAATCAGAATCAAACCAGCCTGCTCCCTGTTATGCAAGGGCTCAGATAGATGCCAGGGGAAGAAAGGTGAGTCAGATATAGGCTCGTATAAAGGCCGTGGAGCACTTCCACAGGAATGCTCGGGGCTGCAAAAAGGACACATAGACTAGGGCATCCTGGTAGTCTTCACTGAAGAGATGTGAAAATGCCTTGATCTGTTGGAAGTATCTGAAAGTGCTGGTTCGTGTGGCAGTGGAGCTCTGTAAGAGCCTGATGCATCTCGGAGAACCTCCCAGCTCTCCCACTTGCTTTTCCTCCATCTCCTGCCTCCGTGGTTCTGCCCTCCCTGACAGCTCAACAAACCCTGGCAGAAAACTGGAGGGATGGGAAGGCATTTCTCTTCTTGTCTCTATCTTTGTGGTTTTTTTTTTTTTTTTGTTTGGTTACTTTTGGTTTTGGTTTTACTGCATGAGGGTGTCAGTGGGAGAACACAGGTAGGTATTGGCATGCCAGGCTTTTAGACTGGTTCATCCTGACTGATACTTGATATCCCACAGCCAGAAAGAAGTACTAAGCTACAGTTATTTGAAAAGCTTATTCATTAGAGCAGAGAATTCCCACAGATATGTCTGGCCCCATGAAAGACACTGGCAAGATTCCCTCCAGTTTCAATGGGGACAGCAATTCACAGACATTCCCTGCAACATCTTGCAGAAGACTTTCTGTTAGTTTCTAGAGAACTGAAGAAAATAAAAATGCTTTAGAAAGAGAAAAAAAAATAGAGAGATAAGTAAACATGTTACTCTCAGCAATTTGGAACAATTAAAATATAAAGAAATGTACCGTTTTAGATGCGTATACAGGTGCTTAAAAGAAAAGCTGCTCACAATATATCTAATTCCCCAACTGTTTTCTCCACAGCAGAATTAGATACCGGGCATAAAGCAGTGTGCTGGCAAGGAGCCAGTGCATTCCTGGATCACACATATGTTAGATGTGCCTGGTATTTATTACAACAGTGCAAGAGCACCTCTATAGTCAGGGGTCAGTGAGCATTTCCATTATAAACAAAGAAGTTAAGGCTCTAATAGCTTGATTGTTTCAGAAGTCTCGGTCAAGAATTGCAAAAAACATATATATGTATAGAAAACCTGATGACAAATGCTATCAGACAATTTTGGTTCAGAGATCTTCCAACCCCAATTTTTCCAGAGCTTGGAAAAAAAGTAGCCTGCAATATTGTTTTTCTAAGCGTTCAGTTTGCAGGCAGCTCTGGAGGTAGCATGTGGTGTTTTATCTGTGGATTTGACCCACACACAGCTGAGGCATCACTGTGGTCTCTGCCCTTGGGGTTCTCTTCTTAGGCAGGATCACAAAGCACAGCAGCATGTTTAGAGCAGGAGGTTACGGTGCACACTTTCTGCAGAGGGACTGCCAAAGGTTAATACACCTGCTAGACACGTCCTGCTAGATGAGCATTATTTTGCCTTCACAGGTCAGCAAGCTACCTCCCTATCAACCGCATTTTAAACAGCAATTGTACAATGCCGTGGCAAGCGCGTCCAGCCATGAATGACTGAATATTAACGTCTTCGGCTGCCTCTAACAAAATCAACATGCCCCATGTGAGCCAGCACAGCCACAGGGCTGCCCCAGAACGCCAGACCTTGCGCTGAGGTCAGCATGCTGCCTGCACCAAATGTAACAGGTGCCTCAAACTATACCTGTATCTTGATTTAAATGGGAGTTATTTGTTATTTTCAGCTAAAACTGGGATGAAGAAGAGCCTCACACTGTAGTTCAGCCACACAGAGCTATGATGACTTGAAGTTGCTGATGCACCAGTGTGTTTAAAGGAACTAATCAGGATTTTACCACTTACCTACCTGCTTTCCCCTAAAACATTAACCCAAATTGTTACAAGGGATAGAAATGATACCATAGTTCTATTGAGAAGGCATTTGTAAAATAGACTCTCTTGCCTTTGAAGTAAAACCATATACGTTGTTCTTGTAGATCCAGCATCATGCCACTCAAAATTCATGCTTTCAGAGATATTTGTCATCAAATCTAAAATACTGGTACATTAAGTTAAAGGAATCATATTTAAAGAGCGAGCCAAATACTCAAATGTTCATATTTTTCAAGAGAAGGAGAGGATGGGGACAGTTGCTGTGCAGCCTCTCCCATTAGCAAGAACTGTGCACCAGTTTCACATACATTAAGGGACCTTTCCTTCTCAAGGGCAGTTTTAAGAACATGTTGGCTGGCTGTTGTTAGCAGGAGCAATAGCATACAATAAACCCTAACTGAGACAGGGCAAGCACATGCTCCCTGTGGACTCATCATGGCCAGAAGAGGAGGAATGGCTTTGAAAGTCCCAATCTGCCCAGCAGAGCCTGATTGTGAAGAAAAACTACAGCTAATGGCCTGTGGTTTGTAGCTATCTACTAGTTCTTTACAATCAGGGAATGTCACATCATATACCACAAGCTGAGTGCAAGATGAAGCAATTAAAACAGATCCTTAAAAGCAGCCTGTGAACACTTTGCTTGGAGCCATCCATTACAGCAAACAATCTATCAGACATCCTTCATTATCAGGAATCCATACTGCAGGTTCTGGAATTTCTCCCGCTTGCTTTATATTGGGCAGAAAGCTGAATTTTTCCCTATAGTCCCATACAAAGAATCTTACACCACTTCCCACTGAGAGTCATAAACATATGCTGAGAGACCAGGATCTGAACTTTGAGTAAGATTTATTAATAGGTTCAGGCACTCCAGCTAAGTGTGACCATGAGTGACCTCATGGGGATAATTAGCTACGGCTTACAGCAAATCACCCATTTGTATTAGCCAGTACCAACTTCTGGTTTCCTTTTACCTGTGCAACATTGTCAACAGCATACCTTCGGACTGATAAACCAATGTAAGAAGCCACAAAAGTGGCTGCAGAGATATTTGATTCGTACAGTGTTTCCTTGGCTTGAGTCTCCCACATTGCACTCACCTCCCCTTAGTGGTGAGCCTCTGGTCGATGTCAGGTGGCAGAATCCGAGGTTGTGGCAATTTCTCTGGAGAGGCAGTTTGATTTATTTTCTCTACGACCTCTCTGTGTTGTAATAAATGCAAAGATTCAGAATCCAAATCAGAAGAAATATTCTCCTATTAGGTCTAAAGCAGGGAAGGTTCAAGGCATTGAGTGACCTGGTATTTTGGGACTTTCCAGTAGTTTCTTCAAGAACAACATCTATTTGCCTTAAAAATACTACTCCTTATCGCTAGTTTTGTGTATTCTGTGGTTAGGACTAAATTCTCTTCTGAAGAGATCTATCTTTGTGTACAAAGAAACAGCTGCTTTCCTTAGCAACAATAAATATCCTAGTAAACTCCCTGATATCAACCATGATTCAGATTTAAGGCTCAGAGCACTTCCTACTGATCATGCCTTGGTTTCCCTTGTTTTAGATGTGTGCTGCTAGCAGCACGGGGTGGTCTTATGTGCTCCAGGTGAGCATATCCAGAATGGCTTTGGCCTGAAAGAAATGGAATAACCTTTATTTTCCTCTCTTCCTTGGCTTTCATAATTACCCTTTCCACATCAGTTCCCATTGTTGGATCAGGATTACTCTGGTTCTTTGGACATGCCTCTGGCCCTTCCAGCCTGGTGTGCAGGTGGCAGTGGGTGAGCCTGATGGAGGACTGCTGCTCAAGAGCACAGTCAGGAGCCAGAACACTCAGTCACATCAAGCTAAAGTTCTGCTGTAGGGATGGAAGTGAGCAGTGGGTATGCGGTGCTCAGGCTGTGCACTGTTGATTGTTGCTTAGCAATGAAATGTGCGGCACATAGTGATAGCGTTAAGATACAACAGCCTTTAGTTTTTTAAAGAAAAAAAGAAAAGGAATAAAAAGGTCACACTAATGATCACTAGCGAAAAGGGAACGTTATCAGATGCAGCAGCAGGAGACGAGGTCATAGCCCCCGAGCCTGTCTGTGAAATCTTTCCTTCCTTAATTTCAACTCTGCAGGAAAGAAGAGCGGGTAAATTCGAAGTGCTTTGTCCCCACGCACACCTTATTGTTAGCATCCCATTCCATTTTAGTACAACATATTTTTTTTTTCCAAATGAGATCTGCTCTTAGGTTAAATGGAAGAAGGCAAGGAATCTGCCACATTACATTGAAATAATGGATTTAGAAAGAAATACATGTATTAGAGCAGATGAAAACACAAATGTTATTTTCAGGCTAGAGCAAGGCATCCCATTAATAATGATTTAGCAAGGATCCCAGAGGCAGCTAAATAAAACAAGAAGGCCAGGCTGAGCTAGGCAAACTGCTTATGATTACAACTACACTTCAGCCTTGGTGGGAAAAAAAAAATGAAGAAAGAGAACAAAAATCCTTCACAAAGCAGAGTACAGAAGAAACGTGACTTGTGGCCTTTTGTTAATACAGTATCAACTTTAATTGAACCTCCAGGCTTTGATTCAAGTCAATATATCTGGAGCTTCCTGGAACAATAAATCTTGATGTTAACCACAGTAGAGGTCAATCTCTGTCTAATATATGCTTTGTAATGCATTTAAAGTAGAGATATAGCATGTAGATGGTGAATTATTCATACATACAAACTACTAATGAATAAGTCAATATACAGACAGGATTTGGGATCTTTGATATCACAGTTAACTCTGTGGGAGTGCAGATTCTCAACAAAGGTCTCACACCATGACTTACCTGTGCGTATGTTGTGACTATTTCTACCAATGTCATCTGAGCCTGCTTCTAGCTTGAAAATCTGCATTTCAAGACTGGAGTTTGGACCTTTCCCGTGACCTCCCAGAGAGGGATTGAGATCTCTGTACAGCTTGGAGCAAGTCTGTGTTAGCAGAGCTGCCCTGCCTGAGGCTGCTGGGGACATGGTGACCTCCAGTCTGGCACCAGCTTGCTCCCACACCTCTCCCTCCACCTCTCTCCTGTCTGTGTGGTACCAACAGCAAAGGATGGCAGCCCTCAAATCCCCCATTGCCTCAGGAGATGTGGACAGAGGACTGGAGTGGAAGCTCCTCTCCTCCTGCCTGCCAGCTGTAGTAGACCACAGGCACCAAAGCTGCCAGAGAGAGGCTCATTTCACATCCTATTGGGATTACACTGGGCCTACTGGACTCACAAATTCAGTAACCACAAACTAAGGTATCTTTGGCCATAGCTGCTTCATCATGTCTGAGAGTGGGAGACCAACCACAGACAGTCTCTACCCAAGAGGCGTGATGGTGGGCAAGAGTGGGCCTCACGTGAATGAGCGGCAGGCTTGGTAGGTCAGCTATTTCTGTAGATAGCCTAGGTTTCCTTTTATAAAGGAAATAACATTCTTACGTTTCAAGAACTCCATTGATAGGCGTTCCTAGCATGCCTATCACACTAGTGCCACAACATCAGCATGTTTCCAGGTGACCTCTTCTCTCCTAAGTCCTGTGGTAATCTTACCCTTCTGAGGTGTTTTGTTGGACAAGAGTATCTCAGTTGTTGTAGAAGAGTCATCTCTCTTCTGTTTTACTTTACTTCTCCAAGATTAAATTTATTCTGCCATAAATGCCAGAATATCTTCTCTCCACCCCTTGAACCCCGAAATTCTTTCTCTCACTGAGGAAATAGAGCTGAAACAGAAAAGCGAGCATTGGCAACATGCAGTTATTTGTGGTTTTTTCAGTCTCCAAGAATACTGCTCCTTACCAGAATATATCGCAAAGAATCACTGAATTCTTTTGATATATGAAAAAGAATATCCAATTAAACTGATGGCATTTAAACAATTGTCACTTTATAATGTAGCCTGCTGCTTCAGCAGTGCAAACCATTTACTGTAAAATCAAAGTAAATGTAAAAGCGCACAGTGACAATTAAAAATTTTGAAAATAAAAAAACCTCTGCAGTTCCCTTCCAATCCCTCTGTGATACACAGCCAGCACCAGCTCATACATATTGCAAGAGAATATTACACAGAAATCTATGCCCTCCCTTATGAAAACTGCACTGAAACCATTTTTCCTGGAAATAAAAGTTATAACACTGAAACCATGGCGCAGAAAAACCAAAGGAAAACATTAAGATACAATTTTAAGCAACACATTACTCAAGAAACTCAGTCACAGATGATGAGTACAGAAGATGAGCAAGTCTGTGGCACTCAGCTGTGAGAAGAAATGTGCTAGAACACGTGCAAACAGGATGAGAGATCTGCTTTAAATGAGCTATGTCTTTTTTTTATTCCTCAATGAGCATGTATCTTTTCCAATAACATTCAAGGAAGTTAGTAAGCACATCAATAAGAGAATGTGGCTGTGTTTGCCAAATGTCAGTCAGCCTTGGGAGAGATTTAACCATTTAACACAGCTCCCCTGCCCTATTCAATCACTGGACTTGTTTGTTACGGCTGCCAGGCCTGGAACAAATGACTTGACAGAAGCGTCTCAGCTGGTATTGCTCTCCAATCAGTTAGAGTGTCTTATCAAAGCAGAAATAAAATTAGGAATGCAAACTTCATTTCTCAAATGGCAAGAACTTGCCATGGTGACTAGAAGCTGGAAAACTTCATTTCTCAGGCCTTCACTAGATTTAAACAAGCTTTAATGATTTTACCTGAGTACAAATCCTAACTACAGATTTAGTCAGCCTCATTTTTTTGTAATGTATTCTGTTTTTTCTATAATACAATCTGAACCACGGTAAAAACTTAATAAAGGAGAATAACTGCAGAGCTCAACCAAAAGAAGCATTCTTCTTTGACTTCTTGGAAAACACATGTTGCCACACCCTTCCATTTCCTATTTGATGTGCTGGGCCACAGAACTGCCCACGAAGTTCTGCAAGTATCTTCCAAACAGTAGCTTTGCTCCTCTCCTCTCTTCTGTAGGTATCTATAAAAATCTCCCACTATTTCCAGCTTGAGAGACAAAGCATTCATCCACATAGCAGGGCACAGGGTGGTTCACGACAGTCTCTTACCTGTTTCTGTGTAGAAGTCTAATCACTGCTGTCTATAAGAGCAAAATACATAGAAATTTCTGGAAAACTTCTGAAAGGTGTATATACGTGTCTGCTGCCTGTTCTGCCCCCTGTACAGACACAGCCCTTATACTCAGAGCCTTTCTGTGTTAACTGTTCTTCCATAAACTGCTAGGGAGCAAAATCACTGCTGTACATCAGCAATCACGCTTAGCTAATTGTCAGTATGGATGTTCTCCAGTAACACGGCCTCTCCTTATATCTAGCCTCAATGAAGAGAAGCATAACCCTCCAAGAAATGCAACACGGTTAATCTCTAAACTTCTACTCCCAAGCATTTATTGTAGTTCTTTTTCTCCTAAAATACAGCAGGAAGAGGGGATGCAGATTGTGCCTCTCTTGTTCTGATACAGCACAGACCACCTCCCAGCCGGATCACACACCAGCTGTTCTACCCAGAATCCCGATACTGAACGATTCCCAGCATCAATTTCTCACTTCATACAAGTTTTCAGCATCATCTCCAATGATCCTGAAAGCCCTGACGAGGGAAAAAAAAAAAAAACCCTCTTCCTTCACTTGAGTGATTTTCTTATTCCTTAAAAATCCTTTTATCAATAATTCTTGACAGACTAGTCATTATCAGCAGTCTTGTATCTTTTCTCAGGGTGTTTATAGCTAACAAGATTTGCTACAGCTATTTAACACTCTCACTAGCCAGCCATTATCCAGACCAACTGCCAGCTTCACAGTTAACATTATTACTGAAATATAGAACTTGGATTTTCAGTCATTTGACTTATGGAAGTGGTATATTTGATAAACTCGTAATTAATAAGTTAAGATGAGACAGACAGGAAGCAGTTGCCACGTTAAGCATGAAGCAGCTGTTTAAAAGCATTATGTATTTCTGGGAACACAGTTCTGCAAAAGACCACACAGATTACCAAGTCCCCAGCAATCACAGGCAATATGGAATAACTCTTTGGACTGCCAAAAACATTCTAAGACTACAAAAAGTTTGGGTCCTTCCAGGTCTGCTGATCCTGGAACATCTGGCTCACCCAGCCCTGCTCACCAGTGACAACAAAGTACTTCTCAACACTCTGCAGCAAACTAAAGACTAAAAGAAGGTGCCTGAATGTGCCACAGGTAAATGAAAAATCACAGGTATGAGAAAAACCCAAAGTCCCAAATGAAAATCCCTAACCATCCTATGAATTTCACTGTGGTTGATCAGTAGAAGAGAGTGCAAAATTCAAGCAAGATAAAATGCTGGCTAACTCAGCCTAATTGATCTTTTTTTTTTCTGAACACCATTAATTCAATGACAACTCCAGACTTTCACGAGTCAAATATGAGAGGATTTTCCTTTGAAGATTGGTAACACTACTAATCTTGAGGGATTTGGAAAGTCAATTCATATTAAAATTATGTGGAATTAGGCAACCTAAACTCTGGAAGGTTTTGAAAGTCTCCCATTAAAAATCCACAGCTCTAATTTTAATCAGTGGAGAAAGGTAGTTGCTACACCCAAGCAGAGCACCCCACCATCACAGCTTGACCTGTGTCCCTCCTCTGGTCGAGGAGGGCCTGGCAGCCCTGGCCAGCAGAGCCTGTTCCTCCTAAGGCTCTATGCTAACTGCCAAGGTCATCCCCATGTGCCATAGTCAGATGTGTGAGTACAGTTTTGTTTCTAGCTCCTGTTTCTCTTCAGAAATGTTGTGGTTTCTCTGCATTTCTGTCTGAGTCCATGTTTCAGAACAAGCAGATAGAATTGCTGCAAGAGCTTTGCTTCTTTCCTGTCCTATATTATGCCTTCTGATTGGGATTTTTCAGAAACACCCCAGCATAATCATTCAGGCACACTGGAAAATGACGCCCTTAGTTTTGCTTTGCCAAAACCACAATTTTCTAAACAGTAAAAACAAAAAAGTGAAAACTACACTTCATATTCTTTCTAAAGTTCTCCATAACTTGCTGAATTTGTTGGACTTTTTGTTCCCATTGATAGAATATTTCTAAACAAAAATATTTTATGTTGTTGGAATAATCCTTTATTTGAAGTTACCAAACCCCAGCAGACACTTTTTCTTTCTGCAGCAATAGCAGACTCCGTTTGAACTCCACAGGTACTGGAGCCCTATCCCTGGCTTTCTCTGCCAGACTGGTGGGCTAATTTGGGTCATCCTCCCTCCCATAGAGGAAGCAGAATGCTGAACTTTTATTTTCATATCTTGATTTATTTGTGCATGCTTATTCATGTGAGAATATGCTTACGTACACAGTCTCTGTTGGAGTATCAAAACCACAGGTCCTCTTGAAGAGTGCTAAGGCCTTTCACCTGTAGGTCACTAGCTGGAATTTAATCCAATCTGGTAGCTACTGAAAACTGTTAGTGTATAATGGCCTTACTATGGCCTGCTGGTATGTGAAATAAGCTGATGGCTTCCTGGGCTAGATCCTGCTGGTGAGGCTCGTGGATCCCTGGGAGCATCTTTGCCATTGGCAATCTGAGCAGACCAGCTAAAAAGCAAGAGGTTTGAAATGACTGATTTTCTCCCTTTCCAGCTCAGCCTGGAAGAAGAGACCTACCGACTGTCTCTTACAGGAAAATTTAATCATCTTGAAAAACCTAGCTGCTGTGTCTTGTAGGTGGGTTTGCAGATCAGTAGCAACACTTCCAAATTTAAATGATGCTTATAAAAACCTGGCTGCATGTTAGAGGCCAAACAAATGGGCTTGAGGCTTCAAGAGGGAGTTGTAAGCTCCCAGGTTGCTTCACTGAGACACAGGTAGGCTGGCAGGGCTCCTATTGCCATCTCGGAAGCACACGCCACATCAGAGATACTGGTGTACCCTGAGTGTCCCTTGCCCTTCATTTGGCAGTTTCTGTTATCACTACCCTCCAGCTGAGCTGACAGAGCTTGGGCTGTTTGCTCTCAGCTGGATGCAAGCACTTAAGAAACCAGTGAAGCTTTTTTCAGGCATTGCAGGCAGGCTCTTACCTCTGCTCGTGCATTTTATTTGATTGTGTCACGCAGGCCCTCATAGCATTTCCAGCTCTCCCATTGCAGCAGAGAATTAACTTCCCGGCCGCCTGTGCTGAGCAGCCTGCTGGCAGACACAGGTCAGTGGGTGAGATAACTAGCTGCCCCTTGCTGAGACGGAGGAAAAGGGACAGGTCTGATGGGAGCTATACATATGCATCTCCACACCAAGCACATTATGCCACTCAGTAGGTTTCCTGCTCCTGCCTCTGAGCCTCTCTTTTCAGTTTTGCTGGCATCCCTCTCTGTCTTTTCCATACATCTTGCCTTTTGCACTCCCAGAGGCTTGCTGCATAAATGCCTCTTTTCAGAGCGGCTGTCTGTACAGATGGGTTGTTAGAAGCGCAACAATTGCTAGTCCAAAACTGCAAAGGTTCAACAGGCTCTTTGTTGGAATATTTTCCTCCTCTTGTCCAGAAGGGAGATCCCTGGATTCCCAGACTGCTCAACAACAACACACATTCTCCTTTGGCTCATCTCCACAGGGCTCCTTTTGTAAATCTCCCCCAGTAACTGCCATTGCCACTTTTCAGAATTCATTGTTGTTCTGAACTTTTGTTCCTTGGATTCATGGTAAATGTTGTGGTACTTCTACCATTAGTAATCTGAAAAAAGCTTGTGCTTTGTGACACCAGGTGTCAGTTCAGCTCCATTGGCCTCACAAGTCCAAATTCTTCCTTCCTCTAGGGAGGCATAAATGAACTCTCTCTCTTTCCTACCACAACCTTCTTTATTTGCATTACAGAAATATTCAGCCCGTGATGCAACTGGTGTCCATCCACACAAGATCCCTGAGCATAAAATGACCCACTTTCCTAATCACAGTTAGCTCAGTTAGTGGCTTGAAGACCCCCGGAGTTTGCGGACAGCTTCCGAAGACTTTTAAAGAGGTGACAAAGAAAGACTGATTTTTATATGCTGTAATAAGAGCTGCATATGTGAAATGTCTACAGAGATCCACACCTCTACGGAGTCCGCACCTCTGAAGAACTGAAAACCACTGCAAGATACAAAGGGGAAAACAACAGGCAAGGGAAGAGTGATTTTCAATACTTCTAGTGTTGAGGATTAATTTTCAATCATATCATAGTCCATCCAGGACTTAGTAATGAAAATTAATCACTCAGTGCCATCTCAAACTCCCATCTAGGATTTAATACCTTTTTAAATAAGAGTGCAAAGAGATGAGAAGAAAATCTCCAGAGCCATCCTGCAGCCACTATCCACAGACCTTTCTCAAGTCATGAAGAAAAGATCTCATATTTTAGGCAGGCAAACACCTGCATTTACAATCATGTTCCTCCTACAGGACGAGTCCTTCATCTACCATTCATTCTACTTGCAATGTGAAAGAAAACACTTGAGGGATCGTTGATATCTTCTGGGATCCAATAACTTTTAAGTGTCATTACAGGTAAACATCCTTTAACATGAGTCAGTCATCTCTGCCATGACTCACTAATGCACAGTTAGCTCTCTGTTTGGGCAAAGCCTGCACTAAATACTACTTTCTTAGTTACTAACAAAGCTTACCACCGGTAGAAAAATTATCTGTGAAAGCCATTATCATCAAACAGTCAACAGTTCAGTGCTTTAGCAATCAAAAAAGAGCTGCTGACCCAGTCTGTTTTTCAGAAAACTCTGGATTCTGAAGTTATTGCCATAGAGCAACTCTGGACCTTGGAAGAACACCTTCAATATAACCAAGGTGAGCTTAATAAAAAGTTATGTATTTCCACCTTTTGTTGTTGTTTTTACCATGAAAGTAACACATTTAGAAACATCTTCAATATCAAAAATCAAAAACTGAGGAAAGAATATATAATATTACAAATAAGAACTAAAATGATGTTGGCAGGAAAGCAGAATGATGTGAGAAGTTCCTTCACCATCCCCTTCATCCTCAGACAAGGTTAACCACAAAATACATCTAATTTTGGGGGCTTCCAGATTCTTCAAGTTTTCTGGATAACCAAAGTCTGGATACTCATTTCAGTGATATAACGTCCACTGCTCTCTGTGATTAACTGGAAGATCATATGTTTTCCTAACAGATATATGAGTAGAACTGGTGATCTGTGCGTCGGCCTCATGCTTCCATACAGCACTTCAATTAAGAAATAGAACACATATACTGAAAATAGTTAAACTTGCTAATACCACCTGCTTAGCAGTTTACATGGTAAAATCTTAGATATTGTATGAGAGAGATTAAACACAGTAGAGGTAATACAAGTCTTCAGAAAAGAAAAAGCTAAATGTCAAATGGGAAATTATTTATTAAAGAGGCAAAGATGGACATTAATATCAGAATTCTTCACTGCATAGCTAACTAGCCAGCTAAAAGAGAGGTGATGCAGTTTTTAATGAAAGATGAACTGCTGAGTTGGAGGGAATCTCATTCATGAACAAGGCACAGAAAAAAACAAGGACACTGCTAAAATTTGCTGAGGCATCCTTTGTAGAAGATATTCAGAGTGCAGCGCCACGCTGCAGGGATTGTGTAGCCTTGAAGACTTACGTATTAAAGGGAATTTAACAATAAACAAGAAAGGTCATGTTGTAAAGATATTCTATTACAGAAGTCTTTGTTAAAAGCTGGGAGCACCCCTATTAGAAATAAGAGAGAAAAAGTACGACCTGAATACACTAGGTAAGGGCATGGTTACTGTGAGATGCTGATATATTATAGCTATAAAAAGGCCAAAAAAAAAAAAGAAAAGAAAAAAGAAAAAAAAAGGAATCTGAGGATATAGCAATATTTCCATCAGGGTCAAACTCTAGGAAGGGAAATTCATCCTGGTGAGCTCACCAGTGTGGAAAGC
Organism: Pavo muticus; assembly: GCA_016647715.1. Classification (NCBI taxonomy): domain Eukaryota; kingdom Metazoa; phylum Chordata; class Aves; order Galliformes; family Phasianidae; genus Pavo; species Pavo muticus. Next base: position 1,251,745 of record JACDJE010000051.1, read on the forward strand.
GCTGGAAATGTGATTAAGGAACAGAAAGCCCATCTTTAGATAGGTTGCGAAGAAGCCTGGACATGGCAATCCACTACTGAAAGGCTGAGAGATTATATGATTTCTCTGTGAATCCTTCTGAAAGAAACTGGGATTATTTACATAGGCACAAGATTGACTTAGGAAAAAAAATGGGTATTTATTGGCCAGAATAACCTTAGTACAGAAATTAAAAGGTTTCTAATTATTAGAGAAGTGAATTTCTGGTATGAGTTCTGAATAAAATAACAGCAGTAATAAACATCTCAGCTATTTTTAAGATGCCACAATCAGCTCCACAGTAGGATTAGTCAGAGCTTTGGAAGGTCAGTGATGACAGGGTATTATGCTCAACACCAGATGCTCATCTGAATCCTCTGCCCCTTGTTCTATACATCATAGTACATGTTTATGATTGCTGCCTCCTGCTGCTTTCACTCCTGTTGTACTTGAAGCACTATGTAGAACAAATCCTTTCCTCAAATTCAAGGTTGAGATAGAATCACAGAATTGCAGGGAATGGAAGGGACCTCAAGAGATCACTGAGTCCAACTCCTTGCTAAAGCAGGTACCCTACAATACATCACACAGGTAGGCATTCATACTGGTCTTGAAAATCTCCACAGAAGGAGACTCAACAACCTCTCCGGGCAGCCTGTTCCAGTGCTCCATCACCTTTACCATAAAGAAGTTCTGCATGTTTGCGTGGAACTTCCTATGATAGTTTCATCAGCTCTAGTTTCTCATACAAGCTCCAAGCCACTCAAAATTATGAGGCTATTGAGAGAAGAGTCAGAACTGTAAAAAAGAAAAAGAAAAAAAACTTTTGTGGGACTGGATTAGGAGCATGGAAGTCACTAGGTGGACATCCATCAGTACTTAGCTCATATCAGGAACATATTTTTGAAGTTAATTTCCTAGTAGTCCCTACTTAAGCATGCTTAACTTTGTGCAGACTTATCACACACAGGCATGGACAGGATTTAATTCAGATGCAACAAAACCAGAGGATGCAGTTCAGAAATGCACCTAATGTTCTCCAGCTATTAATCAGTGTTCAGGCCTCGAGACCAGAAGAACCTGACCCAAAATATTCTGCAGGAAAACTACAAAATGTGAATAGTGCGGATGCTGAGTCTGCAGCACCAACTAATCTGTCTTCTATTCCTATTGTGCCTCAGCACTTGCTTATGTAGATGAAGCTACTAAATTCTTAGGAGATAAAATTGACCCTGTCCCTCAGAAAACATGAAATCAATGTAAAACTTTTTCTCAGCAGTTCTTTGCAATGACTGCTCTGACTTTTCAGCAAAGTGCTAATCAAAGTGCTTACTATAAAGCCAGCTGAAGATTGATCTTTTTCTTTCCTAGGAGGAATTTAGATAAGGAAGTCTGATGCAGTATGTAAAAAGTAACTCCATGGGAACAGACTTTTCTCAAATGCTTTTCAAAATCCCACTTCTGGAAACCTCAACGTAATATGTGAATTTCAGGTCAGTTTATAGTCCAGCCTGTCTTCATGTTCACAGATCTACTGTTTTGATCTATAAGGCTCTTACCAGGCAACATCGTCTGCATTCTGTTGTTTCCTATTTCTGCTTCTAACTATTCTCCTCTTGGAAGAGGAAAAAAAAAAGAAAAAGAACAAGAAGAGAGACCATTTTGCTTTATATTCCATTGGCTTTGGAAATTCAGAGATTCTCTCTCCCGTGTCAGACAGTTTCTATCTGCAAGCTCTGATCCTCCAACTAATACAGTATAAAATTAAGTCAAATTCTATAAAGCACAAAATGGGCAAAGGTATTTACCCTGGGTCATTCGCTGTTTCTGTCTGATGCTGTGGAATCTCCAGCAGATGACTGCACAGTATGTATTGCTGAATTATGCAGATAACAGATGAATTTTAGGGAAGTGTTTGCCTTAAGCAAACAATATCTTGCTATTGTGAGTTTAATATTACAACTATTTTGTCACCTTTCTGTGTTTCATCCTCTTATTTTAAAAACAGCAGTATTTGTTTGCAATGGCATTGTAATGTCCTCATAATCTTAAACCATAATGCCAATAAACCACCACTGACACTGTAATGGCTCCCATTACCATATCATTATAGATGTAAAAGTCAGTCCCATATACTTCCTACAACATCAGTACTGGTGAGGCAGCCATTAAGATGTCAGTGGTAGAGCAGAGAATCACCATTATGAGCTTAGTCAAGATAATAAAACATTGCTAAAGGTAGCTACAGGGCCACGATCAGCAGCTGTTTCCAAATATAAACCTCTCAGCAGTTTAAAAGTAAATTTTAAATTAGCCAAATGCTGAAATCCACATTGCGAACTGATGTTAATGTCATCAAAAAAAAGTCCTATTTACAACTATCAGAGGTTGGGGTTTTCTTTAATGTTTATTGTGAAAAGACGTCTTTTAAAAAGGTGTTACGGTATAATTTTAAACCTCTGGAAAACCAGGGGACAGAAATTTTACTCTTATTTTAGCTGTGCAAGTCTTTGTTGACAGCAAAGAAAGAGCTGTGCTTAAAATGAAAGCACACCCAAGCTGTATATATATCAAGATTTCATCTACCATCGCCGAATCCAATTGTGAAATAATCTGCCCATAGAAATGTATATTCCAGAGCATACACATTGGTTACATTCAAGCTTTTCATTGCCATTAGTATAATTCAAAGTAATATCAGACTTATCTTTTGCTTTCGATTATTTAAAGCAATACAATATGAAAGAGATTAATGTAAAGCAGTTAACTGAAATTCTAGTAAAGGGAGAATTTACTTTAATTTGGAAAGTATATAAGACTGAGATTGGCAAGCACAAATGGGAATAAGAGAACATAATGCATGCCAACCCAAGTACAAAGGAAAAAAAAAAAGCATTCATGGCAATAGCAGCTTACATTTATTGACATAGCACTCGTGAATGTATTAAGATTATGTTATACAAGCATCATCATGCTTCTGGGTTTCCTTGTATCTTGTGAATAAAAATTCCAGGTGACTCTTTTGAAGTCGATTTTAACCATCACGAAGTCCAGATAATACATTAAAAATAAGAAAAGAACACCCATTACTGGAGACTTCTTTAACTAGACTTTAGGAAGAGGCACTGGTGCCCTCACCTCTGTTGCTAAGTCTGTATTGAAGCAGGAGATACCCTTATCTCATTGATACTTCCTAGTTATTTGACAGGACAGGAGGGTTCTTGAAATTGTCCCTTCATCTGACAAGATGTAATATGGCATGTATAGAGTACGATTAATAAAAAACCCTCAGGGCTCCACTCGGGTACTTTTACCAAAGATTACATCCTTAAACAGGGTATTTAGCAAAGTTAAGTTTTTTTTTTGTTTTTTGTTTTTTGTTTTTGTTTTTTTTTTTTTACAATCTGTGAACATTCTGAAAAAACTATGAAAACACCACATTGTGAAATGTATGCAACAAATTCTCAAACTTGCTTTATCAGAAGTTCGTAATGGGATGGGTCAATTTTTCAGTGATAACACAGATCTGGGAGGAAAAGGATAAGCTTGAGGATTGCTTGAAACTATTTTATTATGTTGACCATGACATCAGAGGTGGATGTTGATATGACAGCAGAGGTTGAACCTCCCCACCAATATTCCATTATATTTTCAAGACCTACTGAACAAACATGAGGCTGAAGGTGACAGTCTCCTGGATCACATCATTACTGATGACAGGATGTGGTGTCACCACTATGAGCAGGAGCCAAAACAGCAGTCCATGGAGTGCAAATGTGAATTCCTAACCAAAGTGAAAGTTCAAGACGCAGTCCTCAGCGGGTAAAGTGATGTGCACTGTCTTTTGGGATAGGAAAGGGGTGATCCTTCTGGATTTCCTGGAACCTGGACAAATCATCAATTCTTACCACTATGTCACAATGCTAACTAAGCTAATGGTTCCAAAGTCCAAAGTCAGGACAAAAAGGAAGACAACCTTTCTTTTTGCAACACAATAAGACTAGGTCCCATGCCAGTTTGAAGATCATGGAGCATGTGTCCAGTCTTGGCTGGATTGTCCTACCACACTCACTATATTGTCAAGTTTAGTGCCTTCAGATTTCCATCTGTTCAGGCCGATGAAAGATGGACTGTATGGGCAATACTATCCTAGCAACAGCAGTATCATAGCAGTTGTGAAACAGTGGGTCAACTCCACTGGTGCAGAATTTTACTAGTATGCAGGCTCTCATTCATCTTTGGAAAAAAGTGTATAGCTAATGGTGGTGACAAGACTGAAAAATAGTGTTTCATAGCTGAGAATTTGCTCTATCAAATAGTGTTATTCTGCTCTTTGTATCTGCTGTAGTTTCCATGGAAACAAATAGGAGGCATTATTTTCAGTTACCTAATTATTATTGACTCTTTTACTAAGTTAATATATTTATGCTTTATTAAAGAATGTTACAACTACTGTTTTAACATCATTTATATTATATTTAGATTAAAATTGTCCTCTTCTGGTTGACAATAATTATGATTTTAAGTTGGAAAATAAGAGTAGAATATGATAGTCTTCAATTATGCCTAAATTTATTTATATGCCCATATAACCTGTGAATACACATTTGAATGGTCGCACATTCTGCTGGATGTGCATTTAGGAAGAAAGGCAAAACAGATACTAGACATAATTCTTGCTCTTCCTACAGGCAACAGTTTTACTAGTCTGGACATCTAAACATATTACTTTGCTTTTATTTCCAAGAAGATAAATATAAGATTGTCATTAAGATAAGTTGCTCAAAATTGTTTAAACATACGCTGGTCTATCATAACACCAAATTTTAATACTATTCGATTAACAAGTTCGTTTCATTTTCAAAGCAGTTCCATCTTCAGAAACACTTCAGCACATAACATTTCTCCTTCAGTCAGAGATCTTATTCCGACACATAGTGCTTTACACACTATAATGTCAAGTGAAGTTAGCAAATGAGGGTCAAACAGATTGAAATACAGAGTCTGACTCTTCCATGTCTTTCCCTCAAAAGGTATAAACGTTTAGAGACTTTTCATCATTACCTGTTTTACACAGGGCATAAGATTTAATAACAGTGAGATCAACTTTCTGAATACACCAGGCATGAAAAACTCTACTTACAAATTAGATTCTCTGATTGATAATCTTAAGAAAGACAAGTATTCTTTAAACAACTCTATTTGAGATGATTCCAGATATATGAAGAAGAGAGTTTTTTATGTCTCTGCAAGATGAAAGTCATATAAGAATTATATGAGATATAAGATTGGAAAGCAGTTGCTTTTCAAAGCATAACCCAATTTTGTGTATGAATATATGAAACTATCTGGTATCTTTTAGAAAGTTCTGGCATGATTTTTTAAGTTACGTTTCATAAAGGCTGAATACTCAGCAAATACTCACACAAAGCTCTAATGCTTAGATTAACTATGGTTATTTCCCAAACTAGATAAAAGCAACCAGGACTTCTCAGGAGATATGCTGACATTTGGAGAACGCATTTGGTAGCTGATCCAGCTTTCAAGTTATGGAGCAGCACAAGTCTTTCTATTTGTGATGTCCCAGAATGAAAGTCTCTGGGGTCAGAAGCAAGCTTATTTCAGGAGTTAATTTAAATGGATCTGGGAGTAAAAAAAAACTAGTATAGCCAAGTAAGGTATATAGCAACAGCAGAAAGCACCAAACTCACCTGTGTTTCTGTAGTTAGTATCTTTCTGATAACAGTTAAGGGTCCTTTCCCTTCTCACCTAGAATATCATTTTAGTTCTGTGGGGTTTTTTTAGCTACACAGGATTTTATCATCTTTTTCACTCTTTAAACACTGTCAGCTAGTGCTATCCCGACTTCACAGCTAATTGTATTCTAATCTACCCAATTAGTCCCCTATTCCCACAAAGACTTACACATGTGGTTAATTTAAAGTTTAGCACAAGTGTGAAACTCTTCTGTGCCTGAGCTTCCCTCCTTCTAATGAGTGAAAAAACAAATGCTTTTCTTCTTCAAATCCCTCCTCGAGAGCCACAGCTTTCTCTCAGCCTTTCATCGTTAATCTCAGCTCTAGTGTTATGCACTATCTCACCCATGCCCAATTATTAAACATAATAAAACAAAGTGAAAAACAAATCCAAAATAACAGCCAAAGGGAATCAAATTACCTGATGTCTGTGCTTTGTAAATAATGATTCTTTCATGAAACAAATTTGCTTTCTTTTGCTTTCTGTCATTTCCTTTCCTCTTTCACCTCCTCTCTGACCCTTCTTAGCCTGTGTCATAATTCATTGTGTTATCTGTCTTGTAAGCATCTTAGGGCAGAGACTTCGTCATCTCAGTAGTCTGCACAGCACCACACACCTCCAGAGGAGCATATAAATATTAATAAACACATATTCACATTCAATGAAATCAAAAGCTCTGTTTTTTGGAATCAATAAGCTCTTCTCTTTGGGTATGAAACAGTAGTAATCCATGGCCATGGGCTTTAATCCCTTTGAGAAGTACTTTCTAATGGGACTTTCATAAGTGGTATAAAGAACACAAATGACTGTACAGCACAGCTGGTAAAGCACTGGTTTCTGCATGAGAATTGTTTATTGGCTTCCACCCACAAGGAAAAATGCTGTCCCCTGCTGCCCCTCAGCCCACTCCCAACAATGTTAAAGAAACACTATTTGGAAAGAGTTTTTTCTAACTGGCCTTCCAAACATTTGGATCCTCTTAGACCATCATTTCTCCCTTTCTCGGCCATCCTCTCAATTAAAACATTGTTAAAACACTACAGAAATGATAATAAAACTATTGCAAAAATTACAAAATAAAAGATTCTTCTATGCAACCTCAGTTTCTCCTCCCTCCTGCCTGTGCCTCATGTCACAAGCTTCAGCTGCAAGGCTGCATAGAGATTTTTACAAAAACCCTCTAACTTCTGGAAGTCGAGAGGAGGGGAATTTATGAACCTCAGTGAGTGCAGATGAGGTGCTGAAGCTGACGGTGAGGATCATGCCTGCATCACAGGATGCCTTGCATGCCCAGACTAATGAAGGAACTACATTCTTTTTAGGGAAGCTCTCTATTTGTTCTTGCCTTGATTCACTATTATTCTCTGCACTGCACGAACCCCGGGTCCTCTGGGGAAAAAAAATGCCTCTGTCTGTGTCATTGTTATCCCAGGCAGCCAGCCATGTTTCAAGGGCTTGGTCAGTTATTTCTGTTAGAAGAAGTAGAAGAAGCTGAAGAGAGAACCAGATGTTTGTGTGAGCTCAGTTTCTTTAGGAGAAAAAAAAATCCCAGATTTTCCTATTTCTACGAACACATACAGGTTCAAATACCTATTCCAGTCTTCTTTTTCACTATGTAAAAAGTCCCCATAATATCACCTAAATTCCATACCAGGGTCACATAGTGTTTTATTTGCTGGCTCAAAATTGTCTTTTTTTTTTTTTTAATACAAAGCATTTCTTACATTGGGTGCGGTGTCCTTGCAACAGCATTACACCCATTGACAAACTTTCTGTGCAGAAAAAGACTTGAGTTGAAGTGAGACAAACTCAGTGCCCCTTTTTGCTGAGCAGGGAGAGTCACCATCACAGTACATGGTAGCAGAAAGTACATGGCATCCTCACAGCCATCCTTGGCGTGTCTTCCCCCTGCCCCCAGATTTACTTAGGCAGGCACAAGAAAATGCAGGTAGGAAAAGTAGTGCACGGGAGAAAGTAATTCCCAGGACTTTGGCTGACCTGTCCTTTCGTTGGCAAAGTGAGTGCTGGGAATTTATGGTGCAATTGTGTGCTTCCACTCTCCTTCACACTGACTCTGAATGATGTAGATCTTTCACAGTGATCAGAAAGTTAAGTAAATGTGCTATAGTGCAGATATGCACTTGCATATCACAGAATCACAGAATCACAGAATCATAGGGGGTGGAAGGGACCTCCAGAGATCATCGAGTTCCCTACACCAGGTCGCACAGGTGGGTGTCCAGGTGTGTCTTGAATATCTCCAGAGAAGGAGACTCCACAGCGTCCTTGGGCAGCCTGTTCCAGTGCTCCATCACCCTCACCGTAAAGAAGTTCTTGCGCACATTGGTGCGGAACTTCCTGTGCTCCATTTTCTGGCCATTTCCCCTTGTCCTGTCCCCACACACCGCCGAAAAGAGTCTGGCCTCGCCACTTTGCCCCCCACACCTTAGATATTTATAGACCTGGATCAGGTCCCCTCTCAGTCTTCTTTTCTCAAGGCTAAAGAGACCCAGTTCACTTAGCCTTTCTTCAAAGGGGAGATGCTCCAGGCCCTTCACCATCTTAGTGGCCCTCCGCTGGACTCTTTCCAAGAGATCCCTGTCTTTTTTGTAGTGGGGAGCCCAGAACTGGACACAGTACTCCAGATGAGGCCTTACCAGGGCAGAGTAGAGGGGGAGGATCACCTCCCTTGACCTGCTGGCCACGATCTTTTTAATGCAGCCCAGAATGCCATTGGCCTTTTAGGACACAAGGGCACACTGCTGGCTCATGGCCAACCTGTCGTCCACCAGGACACCCAGGTCCCTCTCTTCTATCCAGGCAGAAGTCCCTAGAGGTATTTCACCTGCTACCTGTACTCACAGGAATGGGCACAGAGTACCCACAAAGCAGCACAGGAGAAAATTGGAAGGCTCTTCCAATTTTCTATTTGCTCTGATGGTCTCATCTTCTTAGTATTATCTTTGCAATGAATAATCTATACCATTCTCATGTTGCATTATATTGTCCTCTCAATCATCCAGTATAAGCACACACCCATTCACAAAAGTCTACTACAAAATTTTCTGTTGAGGAAATTGGCTACATCGACCAAAAAGTGCTAGAGTAATTACTGTTTGTATGTATAAAGTGAACAAGTTGCTTCCTCTTCTCTCATACACCCACGTCTCTGAGACATTAAACCACAAAACTGAAAATACTTTTGAGAGCATGGCTACTATAGATCAGACAGTCTGCAGTAAGTGTGGCTATTTTCTGGAAATTTCAGTAGAGAAGAATTTGTGGGAGGAGAGAGAATGTTGCACTGACTGGTCTTCCAGACACGTGGCAATCTGTGGGAACACCTAATCAGTAGCTTCATCTGACTACCCAGAATCCTGGCAGCCCCAGGCTACATGTGTGATACACAGATGGCTTGTGCACACACAGCAAGTGTGATGTGAACTGGAAGTGTCAGAATAGCTGTGAACAAGGATAGTCCATGAAATCCCACAGAAACATCATCTGAGATCACCTGGCTCAGGATCAGTGCCAGGTTTGAAGGTAGAATTGGGTACTTGGATGCAATACTGCCTCTTCATTCTGTAAAGGAACAAGATCCATTTGCTAGTTATTCTGAATTAATAAGGCTTCACTCCCAGTGTCATGCTATTAAACACCACGTCATACTGTTGTGGGTCTGGCCAGGATGAAGTTTTGGATTTGTACTTATAGTGTACTTATAATGCACCACTGTTGTGCCCATTGCTGAGCAGTGCCCACACAGTGCCAAAGCTGGCTCTTTTTCCCACTCTGCCTCCAACCTCCTCTACAGCTAGCAGGCTGGGGGTGGGTGAGAATTTGGGAGGGCACACAGCTAGGACAGCTGACCCCAGTTGCCCAAAGAGATACCCCATATAACTTCATGCTCAGCAATAATACCTGAGATAGATGAAGTAGGATGCTAAGGGGTTTGGCTTCCAAGATGGCTGTTGCTCAGAAGCACTGGCTGGGAGATGATGAGTGACTGCCTCTATATCACTTGTTTTTCTCTTCCCTGCACTTGTTAATCTGTCCTTATCTTGACCCATGAGTTTTCTTCTTTTGCTTTTCCTATTCTTTCTCCTGCCTTTCTGGGAGAGGGGTATGAGCGAGCAGTTTTGTCTGTGCTTGGCTGCTGTGCAAGGAGAAGCCACACCACATAACAGCGTGTGCACATAGCATGTTGAGTGGAGCAATATAGCTAGTGTCAGTAATCTTATTTCTGGCCTTTCAGGTGGGTTCATATGGGCAGCCTCCAGCCCAGACTTCTACTTACTGCTTGTCTCCCTCTTCACCCACCACCTGCGTTGGGTTTAATCACTGAGTTTGTCATCGGTGTTTGTTCCCCTGTAACATTCAGAGAAGGGTCCTGGACCCCTGGCTGTTTTCAGCCCATGCTTCCCCGAACCCCCACAAGCATGTCACTGCCTTGCTATTGTCCACTTTTCCTAGATCATACCTAGTCACTATTTTCCTTGCTCTTCCTTCCAGTCATCCCTCAGGTTCCCCCACATAGCGCTCCACCCCAAATATCAGCACTGAGCACAGAAAGGAAATGCTCCAGCCCCATTCCCGTGCCTGGGAACATGACTGAAAGCAAGTGTTAAGTGACTTACCAGTAGGTCCATGACCTACAAGACATCGTGATTTTGTCACTAGTTTTAAAATCTTAGTTCTTCAAGTAGGTGATCAAAAGTGAATTTCTCATATCTGTAGTAGGATAAGCCCATTAATAGCACTCTAGGATGAGGGGGGAATTCTGAGCAGGTAACCAAGTGAATCTGAATAGTTCTTGTGCCAGAAGGTGACATTTTCTAAAGCAGATATTTCTTTTGTTTTATATGTCCCAGAATTTTTAAGCTCATCCCTTTTTGTTTTTCTTTTTTTTTTCTTGTGATTAGAGTAATGAAATTGATTTATATTTGAGATGCTGTCCAAGATCAGTCCAAATGCAGTTTACTAGGAGATTCTTACTCAAACTCTTAGTTTCAGCAGCATTAAACATACCTGCTCATTTTAGAATGAAATTCAGCCTCTCTGAGAGCTGCAGGAGTTTTGTCATTGATTTCAATGATACAGCTTTCTGCCTTTCCATACAAAAGAATCACTTACTGTGGAGAGGAACTGAGGAGCGGAGCATTGAGTTTGGATCCTGACTGATCTCCAAATCCCCTGTGCAATCACCCAAGAAGCTGAGCTCTACTGCAAGTCCAGGAACAAGAATGGATTCCTCTCAGTCCCCAAAAGAAAACAAGGATAAAGCAAATGTTCGGAGGACTTAAAGTCTTTGTGGAGCAAAATGGTTTTTTCCTCTCATTTTCTTTAGCTACTCATATAAATGTTTCCCTCATGGTGAAGCTGATCCAATTGTCATTGAATGTTGCTAGCAGAACTGCCAGTGACCTGCAAGTTGAAATACACTGGAAGATTATTATTTTTCTAATTACATGTTGTGATTTAACCCAGCAGGTGGCTCAGCACTACACAGTTGTTCACATACTTCTTTGCTTCCCAGTGGAATGGGGGAGAGAATTGAAAAAAACAAAGTACAAGTGGTGGGTTGAGATAAAACTGTTTACTAAGACAGAGAAAAGGAAAAGAAAAATAGTTATGACTATATCTATACATATAAATGTATTTAACAAGTGATGCATAAGCACTTGCTCACCACCCCCCGACCAGTGCCCCATTAGCTCCCCAGGTAGCAGAAGAAAGAGAGATGAAATCCCATGCCCCTTCAAAATTCCTTCCTCTTTTTGTCATATGGTATGGAGTATCCCTTTGGCCAGTTTAAAGTCATCGGTCCTAATTCTGTTCCCTCCCAGCTCCTTGGGCCCTTTGCTGCAAATGACCTTGGCTCTGTATAGCACTGCTTAGCAGGCAACTTTAAGCACTGGTATATTATCAACATTGTTTTTCTCCTAGAACCAAAGCATAGCATTATACCAGACACTGAAGAAAACAATTCCTTCCCTGCTGAAACTAAGACATTGTACCATAAATAAATGAATTCTGAAGAACTTCTAAAAAAAAAGGTGTTCTCTCTGTACTCTTACCCAACCTGAAATAGTTTCAGCTTCCAGTCAAACACAGAGAAATGGCTTCAGAAGTGTTTTGCCAGCTGCTATTTTAAGGGATGTCATCTTCTGCCACACTGACACCAGTGTGTCTATTAATGCTCTCTGATTTCAAAAGGATTGGAATATAACCAAGGACTGATGCGGTCCTACATCAATAAAATGCCACAAAGATGGCTCAATGACAGCATGTAGGAAAGGTTCACCCCTGAAGTTCTCTAGTTAAACCCTCATTTCCAAGGTTAGTGTCTTGCTGCAATGTCAGCTAATTCATAGGAGTGTCCAGGGGAGGAAATCACCAAACAAAAGATTTGATTGGCATTTCCCCTCTTCCCCCCCCCAAAAAAAAACTAAGATTTTTCATGGAATTGCTTAAAATCAACACATTCTTGAAGGTTTGAAAGGCAGGTGTGCTCTTGGCCCATGGTGCCAGCACATTGGCACTTGGTGTTTTAGGACAGCTATGTTATAACATTCTCTGCCCCACAGCAGCTCAGTGTAAATGGCAAAAGAGATTTTTGAAGAACATTTTTGAAGTTGCTGCTTCTCAGAGATTCCAGAATAAGAAACTAGCATTGCCAATAGCAACCACACTGCTGGAGATACTTCCATCACACATGCCAGTAAGGTGTTCCCCTATACTACGCATGGAGTTCACCTTTCCTCTTTTGACAGTTTATCTGCTAGCATGAGTGTCATGGTTTTATGATTTTTGGTTATCAGTATTCCACATCATAACATCATGTAGTGCACTGGGACTTAAAGTGTTTTGGGTAGCTATCACAGAAGAGAAGAAGAACTACATTCCCCAGACACCTGTTCGCTGTGTTGTTATCACTTCTGATGGGGGGGAACAGATATAAGGCCTTGGTAGGTCATCTGACCAGGCTCTTCTTCATCAGTCTCTCTCCCTGCAGCTCAACCAGACTGCGCATCTCACCTCAGCGTTATGGTGAGGCCTACCCAGCTTTCGGACAATCTTTCTCTCTCATTATATTTGATTTATTAGCTTCAATTCTAATTATGTTGTATTATAGTGTGTTATCTTGCATTCCGATACCATTTTTAGTAAATTAGTTTGTTTCTCCTCAGATTGTGCCACTGTTTTTAATCATTTTGGGGTCCCCTGTTTCCCTTTTCGGGAGGCACGGATTTTGAGAAATCCCTCCACCCCGCTAGTCACGGAACAGAGCCGAATCAGCCCGTAAACTATTGACAATGAGCATCACAAAAATTTCAATTACACTTTTGGCATATTTGCATACTGGAATTTCTTCAGTGCTTTTTGCTGGACAGTGAAGTTCCCATAAGCTAAGTACACCCACAAGCTTTTCCCTCTGAATAAGAGGCCTCATCTATGACAGAGAGGTCAGAAATTGTATCACTCAGCCTTCTAACTTTGCATTGCATTGATAGAAAAATCAGTAATCTTTCTGACAGCAGATTAAGAGATCAGAAGCTTAACTAGAGGGTCTCAGAACATAACTTTGCTTTGAAAAGAATTATGCTTTGAACTGGATCTCTATGTACATTTTCAATTATATGTTTTTTAATAATTCAATACACTTGGAGTGGTCTGCTTGCCCTTTTCTTACACAAACATGTTTACCTTCTGCTAACGGGAGTAGCAGAGGCATGAATAACATCTGGGTTGTGGGCAATGGGAACCTTCAGAGTCCTCATCACTCTCGGCTGTGTTGCTCACAGTTTTAACACACTGCCAACAAAAACTCACAGAATATCTCCCCTTCATTCTGCTTTAGAGGTGTGACAAAATTTCTTTCAGCCAAAGCCAAATATTTTACTCTGTATGCAAATTTGTGTTAACGAATGAATATCAGACATACATTTTTCATTTGATAAAGACATGCACTTAACGCTGTCATTTAAAAAATGTATATTCATATAGCCATTTAAAAATAACTGGTACCATTGTCATAATTATCTTCTCATATGTTCAGCAGTGCTGAGAGTTAACTATGAATGTAAATGTAATCAAGCACGCTACCACACTTTTAATAAACAAGGCAGTTTCCATATCTCTATTGTGCTGGGTAAGATCTGTGCTTTTTTTTTAAAGAAGTTAAGAGGAGACCTTTCCCAGCTCACCAGTGTGTTAGTTCATGTGGGTACCATGCTGCACGGAGTCTGCTGAAACTCTCAGGGCAGATTACCTACAGCTCCACACATGGGAAGAAAAAACAGTATTTGTGTGCCCTCTCTCACTGAGATGAGACATGGAGGATAGTCTGTAGATGGTCTGCAATAATGGATTTCTCTGTGGAGGTGCTAAGCAGGTTCTCAGACTGTCCTGTCAGCATGAATGCTCAGTATGCTCCTATCTCACGTTATGTAATTAACACCTTTTACATATATATCTCTTCCTCTCTTTTCCAAGCTGCAGCCTCCACCTCTCAAGTGAGGGACAGGCTTTGTTTTTGTTTTTGTTTTTTTTTAACGGTCCTTGTTTTTTAAAGAAAGAAAAAATATGAAACTCAAAGCCTTGTGCACAATAGGAAACAGGATATAATATCAGAACATGGACCACCGTGTCCTCATTATTTCACCCGGTTCTCGTGTCTCTCCATCTCTCCCATGGTGCCTTATGCCAATCTCTCAGATTCTCACCTCCTTGGAAGACCAAGAGGAGTTAGTGAACAAACGTGGCTATTTCCAAAATAAAGAGACTGCTTATCAGAGCAAAAGAAAAAAGAAAAATATATATATATATATAAAAAGAGATAAAAGTTGAAATGCATAAAAGTAATAATATATTATTTTCTTTGTACTTGTTGGAAAAATGTAAGTACTTTATTTCAGATATGTTCAGTGTTCTCATGAAAAGCCTGGTAGCTAATCCTGTTATTCTTCAGTAAAGGTGTTAGACCAATAAATGCTATGAAAGGACTTGCTTTGGGTATAAAACAGGCTTTTAATCTCCGGGTGTGTTTAAGCACTCCGTAGTTCTGCTGTGAGAAAGGTTTCATCAGTCAGTAGCCATGTGAGCCCCTTTCCAGTACAAAAAGGGTTGATACAACTTATTCATAAGCCCAGGGCAGCAGACACCTGTCACTTAGTAGCAGCCTTTGGAGCTGAGCAGGACTGGATGCTGTGCCGGATTTGGACCAGTGGCCTGAGGGTGGAAGCACCTGTGCATCCCAGCTTTTGTTATGATTTCTCATTGATTTGACAGGGAGACTGTTCTGGCATACTAAAAAGCAAAAGACCACACTATAAATTGGTCTTGAATACATCCCACAGTAGCCTAAACAGCCAAGACTTGGGAATGGCTTGTAAGCCAGTCCAAATAATATAAATATTTACAAGGAGAAAATTATGCAGGCTAGTAAGTCCCTTATTCTGAAAATACTGATCTCTATCACAGTTCCAGATCATCATCACTGATTACATTATTCTGGTTTTGACAGCAGGTTTTGCTTCTTTAGGTACACCCACTACATCTCCCACAAGCTCACAGAGGCCATTCACAGCCTGCATTACTGGCAGGCAATGAGGAAGACTTCTCAGCTAGGAGATAAGTGGCTGGTCTGTGACCCCAGAGTGCCTTGTAAGTCTCTTCCTCCAAATTTGGGCATTCCACGTGGGATTTTTCTTTATACCTGAGGAAAACTGCACCAAGTCAGCACCACCTGTACCAAAAACTTCCACTCAGAGGTCTTCTTCTTTGTGACCACAACGGGCTGGCTGCTTCTATATATCCTTGCACCTCCCACTGTCAATCAGCACTGGAACAAGATGTGAACAGAATGGACACAACTCCTTCACAGCCGCTCCTACATACAGGAAAGAGGAGAAAGGCTTCACATAATGACAACCAGAATGAATATGGACGGATTTTCAAACCAAATCCCATGCTGTTGAGATTAAGGCACTGTTTGAAAAGAACCTCTTCTAATATCGCTGTCCACATAAATGCTACACGAATGGTACCGTCTCGTAAGAAAAAAAATGCAATTCTCCTAGAAATGCTGACAATAGGGCCTCTTTTGAAAAAACTGTCGTTGAGAATGGTGAGGAGTACAATATTTTCTTTCCTTTAGACTTAGTGCTTGTGCAGTGACAAGACACAATATCATTATTATTTCTCTTTAATGGTTTTGGATCATTAGTTGTCATCATAGTTGATTATAGTAACTAGCTATGCACTTAAATGTATGTGACTAGAAGCACGATCAGTAAATTGCTGATTCCCTAATGGGTTCACTTACGCCTTTAGCTTTGTAAAATCAGTAGCAGCAGGCAGGACTCCACTGAAAGCCCATCCGAATCCACTCAGGATCATTTTCTTGGTCTGCAGAAATTTTCAGTCAGAGCCATGCAAGATTTCCCTAAATGAATGTAAAAATATTTTACTAAAATATGAAAACTCATTTCTCAGAGATGTCTTGGTGGAAATGTTTGTTTGCACATGCCTTGGCGTCTATACAGGAACCATTTTTTTCCTTTCTAAAGGCGGCATGGAGGTAAAAAGCAGTTTCAATGAATGAGCTTATATGTGTACACAAAACAAATTGGTGGCAGTGTAATAGAAATTGTGATAAGTTATGTAATGGAGTATAGTGTAAACTTTATGATTATGCTCTCTGGAACATAATACAAATTCTCTAAAGGGCTTTGCAGATATCAGTTGATAGTTCTGTGTTTTTGTAGCTAGCAGACTGCTACAGGTTCTGTGGTAGTACTGTAAAAACAGAAAATATGACATGAGATGCTTTACCCTTTGGCTGCTTTGTCTTTTGTACCCAATAGATAGTGGCAACCCAGAGTGTACATGGAAACATTCTGTGTCTTGCTCTACAGAATATGCAAAATGCATTATATTTTGTTTTGTTACTTTTTTTCAGGGATGACACTCAGAACTTTTCCTTATCCAGAAATATAACATTAAAAAATGTAGCAGTTCCGTAAATAAAAAGTTTTCCATAGATTATCACTACTGAAGAAATGCAATGCTGCTTGATATTCAGTATATATTTTCTCCTGACAGTTTTATGGTACAATTAAATTTCATACTTTCTTTTCTACAACTCTGAATATGCATTAGAAAGCCAACCATCATAATTCTAAGCCAATTGGCTTGATTTGGTTGTTTAAATTCAGATATTGCTTCTTTCTGTGCATTTCAAAGAGAGGCGATGGGCTGTAACAATGTGCTTAGAATCAACACCGCATTTGGTCACCCAAGGTCTAGCCTGCAAGAGAATTGTTTCTCTAAACTCAAGTTATGTGCTTCACATGAAAAATGAAATAATGTAATTCTAAAATGCTTTATTGAAATAACAAACTGAAGAGAAACAGTAGAGCTAATGGAGGGAAGGGAGAGGGGAAGATTATGGAACTGGTAGCATATTAGTTGAAAATTATACCGATATTTAGATGGACTTAATAACTTAATAAAACTCATTTGAATGCAAAAGAATAAACATTGAGCTGATATTAACTTTTAATGCTTGTCATTTTATGTTAATTTATATTTTCAAATTACAGTTGATTTTTTTTTGTAATCAGACTGGCTAATTATACCTCAAACATGTAAATTTGACATGTTGCCAACACCACATTAAAAAATAAAAATCAACTAAGTACTTGGTTATAAAGACCTATAATTCACTGAAACTAGATTCTGGCTGAGTTCCTCCAACCACACAAAACATTATGCTTTGCCCTAGTAAAACCATTAAAATCTGAGACAATTTCTTGAGTTTGCTTTACAACTGAGACAATGTTAATGCATTCCACTATGTAACCTTCTCTTCATCATTGATTCAGTCATCCTTGGACAAATCCTTCATCTAGCCTTCATATCTTCAGAGGCAGTTTTCAAACATTTCCTCATGCTAAAAGCATTAATAATAAAGAAATATTTTTCTAGCACCAAAATGGTCTTAAATTGGGAACGTGAGCTTTGCTCCTAAACAGTACACAATATGCTATCCTTGTAAATCCTAAAGGTCTGCAAATCTTCTAAAAACAAAATGTAAAATCAGTACCTTACATTTTATGTGTCTGATTCCCTTCGGCACAATTATTTCCAAACACATATTAAACAAAGGTACAAAGCCTGAGCATGCCAAACTGACAGGAGTTTGTATGTTACTAGGAGATGAGCACTTTCTTCTCTTAATTTGCTCTTTGGAGTTGGATTTTATTTCATTTCTTTTACCATGTTTCCAGAATTGAAATCATAAATCCCTTCTGCCAACTCTGTACAAATAGTTTTTTAAGTGTTCATAATTCAAATATCTCTTAAAAAAATAAACAAATAAAACAGACCAACTTGTTTAGCTTGAATGACCTTGGTCTTCATCAAAGTGGGAGATACTGTGCACAAAGCTCTATGTACAGCAGAGGTGCCCTGGGCTGATAACCTTGTTGCACTAGCACTATCAGTTGAAGGGATTTGTTTGTTTAGCACATATTTTCTGTAATGGAATCCAACTATCTCACTGAACATTTCTGTTGGGTGTGGGTGAGAAGATAAGATCATTAGCACGTATAACAATTGAAAGGTCCTTACTCTTTCAATAGGCCATTCTTTCTCCTCTTTCCACCTTTCCTCAGAGTCAGTGCTATACTCTTGTCATCTTTCAGGACCCACACTGTTATGAAATCAGTAAGCTAACTTTCAACATAGCAAATCACTTAAGTGAAATTCCAGCTTATTTAACAGGGAAAAAAAAAAGAGAGAGAGAGAGAGAGAGAGAACCTGTAGCAGGAGTTTAGCACACTTTACATTCTCTGATTTTTTTGTACACTTAGGTAGCCAAGTTCACAGTTACATCCACAGTTAATTAATAATTAGTTAATATCTATCTGTAACTACTGGCTGAATGTGGTTCCCCTTTCCACTTGACATGTCCAGGCACATAGTATCAAACTTCTTCTTCTTTACATTGAGGTTTTCCATTCCCATTGTCATCCTTCTTGTTACTTTACATTAAAAAAAAAATGATTAGATCCATTTTCTGTCATATTGTCTCTATTTTAATGTTGAGGTCACAGCAATCTTACTTTGCTTTTTGTGGTAAGGAAGAGAAGTGTGAAAGGAGTTTGATTTTCCTGGCTGGAAGGGGTCTCGTTCGAGAAATACAATCCTGTATAAATGGCTCTGCTCCAGTTTGTTATCTGCTCTCAGTTGTACTCATGAAATGCACGTTGTACCAGTTACAGAGCACCAAGAAAAGGGTTTACTTTCTCTTGATGTAGAGCAGTAAATATAGAAGAATTCTGAAACTGCCAACCACCCTTACGATAACGAACACTTCTTATCAGTGTCTCAGAACTTATTTTCTTTTATTAAAACATCTTCCATAATGGCTAGTGCATACTTACAATGCTAGTTACTTTCTTGCAATTATGTTATTCAGAAATAATTGGATTTCTGGGTTTAATTGGGCTCTAAATTAGCCGGAGCTTTCATAAAAGCTATTATGGAGATTTCTAATAGCAGCTTTTCCTGCTATTTAAGCACAGAGTATTTCAATGAGAGCGATTCGCCAGTGTAAAAAGTCTTGGCTGCTGTGAACTCTAGCACAGGTTCAGATTAATTATGACAATTTAGGCACCATCCTTTTGTAATTAAACATTTGCTCAAAACATTACCCAGAGTGCTCAACTGTGCCAGACAACTGGTTGCCCCTTATTTAGAAAGATATGATTTTGTTTTCCAGCTCTCGAGAAGATCAAGAAGCTTTAGGGTGAGTGGGCTTTTGATGACTGCGCTCAGAGGCAGGGTCAGCACCTGCTTGTTCCCACTACTTGTTTCAACTGCCCAAGCAGGAAGAGACTATGAGAGGTGTCTTCTCAATGTCCCCTCCCACCAGATGGATCCTACATGCTCTTCATCACTCGCCTCTGTGTATCCAGGCTTACATGCAAACATCCTGCCTATGGGGAAAAGGAAGAAGTAAAAATGCAGTCAGGTGTTTCAGAGAATATCCTGAGGCAGATCCCCTGACTGCTGCAGATGGTTCAGGCATGATGACAAGATGGTTCAGAGTTAAGTAAGAGTAACAGATTTGGAGATCACAGGTATTGCTGCACTGAAGTAGTAGTGCTGCCAACAGAAAACCAGAAAAAAGCAGAGTCATCGTACCCTGGATGCTAGGCTGTGTTTTGGGCATTACATGGACTAAGAAAAGGTCTTATTCTACTGGACAGCATAATTTCTGGGCCGTCGTAACTCCTCCCTTCCTTATCTCCTGGCCCTGTGGGCAAGAAGGGTTAAGAACGACAATTAATAAACCATTGATTTCTGCATATAGCCAGCCATGTTTCATATAAGCAAAGATTCATCAATATTCGTCAGTAATACATAGGTCATTCTGAAAGTGATGCCTCCAATTTATTTCCATAGAAACTATAACAGATATGAAGAGCACAATAACACTGCTTGATAGAGCAAATTCTCAGCTATGAAACATTATTTTTCAATGTTGTCACCACCATTAGCTAGGCATTTTCATCAGCAATGAACAAGAGCCTGCATGCCATGCACATAAAAATCTGCACCAGCAGAGATGACCCACTGTTTCACAGCTGCTATGACAGCATTGTTGCTAGGATAACGTGGCCCACACAGTCCATCTTTCATTGGTCCAAACAGATGGAAGTCAGAATGAGCCAAATCTGGACTGTACAGTGGGTGTGCTAGTACAATCCAGACAAGATTGAACATGTGCTGGACAATCTTCAAATTGGTATGGGACCTGGTGTTATTGTGTTGCAAGAGAAAGATTATCTTCTCCTCTGGCCAGACTCTGCAAGTTTGAGCCTTCAGCTTAGTCAGCGTTGTGATGTAGTGGTCAGAGTTAATGGTCTGTCTGGATTTCAGTAAATGCAGACGGATCATTCCTTTCCTATCCCAAAATACAGTGCACATCACTTACCCACTGAGGGCCATGCCTTGAAATTTTTCTTCAAAGAGGAATTCATGTCATCACTCCATGGATGGCTGTTTTGAATCTGGCTTGTAGTGGTGACACCACGTCTTATCATCAGTAATGATGTGATCCAGGAAACTGTCACCTTCAGCCTTATATTCGTTCAGTAGGCCCTGACATTTAAACCAGTAATCAACTCTCTATACAGTTCTCTGGTCATAATCCACTGATTGATGCAGATGAGCTAATCGTGGTGCTCTTCATTTCATGGTGTGACAGATGTGTGTGGCCATGCTTCATGCTACTGTCACCACTGCTGAAACTCACCGCCCACCACCTCACTATGCTCACATCTACTGTTTGGTCTCCATAAACATTCAGTAAGTATCAGTGAACGTCATGGGTGCCATTTTTTCTGTATGGAGAAATTCAATTCCACACCTTTGCTTCATCTACACTTCCATGTCAGATGCCATTTTATCAGACTGCCCCTCTGCTGCCAACTATCACACAGTAACAAAAAGTAATGGAATATAGATAGGATCACTCAACCTCTATTGCCATACCACCAACATGTACCTCTGATGTCATGGGCCAACACAGTAAAATAGGGGGCATTACTTTCAGAGCAGCCCTCATATGTTCACCTATGATGACTGTGAATAATGTGATGTTTAATATTCTCTAAATTTTTTAGATAACCTTGGTAGAAAGTCATTAATTATAATATTTATCTGTTACCTGAAAAAGAACATGATATAAAATGACAACTCAATTTTCCTCTTTGACATTTCAAATACAACTAGGTCACATTAATCAATCAATATGGTGCTTATCATACACACTGGTCAATTATACCCCAACTGTCAGTGACAGTTTTCTGGCTTGCAGTCTGGACATATATACTCTCATGACAACTACATTCATTTAACCCTTTTGTATTTTACAACCAGTATATTGCTTGAGGCACATCATAAATGTAGAAAAGGGGCATCAGATACTTTCCATAATCCCAATTCCATTTCTGTGCTATTAGTTTATTTCTAAAGAACCAGCTTTCAGTGCACTGAAAATAAAAAAAAAATAAAAGAAATAGGATAAGTTCTATTTCTATGAAGAGAAAGTTGCCCATAAAATAAAACCAGCAGTGCTACAAATATAGCATTTGAATTTGCTGATTTCAAGGTTGCAATTATAGTTCACAGTTTTAATGAAGTCATAAACTAGTTGAGCTTTCTTTGGTTTATTGCAGTGTAGGAACCTTTTCTTGGAATCTTAGCTACATAAACCATAATTATTAATGATATCTCTCTAAAACACATTATTAATACTGTTTGCCAGGACATTATTTGTACGCTGGGTTATCTCTAAAGATGAGTCAGTATCTCCCAAATGAACTTTGACACAGTTTTAAGTAGAACTTCTCACCTTCAGACAAATCATATAAATCTTAACCTTCCTATTGTTATTAAAATTATTCTGAATGAATGATGCAGTCATAAATCTTGTGATAAAAGCATTTCTCCACTGGAAAATGCTGTTTTGCAATGGTAAAATTGCTTTTTTTTTTCAACAAAACCTCACTCTAATTTCCATTGAAAAATATTTTCTGGTAAGGAACAACAGAGCATTTCAGATACTTTTTTGGAAGGGGATATTTAATCTTTCTTTTAAAAACAAGCAACTACTTTTAAAACATTCCGAGTGGATCACTAGCACAACATGAAGGGAGATGATGGGAGAAGCAATTCCAAAACACATTTTTCAGAATTTTGATTATATTTTCATTTCACACTAATGAAATCTAAAAACGCTTTTTGATGTGTTTGCTCAAAATGGGAATTGGTTTGGAATTGCAATGTTTCCCATGAAATAGAGCAGGCCGTTTTTATGGGTTCAACCAGGCTAAGGACACCAGCACTGACCAATGACACTTCTCCCTCCCTCAGAGGTGATGGCTTCTGCAGTACTGCCCTCTGCGACTTCCCCAGAACATGAAAGAATACCAAAACATCCTCCTGATCCATGATAGTTTTTTCATCTTCCCTGTGCAAAGTTCTCTTTGCTGCAACTGTTTCTTGGAGGGAGCACTGAGAAGGCAATGTGTGAGTTCCCAGCCCTTCCATAGGCACAATAAGACACACTTCACATCTTCCTTCATTAGTGCCAGCAGCAGAATATGGAAACAAGATGAGAGCAAATTTGAATATCAAAAGTCATTCTCCAGTTTACCCACGCTTAAAACCTGTCACATTGCATTCCCAGCACTAATTAGCTACTATGTTCCAATTTAGAAGTAATGGCATCTCAGAGGTGGTTGATTGACCCTATCAGCTGCAAACTGTTTATTTATTCAAGACAGAAATAAAGAAAAAAATGTTGAAAAAAGGTGTTGCATGCATCTAACGGTTCAGTAATTGCTGTTTGTATGGTCTTATTTTTTTAACATATTTTTGTGCTGCCATGCTCATTGGGACATTTAGAGGGTAATATAGTGATAATTTATGACATAATGGTCTGACGTGTGACAGTATTCCTAGTGGTGCATTTCGTGTCATATTAGCAATACAAAAATCGTAACAAGCTGATGGTGGCAGTGGGCTCCCACTGAGATATACCTTATTACAGTGGTATCTGTGTCAGATTTTTCCTCTTTAATCACAGCCTTGACATTCAATGGCTGCAGTGTTTTTCTTTTAAAAATCATTGAGGTCTTCACTCTGGATCCCAAATCATTTAGGTGACACTCCTTTTCCAACATTAAAGCCAGTTTGTGAACACAATGTCCTAACTGCAACTACATTCCATAGGTGAAGGCTGATGTACCAACACAATTTGTGTGCACGGTCTATAAGGCAAAAGTCCTTTCTTAATCAATCCGTAGCTTGAGCCCTGGTCGGTGCTGGAGTGGGAGATAAGAGAGAACAGCAAACATTCCTAAGGCAATTTAAAGGTACATTTCTTACACTCTCACAAACATTACGTTTCCACTTCACAAACATGCATGAAAATTGCCATCTAATAAAATCTGTCCTTTCGGTGTTTATTTGTGTTGTTTTTTTTTAAACAAAGGCAGGCAAGCAGGAGAAACGCTGAGCTATTCTCATTTAGGTAACATGAAAACGGTGATAAGAGGTATGCTGACATATTGGTCAGCTCAGATAAACAGACTTGGTGGGAAAATGCCTTCCAATCCACTGGAAAAGAAAATAATAAAAAATCTTAACACTTCCATGTTTTTCTCATCAACTATAAAACTCTCCAGCTCGGTCTCTGACACTGTGCCACTGCCAGGAGTGCGGTCAAGCTGCCAGCCCCACTCTTATTCCGAAGGGCACAAAGCTCCCAGTGTAAAGCCCTGCTTTGATTTTAGCAGCACTTTGGAAAAAAGCCATTGTAAGCCCATAGGAGCCATGTGGGACTTTGATAGGTAGGCAGTGCGCAGTGATTTTGTTGTCATGGCAGGTCCGTGGGCTCTGCCTTACAATTGCCTTCTTTTTTTCCCAAACGGCATATTTAAAATGGAATCAACCTGGATCTACAAAGTTACTGATTGTACTGCTGTATCTTTTGTTAATTTTTTTATGCCATTTCTAAATTTTCATTACATTATCATCCCCCATCAGAGAGATCATCTCTATTAGAGTAAACTGAAAGGCACTGGTTGTGACTAAAAAAATTCCCATTAACAAGTCATCACCTAATCATATTAGGATCTTTGTATCCTATTATCAGCTTTCTCATGTGATACCATTTCTTAATGACAGGGATTTGACTAACACTGCATGAACTCAGCTAGCATAATCTGAAAGTTACTACCAAGTGTGTATTTATACAATAAGGTGTCACCTGTTTCATGCTTGCACATAACTCCAGCTCATGATTTGATAAGATGTGAATGCTGAAAGTTAATTTCCACCAAATCAACGAAGGAGAGAGGAATAGAGTTATCAGCACTTTGCATTGGATTGAAACCTATTCACACTGGATTTGGTAGGGCCTCAAAGGGAGTCAGATTTCTGTTCTCCATATCCACAAAAATTTCTTTGTTGGGAGACAGAGAAGCCACTCACTTCGTTCTTCGAGCACTGCAATGGTACATCTCATATACGCGATATATATATATAGTAACATTGTTCTGTATTTCAGCCAGTTTCAGTGAATACAAGGCAGGGGGTAGGGCCCTTTCACTTCCAGTTTAGAACACCTTTCAGTGAACCCGATGCCTAGTTCATTCCTGCCACCTCCCTCCTTCTGAAATGCCTCATTTATTTCCCCATGTTCCCTCTGCTACTGATCCGGATTGACCTCACCTTAAGCAGAGTTGCCCAAGTTAGTTGTCTGTCTCCCCAGTCTGTGGAAATTACACACAGATGTAACATTTTAGTTCATTATTAGTAGTCCACATATGAAAAACATGTGAAAATGGGGAAGAAAAGTCCCTTTTTTTCTTACTTCTTACAGTTCTGGCTCTAACTCAGGAATAAAATGCATGGCCCAATAGGTGTATATTTAATATCTCACTTTCAGCAATCAGAAGATGCATTTTATAGATAACAACTTGGGAAAAATCACTTTCCATGCTAGAAATTCTATTTTGCTTCAGAGTCTCGAAGAGACAAAATTGAACTTAATTCACTCTCTTACTGATGATCTTCACGCCAACTTTATCCTCACTCAAAGGAAAACTAAAAGGATAGATTTATTTTTTAAAATGAAATCTTCTATGGGAGATATTTATTGTGGATATATTTAAAAACAGTGGTATGCTGAAGAGCACATATCAAGAATTGTCACAGAACTAGAGTTTACCTTTTCATTGTTAACCCACTCCATGATTCTGAATGAATAAAACTATTAATTATCTTAATAAGGGCATAGATTTTTTTTTTCATTTTGAATTACAAATATGGAGATTCCTATCAGAAACACTATACATAAACTCACATCACATCAGAAAAGAACTGATAGCAGCAGACTGCTCATATGACAGCCTCACACTGGCAAGATGCCGAGCGCTAAGGTCAGGGACTGTCCTTTTGGTATGCCTTTGTACAGCATGAACCATGGGCTCAGATCAATGCCTGATGTTCTTAGATCTACTATCACATAAAGAGTAGTACATTTTTATCAAGCACAATACCCCACAGTGAAATAGGTAGTATTATAAATGACAGAAAATGAAGCTAAATTGTCAAAATAAATAAGTTACCTATTGTGCTTCTATATCCATGGTATCTTTGTTATGGAAATTCATATGAGGGGATAATGCAAGCACAGTAATGTCAATGGAAGTTTTACTTTGATTTCTATGAGCTTTGCATCATGCTTTTACTTCCTAATTTGCAACATCCAATAATCCACAATACAGCTCACAGAGTTATTAGTTTGAATTAGTGAAGTTCTTCTCCCTGATTGGTTTTAAGCCAATTTATATAGGCTTGTCTGTTTAAGCTGTTAATACTGTTGAAGATTACTACGGTATTACTGCAGTCTGCAATATTTCAAAGCTTACAGCAGTGTTTCTCACCAAATCCTTGAAATGGATTTGACTTCTACAACACCACTTCTGGTTGTCTGAGAGCTATCATTTGTGAAACAACCCGCTGAAAGCCTGGCCTAACTGTGTAAGTGTCAGAAAATAGCATTCTGTTTGCCAAAAGAGCTAATGCAGGAATCCAACAATTCAGCATTAAGCCAGTGAACGTGCCTTTACTTCATCCACCTTGAGGTAGCTGGGTAAACATTTTGGTTAATTAAGCTGTGAAACTCCTCGCTTTTAGAGGTTCTGCTGGTTTCACTGAGTGCATTACTTAAATTCATCCTACGTTTTCTTTTATCATTCATTCACTCATTTTAGTAAAGAATCACCCGTTTGAAACAGATACTGTTTTTGCATACGTGGAAAGTATCCCTTAATAAGTCAGTGTTCTGCTCTAACTGCACGGGGAAAATAAATTAGTGTTGTTTATTAGCCCACAAACAGAGTTTCTGCTTTCATGCTCCTTAAAACAAAATCAGTTTACGGCAAAGTAAAGCGTCTCTGAAAATATGCAACTCCAATTGCTCAGCCAGTGCAGAGAAGATTATTAATAATCCTCTGTCTGCTTTTGAAAAGTTTAGCTAATGATGGGAGTCTGTGCGAGAAGAAAGGGAAGCAGAGCACCATCTGCTGTACAGCCGTGCAGACGTTTCAGAACACAGCAGGAATGAAAACTGCAGAGCAAACCCCAAGGATCCCAAACAGGACGTATGGAAGGCTGTTGTCATACAGCGCTGTGAGCTGGAGGCGGACACGGCCTAAAATTAGAGAGAGGTGTGAAGGGCCAAGGTTCAGTTAGTCACCAAAAGCTACAGGGAGGAAATAAAGCAAGGCACGTTCTTTGGAGTGGTAGGCACGGATGTGATTCTTAGAACTACAGAATCTGACTGCCTCAGCCTTACAGGCAAAATCAAGCCACTAAGGAAATGTTGCCTTTATTTCATTTCTACTAAGAGAGCCTGTAAGTCTTTCTCCACACGGGCAATTGTACCAGAAGTTATAGGACAGGGAGTACACTATCTGTCAGTAATTGTACATTATGCCACAGTACTGATATCCCATCTTGCAGACTCACTAGCCCAGGCTGAAGCACTGTCAAGAAAAAAATGCCTAGAAATTGTGTTTGGATGCCTACACCTCAGGGAAAAGGAAAATGATTCTGCTGAGAGGCCACTGTAGGTATCTTTGCATAATTATTTCCTCATGTTTTATAAGGGACTGGTAGTCTTTCAAAGATGAGACTCTGCTGGGGAGGATTTTGTTTGGGAAAGTTCCTCTTCTTTGTTGGGGTCTCAAAAGCTTGGGTGTGCCCATCACATTCTGCAGAGGCAGAGAGAGTTGGGAAAGGGGTGCCAGGGACTCCACAGGAGCCCAGTAAGCCTGAGGGTAACATGCCATCTTAGAAGTCCAGCATGAGCTGCTGGTGAGGATGAGAGTGATGGAAAGTGATTAGTCTCTGTCCTAGAAGTAGAAAAGTAAAAATCACTTTTCAGATTAGCAGCTGTCAAAATTAAGACCGTCACCCCAGCAGATAGGGAAAAGCTACTTCTGAGGACTGTAGAGTTCGAAGCCACCAAACCAAAATGCAAACAAGGATCATGGTGTCCCTTTTTACTCATACCTGAAGAGCAAGAGGGCAGTCCATAACCCTAACATCCCAAGACAGCACCATCTGCCTTTACCTGTCTCTCAGAAGAGCCACTAAGGCTCAACCAGTAAGGACTGGGCTACCCAAATGAGCACTAGTGTTGCCATCCACAGCAGCTCTGAGACCAAGAACTGGTAGTGGATGTGAGGCATGAGCCTAGCAGCTGTTCGAGCCTGCTCAGTGTTTCTGCCTGCAGCGGGGAAAGGAAGCACTCTGAGTGTACAGGCAGAGCTTCCTGAGCTCTGCCACAGACCTTCAGACAGCTCTTGCTTGCAGGCAGCAGCTCAAGACCCTCAGGCTGCAAGAGCAGCAGCACAGCAATGGCACTCAGAGCGTGGGCTGACCTGGGCAGATGCACTTTCAAAAAATGAGCCGGAAAAGCGCTACACATTCAGAGGGTGTAAAAAGCACTAAGACCAAAAGTAGCAGATCCTTTATCAGAAGATGAATCCAGAAATAAATCATACGTGAACAGGCTATTCAGACATGTCAGGAGTATCAGCTCTGAGCATGCAGTAGCCCATCAATCTGAGGGAGGAGAGCAGCAGAACTACAACTACAAACCTATCTGTGAAATGTCATTCATCCACTCACCCTGCCCAGGAAGCCGATATCCAGCACATGGGGACTGATGTCAGCACTGCTGGCCAATTGAGAAAACCCCTCAAAAACAACCTGCACTGAGGCAATTTGCTTAATTATTACCATTTTACTGTTGCTATTAACAAAAATTGAATTGCCTGTGAAAAGCTTGGGAAACCTACTGCAAGCATTCTGCAGAGCCGGAGAACATGGGAGGCTTGATGTGCATATCATGTATGAGTTCATGTTGTCGCTGCTCTACCTCTGTCACATCCCTGGCAGCCCTCTGCTCACTGTACTCCTGCAACCCATTCAGACTGATTTCAGCAATCCTCCCAGAGAGGCTGCTTCAACCTCTCTCTACTCTTAAGAGCAGTGGAGATGCTGGATTGCTTTCACTGAGCACAAAATTGGGTCTTTGATGGGTACGGGTATTTTATGGCACTAGCCAGCCAAAGAGAGTACATGGTGTTTCTGACTCCAGCTCTCCAAGGAAAAAGCTGTACTTTATCACTGCCCGTGTCCCTCTACAGGCCTCTGACAAGAAATCAGAGTTCCTCGCATAATTCATTTTACATCAACCATCAGCAAAACAGGTAGCGCTAATACAAGCCCGAGGAGACCCACAACTCACAGCTCAGTCCAGTTTACAAATCGTCTGGGTAAACCCCAGAATCAAAAGCAGTCCTAGCCTGGTTTGGAGAGAAGCCTGCACAGGAGGTAGCTGCTAGCACCTGCCCATTTTGGATGCAGCTGCTTTCACATCACTACCATTTCTTTTGGACTGTGTAGGCTGCTGCTGTCTCAAGATGCTATTTACATGCTGGTTGTTGCCATGAAGGATGAGCAGCAGCAGAAGGCACAAGGAGAGGCTGGAACAACTGAAGAGTGGTGACCACAGGTATATGGTGGGGAAGAGCTGGTGGAAAGCACTGGGTGCAGACAGCCACCTCTGAAAGTCCAGGAGGAGCCCACCAGGAGCCCACCCTGAGTGTGGGTGTCAACAGCACCCCAGGACCATCAGCGGGGACAGGAAAATGGGCA
The DNA here is from genome assembly GCA_016647715.1 of Pavo muticus. Lineage (NCBI taxonomy): Eukaryota > Metazoa > Chordata > Aves > Galliformes > Phasianidae > Pavo > Pavo muticus. The sequence continues at coordinate 1,281,337 of JACDJE010000051.1, forward strand.
GCTGCATCTGAGAGGAGACCAAAGGGAAGAGCAGACCAAGAGACACAGTCTGGAGGAGACTGACAGTCGAACTGTCAGTGGATGTAAGTAAAGACATAACCAAGATTTAAAAAGAAAAAAAAGTAGTCAGATTTCACCCTAAAACTGAGAGCCACACCATAACACAGAAGCAGAACATTGCAGCACCCCTCTGTCTCTCCATTTTCATAGGGAGACTTCCCTGGGTTACTTAATTCAGAGGAATGTGATTTCTTTTCCTGGTATTCGGCCTAAATTTGTACTAACACAAAGTGAAAGGCACATTATTGTTTTACTTACTGACATGTAAACAGAGGAGCTGTTTTCTTGCTGTCGGGTTTTGCATAGAAATTACTTGCCACCCTTTACAATTACCCAAGAATATCCTTTCCAAAAGAAGATATGGGTAAAGTTACCATCTACTTGGTTAGGTTGTGGTTGGACTTGACGATCTTTAAGGTCTTTTCCAACCTGAGCAATTCTATGATTCTATGATTCTACTTCAAAAGACACAGTGACAAAACGTTAATATCTGCGCTGGTTTTTGTTCACTACTTTCTCTCAAAGCAAACTTCATTCAGAGGGCTAGAGACCTGCTATTTCTCATAGACACTGAATTGTTGTCGTTTTCATATTTCTTGGTTTGCATCACTTTACTGGAGTGGCTGATGAGCTGATACTGTACACTGTTTTACTAAATGTTTACGGAAAAACAAAACAAAAACCACCACTGTGAAAACCTTTTTTAACAAAGTGAAGGCTTTAGGCAACAAAAGATTTGCTCGGGTTCCTTCTATTTTACTACAAACCACAGGAATGTGCTAATTTCATGAAATAAAAGAAACTAATGGTATGTAAAATTAATATGTATTTTCTTAGAAAAGTCAGTTTCAGGCCAAGAAACATCTCTTAAAAAGTACAGATGAAATGGAGTTCAAAGAACACAGCTCATAGTAGTACTCTTAATATAACAAATTTAAGAAGCAAAACAAAATCCCTGGGAGAAAAATACATCTGAAGCCATTAAAGTCGCACTGTTGCGCTCTCTCTCCCCTGAGATTCTGTTGAATCTAGGACTCCTAGATTACTGTAAGCATAATGGTCTCTTAAAATTAAGGCTGAATGTGAAAGAAATGCAAAGCAGTTTGTGAACTCTTTCTGTCCTCAGAACCAATTACATTATTAAAGACCACCAAAACATTCCGTATTTTAATTGGTGTTCAAGATTTCACCACATCCTGAAAAATAAAATGCAGTTTCCTTTTCAATTAGTGCCCAAGAGATATTTAAGAACAAAACTGTATGAAAATGGTAATAGTTACTTGAGGTTTTATTAAGAAGAGTGCCACTTCATTTCCTTTGTGCATTTCCCAAAAGGGCATAACACCTAATCTCTGCCTATGCAATGCTGTGTAAAATACACAAATAAACCCATTGATTTCCAGTCCACAATGTGTAGGGTGAGGAGAAACAATAACTTTATATAGAAAATATTGATTTAAAACCATTGATTCAAAGGCCCAGAGCATCCAAACATTAGTTACTTTTAAGGAAAGTACCAAAGGTGACTTTTGACTACTTTGTCATCGACAAACAAAAAGCAAGCAAGCCCTGTTATTAAAAGCAGCAAGACAGCAAGCCAGAAGCTGTGGCAGAGCCAGCCTGACACATGACAGACCCATAGAAAGAGACCCAAATGAGCATTGCTGGCGAATGAAATGGAAGTGTTGCATATTCCCAAGAAAACAAACTAACTAACACAAGGTGTTTTATGCTAATCTCTAAATTAGGCTTTGTTTTAGCCTCTATTCACATTCACACTGTGGCAAAAGTATGGCCATGCTTAAGCACCAAGGCTTTTCAGCACCTCATCCTCCTTGCACAAGGTGTAATTGTCTCATGGTACAAATTGGTGGCAAGAACCACTGTCAGGTTGGACATTAGGAAATACTTCTCTGATTGTGTGGTGAGGCACTGGAAGGGGCTGCCAGTGAGGTGGAGGAGTCACCGTCCCTGGAGGTGTTCAAGAAACATTTAGATGTTGTACTAAAGGACATGGTTTAGTGGGAAATATTGGTGGCAGGTGAACAGTAGGAGTGGATGATCTTGGAGGTCTTTTCCAACCTTGGTGATTCTACGATTCTAAGGAAAACAGAAGGACCACTCTTCAGGACAAATGGTACTCAAACAATGATCGGTAAAGGCTTTATCCTGAAACCTCATCTGAGAAAAATCTAGTATACAAGATTAGCCACAAGTTCCCTTATAGATTTTTAACTCAGACCTCGAATTCAGATTTCATGGTACTGGATTTTGAACTGCAAGAGCAGATGCCTTTAAGCAAATGGGCTACAGAACCATGGAAAATTAAAACAAAAACATTCCTACACACAGACATAAAGACAAAAATGACTGCCAAAATAATTTTTCTAAGTTCCAATCTTTTAGATTTGCCCTATATATAAATTGATATGGTGACTCTTTCCCTGGGGACAACAGGTCCCAGCCCATACACTAACCCCCAGACTCAGACCACTTCTTATATACGTGCACCATACAGTGTCTTTCTTGTTGTTGATACAGCCATCTCTTACTGTAAGTGAACAAAATCACCTGGACCATCTAAAATCAGTTTCCACAGTATGGAGATTCTTGAGTTTCAGGGACAAGCCTTCCCTCTGCTCTTATTTTGAGGACATTTATACTCAATTATTGATGCTTGATCAAGATGCCCTGGAGATGTCTATTGTGATGGGAAATGCAACCTAGCCATGTCCCTTGTGACCATACCCTGACTGAAGCACCCCTGGAAGGTTCCTCTGTCTATATCCACATCAATACTGACATTAACACCTGATACTTCGGAAGGGCGAGGAAACAGAATGAAGCCATGTCTGGATGTTATGATTAGCATAAGGAGAAAGCTGTGTATATAAAGCATGCAGTGTGCTCTTGCAGCTCAGAAAGCAAATGGTATCCTGGGCTCCATCAGAAGAGGTGTGGCCAGCAGGGACAGGGAGGTGATTGTCCCTCTCTACTCTGCCCTTATGAGGCCCCATCTGGAGTACTGCATCCAGGTCTGGGGCCCCCAGTACAACAAAGACAGGGAGCTGTTGGAGAAGGTCCATAGGAGGGCCACAAAGATGATTAGAGGGCTGAAGCACCTCCCCTACAGACAGGCTGAGGGAGCTGGGCTTATTCAGCCTGGAGAAGAGAAGGCTGTGGGGCGACCTTACTGCAGCCTTCCAGTACCTAAAGGGAGCCTATAAACAGGAGGCGAGCCAACTCTTTGAAGGGTAGATAATAGCAGGACAAGGGGAAATGGTTTTAAATTGAAGGAGGGAAGATTTAGGTTGGATATCAGGTGGAAGTTCTTTACTATGAGAGTGGTAAGGTACTGTAACAGGCTGCTTAGAGAGGTTGTGGATGCCCCGTCCCTGGAGTTGTTCAAGGCCAGGTTGAATGAGGCCCTGGGCAGCCTAGTCTAGTATTAATGTGAAGGTTGGTGGCCCTGCCTGCAGCAGGGGGGTTGGAGCTTGATGATCCTTGAGGTCCTTGAGGACCCAAGCCATCCTATGATGCTATAATTCCATGATGCATGAAGCTTATTTTTGTGAGTGCTGAAACAGCCCTTGGAGAGATTGACTCTGACCAATACCACATGCAGATTTACACCTCTGAAGATTCAGATAGGACAAGAAGAAGATTGCAGAAGACTTCGGAAGCTACCTCAACAACAACAACAAGATTGCTTTTCCTGACTGGCCATCAAATGCAGAAAGAAAAGAGCCTTGACAACAGGTAACAGTGCTACCATGTCCCTGGTGAACATGCTCCATGATGAACCTGTAAAGGTTTTCTGTGAGATGGTGGTAATTTATTGTGGAATTTTGACCTGATTTTGACAAGCCCTTGGATGCTCTTGTCAGTAGATCCATCTCTAATTTTAAGGAGCTCTGTTAACCAGAAGCGGGTGATTATTAAATCGAGTAGGTACCATCTTGACTGATTTCTGTATCAACAAAAATTTTTCAGGATAAGGATGACTTGAAGTCATTCATCTCACTGTTATCTTTTTGTTTTTCATTTAAAGTTCTTTGAGCCACTTACTCAATAAATCACTCCAATGGTATTGACATTTACTCTCTTTCAACAAGCTGAAAAGGAGATACGGTATTTATTTCTACAGCTTATCTGATATAAGCTTCTCTTCAGCCCTCAATAGCAAGATGGTAAGTAGGTGGGAAACAGCGAATGTTGTTACTTTCAACAATGCTGAAAATGAGTGCAGATCTTGAATGTGACAATTTGGCAGTTTTTTTTCAAGCTGCTCTCTGCCAGTATTTATGAGCACACACAGAGCAAAAGCAAAAAGAAAGTAACTTAAACAGTGTAGTACAAAATTACTAACCAATTTGAAAGACAGAAGGGCTATATACCAACATCTGAAGTTCAAACTTCCACGTTTAATCGCACAAGAGCTACATAAAGGCCCTCTTTTCTAATAAAAATTACATCTGCAAACGGAAACTGACAGCCAGAATTAGAAATGATGATGAGCAGCGGTAGCCAAGGTAATCATCACTCACATATCAACAGAAAACTTCAAACTGATAACATTCTCCTAAGTGCAGTGTGTAGATACTGTAAGGAGTCACTTGGCTGAAGTTAATTTGTTTGATTGTTCTCAGGTCAGCTTAGAGTTTGTTAACAAGAATATTCACAAGAATGCAGGGTATACTTTTAAGACACATTAGCTGAGGGGAAAAAAAATGAAATTACATTTGCACTTATATCAGACACCCTATTACATTTATTCCTGGGTCTGCTAAGGAAACAAACATATACTATCTGGTGATTTTTCTTAGAGCAATATTACTAATTAAATTATTCCAGCAATAATTTCAAAGAAATATGTTTAATTCCTGGACATACACAAAACAGTTGGAATAACAAGTAACAAACCTTAAATGGATCCAACTTTGGCTGGGATTCACCTCAGCTCACATTACAAGTCTGCAGCATGGCACTTGTTTCTGAGTGAGCTTCCTAGCCTCTTGGTATTAATAGGGAAATATAAGCATTTTTAGAGTACAATTTATTTGATTTAGCTCAAATGTCTACCTTAGAATGAGATTAATTATGTTGCAGAAATCTGGAAATCCATATTTTCCACATTTAGATGGTGGATCTATCCCATTTCAGAGAAGCATGATGATATGAATCCAATTTACATCTTCAGTAAAGGATCAATAACATTTATACGCACATGGACTACTTCATTACATGGCACCAAAGAATATTTGAACAGCGGTACCTGGCATATTGTAGAAAGAGCAGCCAAAAAAAGGTCCTCTTCCACTACAAAATGTTGAGTGTCAGATTAATATAACTGAAATGAGGGAAAAAAAGAATTGAGCGGTAGCTCAGTTTTACATGGTAAGAGCGGAGATAACTATACATAACTGCAGAACATGTCGTGCAACGTAACTATACATGGACCATCAGGAGTAATCACATGCCTCTATTAATGTGAGGTTGAAACTTAGAGGATCGCTCAGTGAGAAATAGTCTTCTACCAGCCCATAAGGGCAGTGCAGACAAAAGCAGAAGTGTGCCAATGGAAATAATTCAGACTGTACTATTATCAGGATTTTTTTCTCTGATGCAGCAGAATAAGTTGCATGGAAAGAGGATACCTATTCACCCAAACTTCATACTCTTTTTATTTCCTAGTAGTCTGCTGAGACATCATAATTGTACTGTTAATTTTAAGCAGGCAAAAAATTGCAAGACAACCTGTTCTGAAGCAAGTACCAGACCGGTCAGCAAGATTTCTCCTTGTTGCACTCTGAAAGAAATGGGCTTCAAGCACTCTCTGAAGGGTTTGGTTCTCAGCAGTTTGAACACTTCTTAACAAGAGGCAGTGGGCACAAACAGGAACACAGGAGGTTCCCTCTGAACACCAGGCAGCACTGCCGTGCTGTGCAGTGATGGAGCACTGGCACAGGCTGCCCAGAGGCTCTGAGGTCCCCTCCTTGGAGACCTTCAGCAGCCGCCTGGACGTGGGCCTGGGCACCCTGCTCTGCCCTGCTGAGCAAGGGCTGGGGCAGACCAACCCGGAGGTCCTGGCCAGCCTCAGCCACTCTGGGATTCTGTGATGTTTTAGAAGTTCTAGAAGCTGCTTTACTAATATTCCTACATTGTATTTAGTCGCTGCTGCTTAGACTCTAGGATATATTTCTTCCTCCTCAGCTGAACAGCTATTGTGTTGCAGCATTTGGTAACATCAGGCATTTGAGTTTCAGAAGTTACTTTTTCCTCTGTTACACCTGTGCTCCATCGAGATGTTGAAAGGTAAGCTGAGATGCAGCGTTCTGCTTCTATTGCATCTTTGTATTGACCATCCCACTAGTGTGCATGCAGCTGTTTCTTTTCCACAAAATTTAAGAGGATGGGGGAAGGAGCATTCATTTTTTGTCTCAGTTAATACCATATCACAGCCTTTCTGCACCTCATAGCATGACCCCAAAGGGAACAAAGGAGTGGGGTACATCCTGTTGTTTTCAACAATACACCATTCCAGTGCATTTGCAAGTAGTTAGTTCTATGATGACACTATAGCATTTGTGCTTATCAATATAAACTGACCAGAAATGACCATTTTTCAAGGCAACACTTCTACCCTCTTTCACATCTCCCTCCTTTCTGTGCACTGACTGTAGCAGGTGCAAAATCTGTTGATTCTCTTGCAGGAAATCTCCTATACCAATTTGGTTAGTCTGCTTCTTATTCTCTGTGTGAACACGCAAAGATCAGAAACTAAAGAAGGGCTAATGAGAGTTTCACCAGACCTGGAGGTGAAAAAGACTGCAGATGATTCAGCTTTGCCCAGTACTGCATTTAACAAACAAGCCTCTTACAGAGCGGCACAAAGAAGATGCTTCCAAGTGAAGTTTCAGCTAAAAGTAACAAAAGGAAAAAGTAGAACTGACTAAATGATGTAGGAGTTGCTTCATGTAGATGACCATATTAAGGACAAAGTACAAATTAAGGATACGATGTTGGGATTTTTTAGAATGCATAAGAACAGAAGAAATAAAAATGGTTTTATTGCTGGTGATAATGTTGCTGATAATGCAAAAGCACTCCATTACATCTTCTGTATTTAGAGATAAAATATAATTGCATCACATGAGAATGTTGAAATTACTTTCTAGTCCCTTTGCAAGCCAGAAGAAAGTTAAGCAAACATTGACCAGCTAGAAGTATTTTGAAATCAGCAGATCTGGGCCTTTTACAGTAAGAAAATATAAAAGAAAACCCTGAGTAATGCTGTTATTAATAGTTTCAACAAATCTTTACATTCCCAGAAAAGCCTGGAAGATAAACTAAGTAATTTTATTTCTGTACAAAACGGGCAGTGACTGCATTACTTGTAGTCAGACCACGAGACCATTCCAACATAAAAATTATTATAAAAGTTGCAAAATAATTAACAGTAAATTGAATGGAAACTGAAAATAAGAAGTAATCAACGTGGTTCTCAGGAAAATAAATCTGACTTTTATTCCTGGATATTCTTTTACTCCCCAGAGTTGAAGTTCTGCCATGGAGAGAAAGGACAGAAGCATCAAAATCTTTCAAGATGAACTGACCACTCCTGACAAATAAGCTTTGACAGGAAAGCATTATCAGAGAGTTGTGGTCAGTGATGTTACAAAGGGCATAACGCTATTAAAAGCTTTTGCTGTTGGTTTGGAATTAAATATTAACTCACGGCTGACCAAGTTTGCAGAAGACAACATCTTGCAAGATGATAAACTGTGATAACATCATCAGTCACACAGACAAATCTGCACTACTGTGGTGAAACGGCACCATAGCATAATTCAACAAAGACAAATGCCGTCATATCTAGAGACGTAGATTGCATCCCAGGAGTGAGAAGTTAGCTAACATGAGCACTCAGTATACAAAGTCAGGAAGATTCTACCTCTGTTTACCTATGCTATACTGACAACCCGTATCCCATCCTATTGCCCATATTTTAGGGAGGAGTCTGGAAAATTGACGAAGGTAGAAAAAAGAAGCACAGAATTTGGACAACACATGCTTTAGTGAGAGTTCATGCTCTCAATTTGTTTGACTCATCCAAAAGGAAACGGGGAAATGATTTGATTACAATGTCTAAGTACCTCCATGAGGGGGAACTGCAGGATATAAAGGAGCTCTTTAACCCAGGAGAGAGAAACATAAAAAGAATCAATGGCTGGAAGCCACTGTCAGAGAAATTCAAATGAGAAGCGAGCCACTTTCATGACCCTGAGAGGGATGAAACCCTGCAACAAACTGGCAAAAGAAAGCAGTTTGACTCTTCATGCCTTGAAACTAAGACTGTGTGTTTTTCTGAAAGGTGTGGTTTAGCTGAACACAAGTTATGTTTCAAACAAATTACTGGGTTCAGTGCAGAGGTAACGGTGAAATTTAATGGCTTGCAGTATGAGAGATCAGACTCAGTGAATTAATATACACCCCCAGGCTAAGCTCTATTAATCGATGTATCAGTGGTTTATGCTGCCATCCACCACTACAGTATCTGAGCACTTTCATATTAAATCAATAGCGATAGCAAAATCCCTGGTGGACTTCAGGACGCTTCTGGAACTTTAAGGAGAAAAACTAAACAAGTAATTTTGAGGTTTTCTAGAGGAGGTCAGACGTTCTGTACTTCCCCTTCTCATTACAGGCTGCATGTCGCCGCATTTCCTTTGTGCTTATATAAATTCTTAAAGCAGCGGTCTCGGTATTTTAGTCAGAAATGGTGCTGCCAAATGGTTCTGTTTAAGAGATGCAGTTATGTTTGTGTCCTCAAATGCTCACAAATGCGTCAGTGAAAAAACTTCAAATGTTGTTTAGAATAACAGTCTTGATTTGCTGATACTAATAAAAAAGAAGTTTGGATAGCTCGGTTTTACCCACAGTCTATATGGATCAGTGAAGAAGGTACTTCTCAAAAGCCTTTACATTTCAGTGGGCTATTTGTAGATGCTACATTTTCAGCTACAAGAGTTTTAAATAATGTGCACTCTCTATTCCGCTCTGTAATCTCTCTAAAACTTTGTTTGGGATTTCTGGAATCAGAAGTCCATTTTCTTTCTCTGTATACGCACAGACTACTTTTGTTTTCCTTTGCAGTGGAATTGCCAGGTCACAGCCTGAACCAAAGGCTGAGCTCCAGGTGAGAAGGCGTGGCTAAACCAGGGTGCTCAGCTGCAAGCAACATACCTGAGTGATTGGAAGGAGCAGACCCAGGGTCCACCCCTCCTCACCTTCATTTAAGGGTTAGCAGCCAAGGGAGCTGTACCTCTCTGGAGAGAGATTACCCTCCTCATGAACCCTCATTGGAAGAGGTGAAGCTAATTTTTCTTCTTCGTCATCTCCTATTACTCCATAGCACTTGTATCCAGTAGAAGGCACTGCTAATGCCTTTTTTTGCCCCACGCCCTCAGAGGCTGTCCAGCACCCACAAGAATAGGACAGAATCCATCACCACACTGCATGCTGGTTCCCCAGCACTTTTCTTTTGTTCAGGCAGTGCTCCAAAGCCCCACAGAGCCCATCCACCTCAGGCAAGCAGAACAGCTCAGATCAATTCACTTTAATTGTACCAGCAGCACTGGCCACACTTTCTTCCTGAAATGTGTCTCTAGTGAAGAGTCTCTATCCATAGAGAAAAATGAAGACAAAACAAATTTGGTAGTAGCTGATGTAAAAACTAAGCTTATTCTCATAGATACAGCCAGGGAATATACAACACTGTTTAAAACCTGCACTGAGTCATTAACACAACCTCATGCCCAATTCCCAAGAACCGTAAAGATAATTATGAGAACACACAGGGTGACACCAAGTCACCAAACAGACAGCAGTGGAGGCAGGAGGCGGGCCAAGAGCAGCAAACAGGAAAGCTGATGGCTCACAACAGGCAATAAACCCTGCAAAATGTCAGATTTCCTTACTAGAGTAGTAAACCAGAGGACCAGTACAGAGCATAGCACCCTGACACTAGGTACCAAAAATAGGTTTTATTTCTTAAGTTTACTTTTGCAATCCTGGCTCACCTTGGGCAACATTAACTACGGCATAACAAACAAACAAACCAGTAAAATAAAACATAAGGGAACACTTGTAAATGACCAAATACGAGTCCTAGAGACTACTCAGAAACTGCGATGCCTCATGCTTAAGTTTCACGGTATCCAACAGGAAAGCGGAGCATCCACTACACACCAGCTGCTCAGTGAGATACAGTAGGTTAGCATTAATAGGTTAAGACATCAGCTTTAAATTTGCTAGTTTCAAATCAGGAGTTAAAACTGATTACGCTGCTTCCATTTACTCGGAAGCCTGAAAAAACACGCCCTAAATACTCATTAACTCAACCACAAAACTTTGCACTTCGGGATAACTTCTACATCTATTTTTACATTTAAAGTAATTTGAATGAACATTAGAAATTGATTTAATGTGAACTGCTCTAGTAAAATATGTCCACACGTGACTGGCAGAACATTAAGATTCATAAGAGACGGACATTAAAAAGAACTGAACCTGTTGTACACCCAGATTATAATTCTACGATATTAAAAGACCTAAAATAAAAATGGGGAGAGAAAGTGACCTTCCATCATATGAAAGGAATAGAAAACGCACTAGACCATTCTAATAAATTGCCCATCTCAGATGGTTTAACATTTTTGTTAATACAAAGTAGTTTTTTAGAAATCAGTGTTTGATGACAGAAGAGGTGAGGGAGAAGTAGGCACGTTCTGTGTTTGTATTCCATGACCTTACAAAAGCCTACAGCATAAGATGATCACAAGTAAAATGACAAACAAATCGATAAATAATCTGGAAAACAGCACAGAGGGAAGAAGGGGGAATTTGAGATTCCTGGTGCAACAGGCAGCCGTGAGTCACAGAGACTTCCAACACTCTGGGAAAAAATGTGCCTGTATCTTACAAGTCTGGCACTCCTAAAACAGCACCTGGAAAAATAAAATGATATCCAAAGAGATTAGAAACACACATAAGGTTCCTTCTGAAAATGAGTTATGACATAACATCCGAGTTTTTCTGTGCATGGGAAGAAGTGCTAAAGTTGATAGTGACAGAAAGTCCAAACATCTTAGATCTGTTCCAAGATGCACGGTTAAAAAATATCTTCCCTTTCCTTCATACTTGTACTATGCTACAAAAGAATGTACTTCATACTACTAAAGAAAAAGTCGTATCTCACATTATAGTTCGCAGCAACTTGCTTTAATACAGAAAATAACTGGACCTGTTCCAAGTTCCACCCTTTTAGAAAGCAGTGAAGTGGGCAGGAAAGCCTACTGTGATTATCACATCAGATACCACAGCAGAGAAAGAGAACATACTATTTTTTTAAAATAAATTATCCATTTGGAATAAAGAATTGGAGACAAGTGGCCTATAAATAATTTACAATATACAAGAGTATACTGCCTGTGTCAAAAAATACCTTATGTAGTTAGACGCATACTGTTAAAACTGCTTGATAGTTGAAAATCTTTTAATTTGAAGCAGAAACTAGACAACGAAAAAGAATTTAAGACTACTACGTAATGGAGGTTTTAGATATGTCTGCGTGTTTGGAGATCACCTTACAAGCCTAATTTTTCCTACAAGTAAGAAAGAAAATGGAAGATTGATTTTATCCCCTGGTTTCACGTCATGACAAATCCCATGACAAATACCATCACATCTGTGAATGGCAGTGTATAACCAGCCTTAGTTCTATCCTGTTTTCACTGCACGCAAAGGAGCCCAATCACATACAGATATTTCATTATCCTATCTTTGCCTCGCATACTCTGTTTCTAAACAATCTAAGTAGATCCTTCCTTTCTCCTTGCAGTTATTTCTCCTTCTATCCTTTCTATGCTGAAATATCACAGACAGAAGTGTGGAAAGTTTGTGTGATTGGAGCATATTTAGTACAGGCAGTTTTGAAGTGCTGACGCTTCTGTTTTCCAAATAGCAGTTTGGTAGAAGTTTATATATTGAACAGATTTGGGCCAAAGCCACCAAAAGGTAATTTCATATTGCTTAAAAACCTATTTAAAATCAGAAAATGGAAAAATATAAATTTTCCTGCATGCCTCTTTTCTTAACTTTCCTAAATCTAAAGCAAAACCTTAGCAACAACAATTTCCAAGGGCTGGGTACTGAAGTCACCTTCTGTCTGAGTTCTGGCAAAACTGCAAGTAATTGGAAAGATTTTTGTAGGGCTCATACAGCCTCATTAACAGGCACAGGTACAAGGCTCCATCTATAAGGACGTCTTGGTGCCATCCATACCACCACATGACTTTCAAAGTACCTACAAAAAGAGAGAGGGTTTCATACAAATGAGAACATATCTTCAAATAAAATTATTCTCCCATGAGTCTGTGATCCCTTTAAAAAGAAATAATGGTACCATAATAAAAAGAGAAATCAAGCGTGATCCAATTATCTCAATTTAACCCAAACATGCATGCTTAGGTTTTTTCTACAAAACGTATTAAATACTTTCTCTAGTCAAACAACAAGAACAGCATTTCTAAAGTCCTGTAATTTGACTGGCCCTATTTTACTGTTTATTTACTACGTCTGCAGAAAAAACAATGTTTCTAAAACTAGACAGCAATAAAGATTTACAGGCTGGGCACAGGTTTCTACTCTTACGTGTATATAACCTTACAAAGCAAGTACCGAAATGCTTCAGAGTATAACTGGTTTCTGCCATAGTAATTCATTTTCCAGCCCCCTTAACTTTGGAGACAGTTAATCTCCAAAGGTTTTACAATGCAGGTCATCTTCTGAAACTTAAGAAACGGTTGTGATAGAATTGAAATAAAATTCAGAAACAGCAAATACCCTGGAGAGTCACTTAATGTAAGCTACTCAGCACTTCTGGTCTTTTTCCGTGTTTTCTAGAGTGTTCACGTGTTATTTGGAAACAGAGAGTTGAGGGTGAGAGGCTTGAAAATGTATATTCTGAACATTTAAAGAAGACCACGGCATAACGCAGTGTATTCTGGTGTTTATAACGTGCTGGATAAACGTCTCTTGAAATAAGCAAATAAGAATTCTTATTCTACAGCTAGTTTCATTATTAATCTTTTTGCTCAACCCCACAAACTGAAATGTAACCAGAAGGGTTGCTGCTGATGTTCATGTTATGTTTATTTTCCATAAGGGTTCACTGGGTTTCAAACAGTGCCCTCACCTGCACAGGCCATACTAAAACCAATTCCAAATGGTAAGTTTCTCAAGACAAGCAGAAAAGAAACAAGCCAAGTGAAAGAATTCGTAAACATAGATGGTATAAGTAAAAAAAAAAAAACACTCTGATGACAAATTGATATAAACTTTGTATTTATGTAAAAAAATAACGCATTGCGTACTGTTACATCAGTCAATAACAGTATTCACCTTCACAGAGATTTCTAGATTCTCAGACTTCAAAAGGTTACACGTAACAAGGAAAACAAACAAATCACATGTGAGGCAAACTTTCTATTTAGCATTCCATAGATTAACACCCTGAGCCAGCAGGGAGATTAGGTTCAGAACACAAACTCTGCTTACAATGGAGTGCGCTTCTGTACTGCTAAAGCTTATGTAGATCTGAGATTCCAAACCAGTCTGCCTTTGTCAAAGAATGAGCCACAAGCATTAAGCTTCTAAAATGGAGTTGGAATGAAGGCGCAAGTCAGCAAGTAGATCCTTCAGGTTCATCACACAGGAGCTCTTCTGGAATCCGAAAACTCACTTTATAAAGGCTTCATCTCAGGTTATGAGTTCGATTCAAGTACACTCACAAATACATTTAATACCGTGCATGTTTAAATAGCAACATCAGAAGTCAATCTTCCTTTCCTATGCTTTTCTCTTTTAAAATTTGCCTTACATAAACATTTTTTTTTTCCATCAAGATACCTACAGAAAGCTTAATCCTTAACTGTTGTAAATCACTAACACCCTATTCAATATCAATATAATCATGCAGTCAAGGGTCTGGCCCAAAACTATTTTAAACCCATGTTATTAAAAAAAACACCATGGTAACAGGATACATTCTCTAAAGAAAACACCTAATATACAGTCTGATGAAACATCAGAACTTTTACCACAGCTCTTCAATTTTAGGTACTAAATACTCCATAATAAGCATCATGTAATGATTCTTAGTAAGAAAATACAGAGCCAGCTTTCCACCATCCACCGTTTTTTTCTACTTCCAAAACACCCTATAAAGCTGCAAAACATTTTTTTTTAATGTATTCTATGAAAAACATCTTCATATTGTTGCAAAAATACAGAACCTCTCAGTTCAGCTGTATCATTTGGGCAAGAGGGCTCAACAATATTGAAACAAATTCTCACTATCTACAGACAGAAAATTAGTATCTCAAACTAATGTTTTCTTTCTTTCTTTTCTTTTTCTTTTTACAAGAAAACTGTATTTATAGTGTGCAGTTTACATCAAAGATAAGTACAACAAGATTGTCAAAACAGTAACCCAATACGTGTAAGAGATGAATATATAAAGGCACATACGGATTGTCAATGATTATATCGTATTTCCTTGAAAACAGAGTATATTCTGCACTTGTAAACAACTCTGTGATCACATCTTTAAAGTGAGGTTAGTGCTGCTGACTCAGTTATTGCTACATTCACAGTTTAAATGAATTTTAGACAACGAGGTACACTTCCAAATAGGACCATCTTCATTTCTCCCTTGTTTGTTTCATCATTAGAGATAACTGAATTATGTATTCTAAACCCACTGACCATAGAAATCATAGCATCTAAATCATCAAATCCAACAGTAGCAGTGATTAACCTTCAAAAGAGGAAAAAGTCACCCTCGCAGGAAAAAGAGTTCCTGTTCTTCATTACGTGAATATTTTCTTCATTTTTATGTAGGCTAGTAAACTTTTATCTGGGCACATTAAGAGCCAATTCAAGCCATACTGTCGCACTTTTTGACCAGTACATTAACTCAGACTCTTGATTTAAGAGCTTGCAGTTTTAATCAACTTCCCTTTGATCTTCTGACAGACAAGTCTCTGATGCTTTTTTTTAGCTGCTTTACGAACACTTCGTATACTCTCCCACAGTATGTATGCACTGTTTTCTGTAGTTCCAGTTCTAGTGGCTGCAACAGTGAACGAACCAGATCATCTCCAAATGAATACTGTAAAGAGCATAAGAAAAGATTTAATGTCAATAATACAAGACTGACATACATCATTACTCAGAGTTACTACAGAATTTTATAAAAATGGCTTTGAACATATTTGGTTTTTATACACCAGCGAATGTTTTCAAGAAGATAATCACTAAACTACACAATATACTCAAACACTTTCAGTAGCATGCCAAACACGTGCATATTTGCTTATTTTTAAATAAGCAAGTGAATATACCCAAAGAAGCAGGTGGGAAATTTAAAATTAGATTTTTAAATTAAAAAATTACCAATTTTAAATGATTTCTGGTTATTTCTTTCTTGACCAGTAACTTTCCTGAACGACATACAACTTTTAAGGAATGCATCTCTTTTCAATCTATACAATAAAATAACAGTATGAGGAGCAAGTAGTACTACTGAAAGCAGAAAGCTTCATTAAACTGAACGATGGTCAAGCACATACTGTGTTTAACACGGAAATGAAATAAAGAAGTCATTAACACTACATTGCAATATTGTTGCAAACAAATGAAAAGCTAAACAGTATTTCAAAGTAACCTAATTCTGTTCACCTTATTACCACTGGATCAGCAGTGCTTCATACACTTTCTCTGACATATACATAAAGCAAATGGGATCGTAAATAAAAAGAAGTAATTTTTTCTTCTGTATTTGACTACGCTCAAAGGAAACAAAGAAATCGTACTTTTATGGAAACACATTCACTTTCCCTGCAATGTATTCTCAGACCCCCAAAAGTACTTTTTCTCATTTTTATATCCATATGACAACATGTAATAAAGCACCATTAAAATATACTATTGATTTTTGAAGGTTATATGCATACAATAGCCTGCTACATTAAAATGTGCATCAGTGCTAAATTTTACAGCACTTCAGTGAGTGTACCAATGCAGTGATAAATAGTTTATTAGATGACTTATTTGCAGAATGAAAAGAAGTCACTGTACTTAGCATCTAAGTGAACAGCAACACACTTATACCCCGAATCTCTAGCAAAGTTCAAAACCCTGCATAAAAAGTATTTTATACCCTCCAAATCTAGCTACCGTCAAACGTCAAAATGTTGAAGTATATGCAAACTTTGGGAGGAAAAACATTTTTTCCTCTTCATTTTAAAACCTCCAGAAAAGTTAAGCTTCAGTGGTCTCCATATGTCTGTACAAATAAAGTTTACAAGATGTACTTATTAAGAGGATGGGAACAGTCTTTCAAATAAACACGATGCAGGTACAGGCAATGTTTTAGAACCATAACCTTCATACAACGTTTCAGACGGTGTTAATCACAAAATGAACAAACTAGAATCCATACCAACAGTAAACCAATAATTGGTGATATGCCTAAAACTTGCTCCAAAGGGAAACAAATGACTTTGTCGCAATAAAGATGAATTTTGCACAACTAAATGCTGAACACACTTACATTTTTTATTGCTTCATACACGGCCCTAAAAGTTGGTTGTTTATCATCATGGTAAACACCCCTGTTTCCATGAAGAATAAATATTCCTTCTTCTTCAGCTTCCTTACAATTGCTTCCATAAATGCAGTGGTCAGGCCGATAATTCCATTGGCAAGGAAAGATATACAGACTTTCTGTACCAAAAAAAGAATTCAATTAAGTATCAAAATTGTTTCAGGAGACACATTCATATTTCTCATTTTACATTAACGCTGCTTCATGAATGAATTTCTCTACAGCTGTTCTAAAACCTAACAACAAATCAAACTCTAGGACACTTCAATTTTGCCTATCAATGCAAAAACTTTCTTAGAAAAGGAAAAGAAAACAACCATAAAAAAGTCTACGGAATTCTTCCACTGAAAAGTTTTCTCAATCATTTTTCTGGATTTCTGAACATCACACAAAACATCAACTTTGTCACGTTAGGCTTAAAATCAATGTGGATTTACCTGGATTGTGAAAAAACATTATGTTCAACAGATCCTGATCACCCCACGTTATGTTCAACTTGTACTTCTTCAGCAGAGGCATAAGAATTTCTCCCCACCGTAGCCGCACTGTTGTCATATCATTCTATTAGACAAAACAAAGCAGAAGATTCACCCACCATTCAGGTTAACTGTGCTTACAAAGAAGGAAATGCCCTACAGAATCGGATCATTTGCTTCTGAAAGCCACAAGTCTCAAATGGTTTGCACATGTTTATATATTTATTCCTATTGAAAAAACGACTGCACCGAGGGAAAATACAGCTATGGGCACTTCCAATACGCTTTATTTCTTATTTAATTATCTTACGATAAGCAAAATTATATCCATCTCCTACTCCTGCCATGTTGAGTTGTTCTCAAGATTTCCTTTTAAAACGTCTTCTACGAAATATCAAGTTGTTTTTTGTCTTACTGGTTTACTTACTGCTTACGTGCAGCAGTAGAATTCAATACAAAACCAGATTTCAATCGATGTGTGCCAAGTACATTGGCACTGCTTAAACTTCCACACTTCAAGCAATTTCTTGTTCTTTATCAAAAAGCTGAGAGCATACGTAGGTTTTATAGTTAACTTTAAAACTTTCAAAATGGATCAATATAAAATTAATTATTTAATATTCCCAAACACACACAGATAGAAGGATTAGCTATAAAGCAAGGCAAAAAAACATATACATTCTTCACAAGTTTTTCAAAGAATTTTCCTTGAGTTGAATCTAGCTATTTTTTTTTTTACTTCCACAGCAAAGGCACAACTTTTCACTAGCAAAATGCAGCATGACTAAACCCAAAAGGTGTTACTTATTTCCCGAATTGTTGATTAATTACAGTTCAGAGGATAAAAAGAAGTTCTTCTAAGGCTTGGCTGAGGAGATGCTGCTTGGAGTAAGCTGGCCTGTGCGGAACTCCACGTTACCACAAAGAGGTTATTACGTGCAGAGTAACAAGTCATATATATTATGAAGCTATTTTCTTTATACCAAACTTACGCTCAACTAGAACAGAAAAGGAACAAGGTTGCTCACTCTGTGCCTTCTATTTTAGATCAGAGAGAGAGAGGATGCAATAACAAGACATCCCAAAGAGAGAAAATTCCAGAGCAAGTATAGGACTGGCCTCTTGATTCTTATTAACCAAGTTAAAAATTTTTTTAAAAATTGAACTTCAGCATTGTTTGGGATTTGTATACAAAAAACACCACGTTACAAAGCAGAAAAGATTACCTGGGGTACAATATTCAGTTTTAGAACTACAGCATCAAAGGCTTTCCCCTATAAGCTTTCGTCTAACAAACTAGAAAGCACATACAGTTCTGGTTTTAGTCTTTCCTCAAATCAAGTCAGCCATCAAATATGGAAAGCTTTTGGAATGGAAGATTACAAAAAAGACGAAATACAATCAATTTTCAGACAGAAATTAATATAAAAAAAATCTACAGCTTATATTATGTAAGAAGCCAAACTGAACGATACCACGGTCCCTTCTGGCCTTAAAAATTTATGACTACGGCTGCTTCCAAGTATTTGACAAGATCAGGCATAAGAAATGCACAAGAGAATTCTTCTCTAGCAAGAATTATAATTAGACTCAGTGCAATGTGATTAAACAGAAAAAGATACAGGCTAAAACCTCCCAAAAAGCAAATCAATTAAACTGAAGCACCATGTATAAAGATTACTGCCTCACTTGGATTTTGCCATCCACAAAATATTGATCAAAGGTTTAAACTTGCACTCCATGCTAAGAATCAGGAACGGTGAGCTAATTTAATTCTGTTATTATGTTAATCATAGCAAGAGAGTAAAAAGAACTAAAAAATAAAAATAATTTTTAAAATATTTCAGCAACCCATAAATATATTACTTTAAATTGTCAAAACCATTAGTTCATTTAACTTTCATTTAGCTTGCATAGTTATTTAATAATACTGAAATACAGAGTATATCCCAAGGAGATAAAAAGCAGGTAACAGCATACATCACATTGCCAGATGTCCAGAAGCGATACTACTTGACAAATAGCACTATTAGATTTAGGAATTGGAAATTCTAATGTTTCAATAACCTTTGCATAAATAAAGAAGTTATATATTAATTTATTAGCACTGATGTGCAGTGAAGCCAGCACAGGAATCACTGTGTAAGAAAAACTGCTTGAATTTCTTGAATTGAATTTTATAACGTCATTCTGCAAAACTCTACTTGTAGTGAGGTCAGAGTGAAAAAACAGAATGCTCGAGTTCAATCCAAACCGACAGAAGAATTACTCTTCAGAAGTTACTCAGGTGAATATGAAAGAAGTAACCACCGTTATCATTAAAAGATTCTAAAATATAAATCATATTTCCAATATCCAAAAAATTACCAAGGAGGTTAAAGAGATTGAGAAGCAGCAAACAAAACATTCTGTGGTATTTTAAAATGCCATCAAGCTGTTACAGACAGGTTCTATAAACCCTCCAGACCTCAGCTTTTTTGAATGGAACAAAACGATCACGAATTTTGAGTGGTCCTGTGTGGAGCCACAAACTGGGACTCCATGATCCCTGTGAGTCCCTTCCAAATCAGAACATTCCGTGATTCTACGGTACTTACAAACAAAATATGCCTAAGAACACTAAGATGTTCTTTTGAGTATTCTGGAGTTTAGATGCTTTGCTTTCATCAGCTTGGTCATGGCTGATTTAGAAAGGCTCCCAGAATACTTCTGTCTAGCTAAGGCTGACGTCAGTAAAGCTGTCATACTCAGTCTGCAGCAATCTAGTACTAAACTTCCTCTTAATACTTCTAGGAGAACATAACGTTGAGGAAACATACTCAAATCATACAGTATTATCAAAAGAAACTGAAGCTGCAGATCCACAAATCACTGACCAATTCATAATTTCATTAATGTCATATGAGAGGAAGTTCTGCTGGTTACATGACTCCATCCTGCTCTTGCCTCAAACAGTGTAGTGCTTAACCCTTAAGGTTTTATTATTATTATTATCATTTGTGACCTAATTTACTTCACCAAATCAGCAGAAGGAATTCTCAAATTTAATTGGTTCATGGAAGGGTCCAACAAACAACAGAGGTTAGGATGAAGCAATCAAGAAGCAAAAAGCTACTGAAAAGAGCTTACTGTGTTTCTCAGAACTATAGCCTTAAGCCATACGGAGTGGTCACAGAAATTGTGTTTAGGTTTTATAAATTCTCTGCTGTTTGTTTAAAGCATACCCATGAACCTCGCCTTTGTATACACTATCTAGAGTTACTTTGCTTGAGGCTTGTTTGATTTTGTAGACGTTTGTTCCTTTCTATGGATGATTATGTCTCAGGCATTATATATAACATTAAGTATAGCAACACCTAAGTTTCCTTATGTATTTGAAAAAGGCCACTGCTCTCTTTTCATGCAGCCTCACTTGTCTAGGACTTTTTGTTAAAGCACCACATTGCTGTGTTATTTGCTACGTCCCTTCCAGTTTAAAAGTGTCTGTATCTTTGAAATGGTTCCGCTGGGAGGGACTTTCGATGATCATTCCATCCCTCTAGTAAATCAACAGCACCTCCCTGTTTAGTATCATTAACAAACTTGCTATGAATGTATTCCACTTCTGCATCCAGACCACTGATAAAAATGTTGAACAAATCTGACCCTGGAGAACACCACTGGTGAATGCCCATTTACCACAACCCTTTGAGCTCTGCCATTCCAACATTTTATCACCCAGTGCAGCGTTAACCTATTCGTCTCAGAGTTGGACAGTGTGCCCAAAGGATGCTGTATCAAAGGGACAGTATCAAAGCCTTACTGAATTCCAGAAAGATAACATTCACCAAACGTATACAAATCCACTATGTGTATACAAATATAAAAAGTCACATGATATTAACTCTTCCACCTCCTAAATATTCTTGCTTATTTTACATTCCCATTCTTAACTTCTGCTTTGCAAAGAAAATGACAGGCAGGCACTGTCCATATAAAGTTCCTTTACCAGTTTTAGCCTTATCTTCAGCTATGCAATGTAAAATAATCACACTACATTCAAGTGTATGCATGTGTATATAAGCAGTGCATTTATTTGTACTGTATGTATGCACACAGTCTCAAAACACACAAAAGAGGAATAAGATAGTAGAACTAGGAACTATTAGACACCATAGGCAAGTAGCTGGGATGCTTGTCTAAAATGAATAGAGAGTTCTACGACGACTGAGTTTAGAATAACTAAGATAACTAAGTGAATTAAAGATGACTTAATCCTGGACTGAGACATTAAGCTACATCTTTTCTGCTACTTAGATGAGCACTGAATAGCAGAAAATCTTCTAGCACCACTGGCTAATGTGTCCAGTTCTTTTCTTTTTTTATTATTCATTTTCTGGTTCCTTATAACTTCTACAAATCAAGCAAGATGCTTAAAGGTCTCAAGCAACAAAGTCTTCAGTGTTAGTCCAAAGAAACGACAATAGAGAAGGAAGCCACATATTCAAATCTATCATATTGGAGAGATATCCTGACCCAGAACTTCCGCTGTTCAGATGTGAAAAAAGTCTAAGGCAGATTTTTGAAGACATAAAACTTCCAAAATCTTATGTATACTTAAGGTCTTTGTTGATTCTCCTGGATGAATATAAACAATTCCGACCACCCTATAAGAAAATGAAGCATTTTCTAGTTCTGATGTTACCTGATTAGAGTAGGTGAGAAATGAGACACGACATGGGACGGTACTTGTAAGGTTCAAAAGCAAAGAATCACAGAATGGCATGGATTGGAAGGAACCTTCACGATCACCTGCTTCTAAGCTCCTGTACTGAGCAGGGTTGTCAGCCACCAGCTCAGGCTTCCCAGGGCCCCATCCAACCTGGCCTTGAATGCCTCCAGGGATCGGGCATCCACAGCTTCTCCTGGAAATCTGTTCTGGTGCCTCACCACCCCCTGTGGAAAAAAATTTCCCCCCTAGCATCAAACCTAAATCTCTCTTCTTTAAAACTGTTTCCCTTGTTCTATCGCTATCTGACCGTGCAAAAAAGTTGGTCTGCCTTCCATTCACAAGCTCCTTTTAAGTACTGGAAGGCCACAATGAGGTCTCCGCAGAGCCTTCTCTTCTCCAGGCTGAACAAGCCCAGCTCCCTCAACCTTTCTTTCACAGGAGAGGTGCTCCAGCTCTCTAATCATCTTCGTGGCCCTCCTCTGGACCCACTCCAAGAGCTCCACATTTTTCTTGTGCTGGGGAACCCTGGCCTGCATGCTGTACTCCAGGTGGGGCCTCACAAAGGCAAAGTGAAGCGGGACAATCACCTCCCTCTCCACGCTGGCCACTCCTCTTTTGATGCAGCCCAGGATACAGTTTGCTCTCTGGGCTTCAAGCACACACCATTGGTTCATGTCCAGTTTTTCATCCACCAGACCCCAGAAGCCCTTCTCCGCAGGGCTGCTCTCATGGAGTTCTCACAGTCTGTACTCATGTCTAGGATTGCCTCAATCCAAATGCAACACCTTACACTTGCATAAGCTGTTGCTGCTGGCAAGGGGTATTAGTACAGATCTTACCCCTGAATTTAGTTTCCTTCTCTTCTAAAGGTTCGAGACTAGAAGCTCCTTTGCTATCAGTATCAAGTGAAGCCGTACACTCAGGCCTATCGTGTATAGTCTCAACTCCACTAAATCCTTTTCAAAGTTTTGCTGCACAGCCTACAATTTTTCAGACCAAGTAATTTTCCTTATAAGATGTTCAAAGTACCTGAAGATGAAAACAGATCTTCCATAAGGCACTGAGAACAGCAGCGTCTGTAACAAAGCCTCTGCATCTCAAGGCTCTGTGATACTCCATGAGCTTGCTGGACCACACTGTAGGTAGTAGGGGAGCATAAGATTAATGGTCCCAGATCTGAGTGTTCTCTATGCCAAGATCTCAATCATCAATACTGTCTAAGAGAAACTCATCCCCTCCTCAGATGTTCCCCAGGCTTCACTACCATTGACAAGAAAGGAAAATGACTGAGCACTGTCATACTTGAGTTTCAGATGTAGCTCTCTCTCTAGATATCTTCAAACCATTTCTACTAGGCTGAGCACGCCTACACCAAGTCTGAAACCACAGGACACTTCTCCAGTGTGCTCAACAGGTGGTAGCACTAAGTCAGCAGCACAGGTTAGAAATCACGAGGCAGTGTTCCTCCTGAAACAATTCTAAGCCTTCCAATACCAAAAAATATCCACTGATACATAAGTTGGCCATCAGCAATTAGGTCTAAAGTGAAGTCTTAGCAAGTCAGCCACTTTAGAGAGTATCTATCTCTAGTAATTCACAGCTTGAACAAATAGCAAATATTACACTTGTCAGGCATGTACAACAGAGGTAAAACACCTGGAATGAATATCAACAGATGTTCATTTCTAATACAAGAATCTGAATGATACAGAGACAACATTCTAAATCAATGAAGGCATATCAAAAAACTCCTACTGAGTCATAAAACCTGTGTATGTTACATCATGCATCCAAGCATTAGATCTGTTTCTTGCTCAAGACGATCAGACTCATAAAAAAAAAAAAGTGAGAAAAGCAGAGGAAAAAAAAAACATAGAAATGGAAGGAAAAAGATTTAATGCAAGAAACAAGTTCTCAGCAACCAGGTTAAAAGCTGCCAAGCTGTATACCAAAAAGGTATACAAAATACTTTTTCCTTTTACTTCTGTATCAAGCAAGAGGTACACTAGCTACAGTTACAGCACAGGAAAGCTACAGCTATGTTACAGCTACATATTACACCTACTGTAACTTTATACTTGAACTAAACTGTTCTATTCTTTATTTCTTTATTATATTCTCTGTATTTTCAAAACCAAAAGGCATTAACAGTGCTTTACAATGGAAGCTAAACATTTCTTAAATTGGAGATGGGGAAAAAAAGTAACAACTACAGCAAATGTGCAGCATCAGGATGTCTGAGTGGCCTAAGGTTCCAGAGTGAAGGAATTCCACACCTTCCTGTGGCAGGTGCATATTCTGGTCTCCCAGTGGAGGCATGGGTTCAAATCCCACTTCTGACACCACTTTTAACTAGCGATAGGATGAGAGGAAATGGCCTCAAGTTGTGCCAAGGGAGGTACAGGTTGGATATTAGGAAAAGCTCCTAAAGAGCAGTCAGGCACTGGAACAGGCTGCCCAGGGAGGTAGTTGAGTCATTATACATGGAAGTGTTCAAGAAACGTGTAGATGTGGTAATAAGGAACATGATTTAGTGGGCAACACTGGTGACAGGTGAATGGTTGGGCTAGAGCAGGCAAGTCCAACCTACAGCCTGTGGACCACACTCAGCCTGGCACAGCTCATAATATGGCCTGCCCCCAGTGGTGTCTCTTCCCCACACTGAGTGGCCAGGTGCACACTCATCACTCGTAACACCCAAACACTGGTGTGATATCAGCACTGTCCGGGCTGAAATCAGGGCACAGGGAAGGCGCAGTGCACTGCTAACTCAGGTTATGGCAAATAATTGTCTACATTTTGATACATTGGCTAAACAGTCCTGTGAACAGCAAAAAAAACCAAGCAGCTGTGCTTTCAGTTTTGATAAAGGAATCTGAGAATAGGCTTCAAGGCTACAAAAAAAAATCATCAGTTTATGTTTGCAACACCATTTTCAGTCAACATAAATCTGCAGATTTTCAAACTGAATGTACAGAGTTGCAATCAGACATTCAACTCAAAAATTTGATCATGTCTCTTTACCAGAATTATAAGACCTCTCTTAACAAGAAAATATCCTTCTCTTCACAAACACACCTTACTCATCTCATCACTTTTTGGCAGTATGTGCATTTATGAACAAATGTTTTCAAGGATGAAGTACAGGAAAAGTAAAACTTCATAAAAGATCTCTGATGAGCACTCTGAGAACTCATTAAGAACTGCAACCACTGCCATCAAATCAGAAGCTGCTGCATTACTTTCACAAAAACAAGGTCAAATATCGCAGCAGTTTTATGCTTTTGTAGCTCTCTGTCTATATTTTACAACAGTTGCTCCAAAAGTAATGCCTCCTATTCTATTCTGTTGGCCCACAACATCACAGGCAGATGGTGGTGGTGCTGCAGTAAAGGTTGAACCTTCCTGCCAATATCCCATTACATTTTGTTGCTGTGAGATAGATGGCAGCAGAGGAGCAGTCTGACCAAATAGTGTCTGACATGGAAGTGCAAATGAAACAAAGGTGTGTCATTTAATCCCTCCATTCAAAAAAAACAAAACAAAACAAAAAAAAACCCTAAATAGTGTCCACGGACATTCATCAGCACTTACTGAACGTTTATGGAGACCAAACAGTGGACGTGAGCAGAGTGGTGCATTTTAGCAGTGGTGACAGTGCCAGCAGGTCTCTTCCACTGGTGCAGGTTTTGATGAGCACAGCATGCAACCTCTTGCTCACTGCTGGTGAAAATGCATAGCTAATGGTAGTGACTATCTTGAAAAATACTGTTCTGTTGCTGAGAATTTGTTCTATCAAGCAGAGTTCTTGTATCTGTTACAGTTCCCATGGAAATAAATAGGAGGCATTACTTTCGGAGTGACGTATGTATATGCAGCCCAGGACAACTCCTCCTCACTCAGGGTGGCCCAGGCAAGCCAAATGGTTGGGCAACCACTGACAAGATGATCTAAGAGGTCTTCTCCAACTTTAACAATTCTATGATTCTAAATTTATGTTGTCATGCTTAAGGCGTACCTTCCCCTAATTTTTGACTGCACGACTGCCTAATCAGACTTCTTCCCATTTTCATGCACTTTTGTTTTTGTGGTTGTTTTCAGTTTTCTGTGTGGTTTGTTGTGGGGTTTTTTAAGTGCAAAGTAAGACAGCAGCATAATTAAGCAACACTGCTTTTGTACTTGACACGTATACAGGAAAAAATCCGCGAAGCAATGACCGCTTCTTGTACTGGACATGTTGCTTTACTAAGTATTTACATGACGTAGTTACTTCTCTACAGAAACTAAGAACGCAAAGTAAATCAAAGGTACTTAAGTTGATTATCATCTGGTTAAACTTTCAAAGATCAAAATTTAGAAACAGTACAGTTAAAATAAGTTACTAAATGTTTTAGCACCACCTCCTGGTCATAATACTGCATACACACATTCTTAAAGTTAGTTCATAGTACACATAAACTGTTCTCTGAAAGCTTTGAACTGAAGAAAAATAGTAAACTGTCTACTGACAAACATAATTTAAAGCAACGGATTGTATCCAGTCACATGATATTCCAGAAAAAAAATGTGAACAATCAAGCCAACTTACAAATCAGGAATTTCCAATCTTTAGACGCCGCTTTAAGCACAGCTTATTTTTAGATCACTGTTCTAGTTACAAGAAAAGTATCTGTCCCAGATGAATTTGAAATGGGATCGGAAATAAAAGATGTATGAAAACAAACTGCAATAAACACAACATACATACCTTGAAATACTTTCTTCTGATACGTGTCATATTCATTAACATGACTCCAGAGTTTATTCCAGTCACTCCGTAATAGGGATGCCGAGCAAAGCGATTATACCACCCAATACGAGGCTCTTCATGTTCTGGTGCCATTGCAGCAATTTGTGTGGAGTTGAACTTTCTCAGAAAAGACCAAATATCATCAACGGGTCTCAAAAACAGTATGTCAGTATCAACATACAACAGCGAATCCACGTCTTTGAGGATTAACTGTGAGGGAAAAGAAGTTTAAAACCAAACTTAACTAACTGAGCTTCTCTTAATAAAACAAACTATGGCAATCTGTACTTTTAATATATTTTTGACACATACAAATAAATTGACCTTAGACTGTCAGTTTGTAGGCAAAAAACTTCTTATTTCCTCTTCTCTTTTTGAGAATTTCTGCAGACTGAAACAGAGGTTTGATGTACAACAATAACACAACGGCACTAGGCCAATGTTTGTATTTTATATCCTGGGTCTCCTCGGGAGAAGGCTGTGGGCCAGGTGAAACACTGCAATAACAGAACCTCCTAACTTCTGGCCTTTCCCTTGCTTTGATATGCAACTAATCAAGCAAGTGTAAGGAAACCCCACAAGTGACAGTATTTGGGAGATGGCTTCCACTGCTACAATTCATCTGGCATGAAGTATGATTACTGAAGTCTTAAATGAGCAAATAAAAGGCTGCAGAAAACACTCTGGTAACAACAGGCTATTTCTTGTTTCATTCCTCTTAGACCCATGCAAGCAGGAAACTTTCCAAATAAATGAGATGCGTGATAAATCCTCCCCATCTCTGAGAGGGTGACATGAGCAACCTACAGTAAGCACCAGGGATATAATTACATTATGCAGCAACTGAGAAAGGGATCGTATTCCAGGGTGTATTACCAGTAAACTTAGAGGTTTTTTAGGATGTCATAAGTGACTTTTAAGAGTAGCGGTTCTTCATTTAAAACTAAGCAGAAATAAGATTAGCAAAATGCTTGATGCTTCTGTCTTGTCTTGTAACACAACAGACTTACTGGCAAGAACAGCCTTTGTGAAGCACATGGTTTAAACAACTTCTTCCATTCCTTCGCACCCTCCGATGGAAATGTTATTGGATACAGTGTGTAATTAACTTTTCCTTCATATGGGAACTCATCAAGCTAGATGAAAAGATCACAAAAATTTACATGAGTTCAATCTTAAAGGGAATCATATCCCATTTAAATTAATAACTGAACACAACTGCAACACCTCCTTTCCAAAGCAGAAATGTTTCCTGAACTACAAAAATTCGTCAGCTACTCAAAATACTTAAGCAAAAAGTGGCACCTGCAGGACACAATGAAGAAAACACATCATATCAGATCACACACATAAGAGCAACTAAAATCCACCAGTATTTATAGAAAGTAAATCCATCAGACGTTTTTCCCCTTAACTAATTTCCACAGGAAAACCATCAGTGAAGACTTTCCCAATTTAAAATAAGCTTATCTTAACTTTGCCATAATTACCTGAAGTATGACATTTTGAGTACAAAAAGAGTAAAACTCCCCAAAGGTATATACCAGTCAGCTTCCAATACTGTCACTCCAGCCAATGTTATACTCATAACATTGGGAGCTGCTAAAATTAGACATAACCACATCCAACATTTTCACAGAATGAGGTTTCCTTTTGCTTAGACAAAATAAAGCTGACTCAGAAAGTAACCACAGGGATAAAAAGGACAGATTTTTTCTTGCAAAATCAACTGCACTGAAGCTCACGCGATAAAACTGGCTTGTGGTCAAAACATCAGGTTTGTATTTAACAAATTCAAGGTGACAAATCATGAAGTTTGGGTCTGTCTCTACAAAAAGCCTCAATATCAGCAACTGGCATTTTTTCAAAGGAAAAAAACTGAAAAATCCCCGCCCAATGTTAGGAAAGGCTTGCACATTACCTCAGACTTCTTTATTTCTGCCACTACATTCAACTACCACCCAAGTAGCTGAGAAATGTTTAAGTATTACTCCGATCGTACTACAAATGTATTAAATAAATGTTTTGGGGACTTACTATGTCTTTGAAGCTCTCATGTAATTGATCCTCAGCAAATATATGAAACTGGAGAGGTTTGATGCTGAAAATAATGGCTGATCTCAACATAGTAACGGTCTCCTCCAGTCTCTCACCGCAGGCAACCACTGCGAGATGCATCGTCTCAGAAGGCTGTGTTTTCATATCATTGTATCTAATGCAAAAAAGATTTTTCATTTGACCTTATTCCTTCACAGGCTTAAACAAAAGCTCTATTTTCTGCAGAATGTAATAAAAAAATAACCAGTAATGGACAGATAAAACAGAACATACAAAACAATTGCATTACAATTCATACATACTTAAGTTAAACCTGAATTATTCTCTTACCCATTCCCACCACGCCAGCCCACGAGGATGGAAAAGCTACACAGAAACTCACAGAAACTAGACTAAAACAAAACTTAATGTCAAAACCATCCTCAGGGCTTCTCCCAAGCACTGGCAAAATGCAGAAAGATTTCTCCCATCCTGCAGGTGCGCAACATGGCTTGGAAGGAGGGGAAGCCAAGAGCTCAAGCGACTGTGTAGGATGTCTTGGTGCTCCCAGTGGTGCCAACAAATCCCTCAGATATCCCAATCCCATGCAATGCTCACTTCTCTGGGGCTAAAGCACTGCAAGGTGCAGGGCTTGGGAAGTCATTTCTCCCTTGTCCAACAGTTATAGTGAGAAGTGTCTGCTACATATTAGGCAGGGTATATTACTGCATTATTTTAACACAATGGGCTAGAATTATCATCGAGTAAATACCATTAGCTTGGTAGCAAACACTGTAGGCATACTAGATCTACAACTGTTTTCTTTTGTTTGGATTTCATACACTTAACCAGTAAGAAAAGCTTTCAAATGTCTTAAGTGTATGTCAGCTCAAAGCCGTCCTTTGTAACAATATTCTACACTTGAGCTATTCACATCAGACTAAGGGAAAAGCTAATAAAACTAAGAGCATCTGAAGCTCTCACAGCTTTCCAAGTTATGAAAACAAAGAATTCCCAGAAGTCAGAAAAGACTTTGCCAAACTAGCAACAGCAGAGAGATGCTCACCCATTCTCAGACACCTGCCAAAGATAGAGAGACTCCAAAATACAAATGAGTAGAACTGATTCTTAGCACATAGTCTCTATCTAATTTACACAACTAGAACATATTTAAACGTATACATCTTTTCCTATAAATCAGCAAAATATACCATGTAAATGGTATTTTTCTTTAAGTTGTAGAAGATCAACACACATTATTTTGAGTTCTATACAAGCAACATTGCTGTAAAAGTGCTTAACTTCGGTGCCATAAATAACATTTGCATTTAAAACAAAACACTCCAAGCTTTGAAATGGTTCAAAAGTCCTGAAACTACTAAAATCCAACAACCCAGGGATATAAGAGGGATAAAACTTCAATTAGAACACATAGTCAATATTAAGTCAAGGTTTGAAACTGTATTCAAAATCACATGGATGAAAGACAGGTAGTATTTAGATCCAAAACTGGACATCTAAATGAAGATGCTGGCATATAAGATTGTGTCTAAGCTCCCATTCAAACTAATAGAGACCTGATGGGAAGGCAATGGAGCCCAGACAACAATTCATCTTACTTCAAAGTAAATACCTAGGGCTTGATTCAATTGTTTAACACAGTGTCACTTAACACGTTCCAGAATAGATCACCCTGACCTCCAGGTGCCAGTCCTGAAGGACAAAGTATCATGTTATATCTGTTAGTCCTATGTAGATGTCAAGGATATCCTAGTGCTTCTCTATTAACATCAGCCATTTACTTCTTAGCAACTTACTGGCTAATCACCTGGGTCACACTATTCTCTCTCAATTTTAATGACAGTTTAAACCCACTTGGCACAAACACATAAACACAGACGTTCGGAAGATTCAATCCACACACTAAATCCTTTCAGACGTCCTGCAGCAAAACCTGAAATATTAGTCCAGTTTAAAAGAGAAAAAAAATAAAGCATAACCTTTAAATATAACCGAGACATGAACATTCAGACCTTTATACCTAAAGCT
Source organism: Pavo muticus (assembly GCA_016647715.1). NCBI lineage: Eukaryota > Metazoa > Chordata > Aves > Galliformes > Phasianidae > Pavo > Pavo muticus. The sequence continues at coordinate 1,312,191 of JACDJE010000051.1, forward strand.
AATCTAAACATTACACCACGTAGTAAGCAGCTGATGCAAAGCAAGCTGAATGCAATGAGGGTAGCTGAAATCCACAAATAAATACACTGCTGCAGTCTGAACAAGCTGCAAGCAGCAGATTAGCCTCATCACTAATCCATTGAAAAGGGAATTACAATAATTAAGCCCTGAAGTCATGAGAGCCTACATTGATATTGCAAGGTCATGTGATAAATAATGGCACTACCTATACACACTGCATAGCTAAAAGCCAAGTTCCTGAACCACACGGAACACAGCTTTCCATGAATAAAGTATGATGAATATTGCACCAAAGCAGCCCTAAAACACAACACTGGGATTCAAAGACCATTTTTCTACATCTAGTCAAATTGCAAATAAAAGAACAAGCCACACAACAAAAAAATGTTTGCTGTAATGTTTTTGCAGTCACTTTGCCCACATCTAATCTGTTTCATGAGCTTATGAGCTCCTGAGTTCAATTTTCTTAAATCTCTGCTTAAAAATGAATTTTTCAACACTGAAAAATTTGTGTGAAAATGTAAAAGCCACTTACACTTAGAAAAAGAACAAACAAGAGCCTACTGAAAATATGTTCTCATTTTCAGTATAAAAAAGTCAGCAAGCAACAGTATCAGTGCAAAAATTTTCCCTATGTAAGTTTTCCGATAACTAACATGGAAAGTTCAAGGAGGGTCGATTTAGGTTAGATATAAAAAAAAGATCTTTCACAGTGAGGGTGGTGAGGCACCGGAACAGGCTGCCTAGGGATGTGGTTGATGCCCCATCCCTGGAGACTTTCAAGGCGAGGCTGGATCAGGCCCTGGGCAACCTGACCTAGCTGTGGTGTCCCTGTTCATTGCAGGGGAGCTGGACTAGATGGCCTACAGAGGTCCCTTCCAACTCGAAGGATTCTGTGATTCTAAGAAAATGCAAATTGTGTTTTTTAGGACCTGCAGGACAAGTATTTTCATATAAGCAGCCATTATCATTTCAAATCTGCCACCTTAACGTGCCTCAGAAGATCAAATGGTAGGTATGTAAATAGAATACAGATGGTTTACTTATCACGCTTTCTTCTTTTAAAGCTTTGTGCTTGATCTAAATCAATGGAACATTAAGGAGGAAGACCCAGCAGCCTTGACTCACTAGGGGAAAAAAAAAAAGCAGAGTGAGAAGGCAGTAAAGCCTGCACTGATTAAAATGCAATTGGGAAATCATTCCCACAATTACAAAAAGTAGGATCAAGGTAACTACTAAAATTATCTGCGTTTGGAAGTGATGAAAATTCTAGTTTTTACTCAACTTAATTTTCTACTACAGCGCTGAATTAAAAACACACAAAATAAGCTCTGATTACAGCCTAAGTATGCTAATGATACCACTACATATAATGTCTAAATGTCATCTGTTCAATTACAAACTCAATTGGTAGATTAAGTTTGAAGTTACAATATATTAGTCATTCAAAAATCTACTACAGGAGTTGGAAGCCTCATCCTTCAATGAGCAAAGTAGTTAAAAAAAAAATCCTGTTTTTCAGGCTGTCACAATTCAGCTTAATTTATCCACACCACCAGGACCTCCCTGCACCCAAAAAATGGCAACGTAAGTTAAATAGGCAATGTAAGTTAAAGCACACTTAGAAGCAACATCCAACAAGTGAAATCAGACAGACTGTTATCAGACAGATAACAGTAGTAATAACCTCTAAGATATTTTTCTTATTTGGTCTCAGGCAGAGATGAGCAACCATACCTGCTGGATGATACTGAGCGCCATGAAAACTGCACCAGAAAAGTCACGTGTCACCGACATCATTCAAAACCTGAGCCTCATGTCTTTAGCAGCATGTTTAAAATTTTGGATAAAACCTGTACTGTACGTTAAAAAAAACTGAACTCAGGAGTAGTCAGCATGGGTTCACCAGGGGAAGGTCATGCTTGACCAACCTGGTAGCCACCTATGATGTTGTCACTGGCTGGGTGGAGAGCAGTGGAAGTAGTCTACCTTGATTTCAGCAAGGCGTTTGATACTGTCTCCCACGATATCCTTATAAGAAAGCTGAGGAAGTGTGGGATAGATGAGTGGACAGTGAGGTGGGTTGAGAACTGGCTGACTGGCAGAGCGTTGGTGGTGCAGAGTCTGGTTGGAGACCTGTGACTAGTGGTGCTCCCCAGGGGTCGGTGCTGGGTCCAGTCTTGTTCAACATCTTCATCAATGACCTTGATGAGGGGATAGTGGCCACCCTCAGCAAGTTAGCTGATGATACGAAGTTGGGAGGATTGGCTGACAAGCCTGAAGGCTGTGCTGCCATTCAGCGAGACCTGGACAGGCTGGAGAGCTGGGCAGTAAGAAACCAGATGAGGTTTAACAAAAGCAAGTGTAGAGTCTTGCACCTAGGGAGGAATAATTGCATGCAGAGGTACAGGTTGGGGGATGACCTGCTGGAGAGGAGCTCTGCAGAGAGGGACCTGGGTGTCCTGGTGGACGACAGGTTGGCCATGAGCCAGCAGTGTGCCCTTGTGGCCAAAAAGGCCAATGGGCATTCTGGGCTGCATTAAAAGGAGCGTGGCCAGCAGGTCGAGGGAGGTGATCCTCCCCCTCTACTCTGCCCTGGTAAGGCCTCATCTGGAGTACTGTGTCCAGTTCTGGGCTCCCCACTACAAAAAAGACAGGGATCTCTTGGAAAGAGTCCAGCAGAGGGCCACAAAGATGGTGAAGGGCCTGGAGCATCTCCCCTGTGAAGAAAGGCTAAGTGAACTGGGTCTGTTTAGCCTTGAGAAAAGAAGGCTGAGAGGGGACCTGATCCAGGTCTATAAATATCTAAGGTGTGGGGGGCAAAGTGGCGAGGCCAGACTCTTTTCAGCAGTGTGTGGAGACAGGACGAGGGGAAACGGCCAGAAACTGGAGCACAAGAAGTTCCGCACCAATGTGCGCAAGAACTTCTTTACGGTGAGGGTGACGGAGCACTGGAACAGGCTGCCCAGGGAGGCTGTGGAGTCTCCTTCTCTGGAGATATTCAAGACCCACCTGGACACCCACCTGTGCGACCTGGTGTAGGGAACCTGCTTTGGCAGGGGGGTTGGACTCGATCTCTGGAGGTCCCTTCCAACCCCTACGATTCTGTGATTCTGAGATTCCTCTATCAAAGCAAAAGCTAATGATAAATATTCTCTATCAAAAGCACTACACAAAACGTTCTGTCTGTAACAGTGTTAATAGTCAGTACATTGATATAAAACATGGATACAGAATAGCTCCACAATCCTTCTCACATACAGCATAGGTAACAAATCTTAAACAGATTATCTGAAAGAGACAACATCCATATAAAACATAACTAGAATTACTACATCATGAGTGGTCAGGCGCTGGAAGGGGGGAGGTGGCGCCAAGGGAGGTGGTGGAGTCAGCATCTCTGGAGGTGTTCAAGAAACATTTAGATGCTGCACTGAGGGACATGGTTTAGTGGGAAATATTGGTGGTAGGTGGACAGTTGGACTGTATGATCTTGGAGGTCCTTCCCAACCTTGGTGATTCTATGAACTGCTCAGAGCTCACTGGTGGCAAGCAAGGTTGAATGAGCCATAGCATGAGTCAGACTCTGTGAATACCTCTTAGAATTTCTAAGCCTGTATGAGTCTCCAACACTTCTGTTGTACAAACATGAGTCTTATAAATCCACACAACATTTGTTGTCACTCCTTGCTTTGAACACACGCAGTAACTCAGAGGAAAATGATGTCGCTAGCAAGCTGCATTTCAAAAATGCCTACACCAAGTTCTTTCTCTCATGGAAATAGCTATCACCTGCAGATTCGATGTAAAAAAAAATGCTAATGGTATCAAAGGTCTGAACTCTCCAACTTATCAGAGCACTTCAGACAATGCACCGATTATGTCTAAGAAAGAAACAAAACTACAACTCACATCCAAAGCTGAAACTGAACTGCAGCTACCTTCTGTGATGTCCCAGCACATACAAGGCAATGAAGCCTAGGCAGCAGGCTGTGCTGAGCCACAGTAATAACTTGCTGCCATCCAAAGAGGGAGCACTTTCCTCTCCTCTCTGCCATCTTCCCCACCCGTCGTGAGTAAGCCAAAAGTCTGGCACTCACTGCAGCTCCCTGAAACAAACTGAACTCACTAGAACACAGAAGTAGTAACAGTCTGGGGAAGTGAGGGGTCCTCTGAAGTTAGGACAGATTCACTGAGGAATTCAACAAGCACCAGCATCAGCACAACATATGGGGATTCAATTGATGCATTGATTAAATAATTGTATTTCATTAATATGAAATGATTAATTTGAACATCATCACAATCTTTCCACATTTAAGCAATACATTTTCTTTCAGCTTCAAAAAATCAATCAACATGAGACTTTGCACGTATTAGGATTCACTGTGAAAGAAACTGCACTATCCCCATGAGGCCATAATCAATGCATACCTCAACAGATGTGCCTTCTCAGCCACATACAGCATTATTAATTGAATAATATACATTATAGCTTAATGGACACACAAAAGAACTGCATACCATTTCCCTATTTCTGGTTCCAAGTTCCCACTACTAAACTTGAGCCTGGCAGAAGATCTGAAAGTTTTTTGCTGTTTTGATGTGTTACAGTGTCTTGTAGAGAGTTTGTGGGTATCACAATGGGCAAAGGGGTCAGAAGGCAGTGGGGCACTCTCCTATTCCAGCACTGCATAACAATTAGACTGGATCAATGAGGCTTACAATTATATCTTGTCTCTCCAGAAAGCGCAAGCTAAGCCCCTACACCCTACCACAACAGCACTGACATCACCTAATGCTAAACTTTACAATGCTAAACTCCCAAAAAGCTGACCTGAAGGGAACTCAGTACATGAACTGAGTTCATCCAGACAGCTAAAGGAAACTCAGATGAATCCTTGTGCCAAAGGAAGATGATACACTGGCAGTTTAAGGCAGAGGGAAAGATTCAGCAGTCCCAGTTTATGTGGACACCTCACTAGCAGCCTAAAAATCAATCTAAGCCATATCTTCAATTAAATTCTTGGCAACTGATGAGCTTAAAAAGTACTGAAAGCACACAAGCAAAGAGGAATGGGAACAGATCAAGGAGGTCTGCTCTGAAAGTAATGCCTCCTAATTTATTTCATTGACCCACAATGCCAGAGGCAGATGGTGGTGATGCAGCAGGAGACATTGAACCTTCCCACCAATACTCCAATGCTTAATTTTGTTGCCATGCAACAGATGGCAGCAGAGGGGCAGTCTGACACAACGGGGTCTGACATGGAAGTTCGTACAAAGCAAAGGTGCGTCACTGAATTCCTCCATGCAGCAAAAAAATGCACCCACTGACATCCATCAGCTCTTGCTGAATGTTTCTGGAGAGCAAGCAGTGGATGTGAGCACAGTGAGGCGGTGGGTGGTGCATTTCAGTGGTGGCAACAGCGGGTCACCTCCGCTGGTGCAGACTGTTATGAGTGTGGCATGCAGCCTCTTTTCACTGCTGGTGAAAATGCACAGCTAATGGTGGTGACTATGTTGAAAAATAGTGTTTTGTAGCTGAGAATTTGCTCTGTCAAACAGTGTTATTGTGCTCTTTGTATCTGTTGTAGTTTCCATGGAAATAAATAGAAGGCATTACTTTTGGAGAGACCTACATAAAATCTTTCCCACTACCATAATGTTCAATAGTATTTTAAGCCTTGTGAAGCTAAACATTTTTCTTTTCCTTTTGCTTCTCTAGAAACAAAAATGGGCTTTTAGACAAAAAGGAAGAGAACCATCTCAATGGCTGTTCATTTGAATTCTAAATACAAGACTTAACTTTAACTTAAAATCATATTTACATACTGAGGAGAACTATGTGGGTTAGAGAAGATACCTGTCAAGTAGCTTAAGGCTTCTTCAGTTTCTTTACAAGCTACTGTAATCTGACAGCTTTAAGGCATGTGAACAACCACATCAAAACATTTAAATGTCTTGGTAAAGATAAAACTTCAAGGATACAGTACATGCTTTAGTGTAGCATGTTGTATTAGGCACGATTACGACAACAGTAGCGTGTTTCAAATTACATTCTAAAGTAGCTGTTTCAGTAGTTTTGGATGAAATACCTTCTTCACATTCTTGATAATACGGAATTTTAATAAAAAACTCAGGACTTTACTAAACATACCTGGCAGTTTTTATTGCAAGTTATATCACGAGTACTACTGCGCACCAAGTTTTGTCAAAAATAAATCACCAATCATTTTTAAGATTATTTTCAGATAGACTTCTTACCAGCGTTAACAAGTCTTTATTTAAGAAAGCAACATAATTGAAAAAGCTGAAAATTTTTTGTAATTACATTTCTTCAATGTATAGTTTGAAAATATAATACAACAGAAGGACAAAGTCCAAAGACAACTGTAACATAAACATGTGAAATGTGAAGCAATCAAGATATTTTGCTTTGTCACCTTGCTAAATAGTCACAAATACTATTATATTAGCTGCACTTGTCTGCAATCAAAAAATAAAGAACCGTTTAATAATAGATCCTACCTAAAAGCAGCTTCCCAAAAGCAGTTCACTCCACAAACATCAGAGGGCAGCATCCAATAGGAATTCCAGAAAGATACAGACAAATTCTTACACCTAACAGGATAAGACAAAAATAACCTATATAAACGTTACTGATTATACGGCAAAGTTAATAGGATTATTTCGTAGCTCAAACATAATTTGATCAGTTAATTACCTGGCAGAAGACTCACTACATAATGGATCTTGGATAATATAGAAGAGGAGGTGCCAATCAGGAAGGATTCTTATAAGGACGTATGTACCCAATCTCATCAGCCTTTCCTCTCTACTTATTTTCAGAACAAGAGAAACAAAGGGGGTGGGATTCCTGAAGGTCATTCTATGGTCTCTGCTTAGTGCAAATCTATAGGTGACACAGTGAAAGGCAACACTTAAAGCTGGAAAGACCCCTCACCATTGCAGCATCTCTATCTATCACAAGCAGAGAAGTTGGAACATTTCATTTTTAAGTGTATATTACCCATTTAATTGCCCAGAGAGGTTGTGGATGCCCCGTCCCCTGGAGGTGCTCAAGGCCAGGTTGGATGGTGCCCTGGGCAGCCTGGTCCAGTATTGAACGTGGAGGTTGGTGGCCCTGCCTGGCAAGGGGGTTGGAGATTCATGATCCTCGAGGTCCCTTCCAACCTGGGCATTCTGTGTGACTGTGTGTGTGTGTAAACACAATCCCTATTAACCCATGACTATTCAGTGCAAACTTATTTAAAAGAAAAAAAAAAATAGAACTTTTAGCACCTTTGTAATTGCTTCATTACAAAAGGTTACTGCAATACAGAAATAATCACCCCATCCGACAAGATTTCCTTCTCTATGCTAATACCAAGAGCAGTCACTTGTTCACTTGTGTTACACTAGCAGCCAAAAAGGTGTGCTAGTGTGCTATGAAATTTTATGCAAGAATATCATAGGAAATATTTTAAAAGAGCAACAGAAGTGCATGTTCTAAGGTTTTGGTGAGGGAATCAACAACGAGATTTAAAAACCTAAATGAGCACGTGGAATACAGCAAAACAAGAGGTGCACACTCTTGAGTGACTTCCTATGTTTCATCATTATGTTAATAATGGCCCTGTTACCATAATGCCAGTGGTGTTTATCTTTGTTAACAGCTAGCATTCATGAAGGAAAGACGTGCAAGAAGGAAAACCATAGAAAAAGCGGACGATGGAAAGCTGAAAGACTACAGCTCAAAGCTGTAATGGAAGTTTGTTTCATGAGTTTGAAATGAATCAGCACTACCTTGGCTGGGCTATCTGATACCTACACAGGCCATACATGCTTTGTGAAAATCGCACTTAAAAGATTACTGCAATAACAAAAAATCATAGAATGGAATCACAGAATGGCCTGGGTTGAAAAGGACCACAGTGATCATCTAGTTTCAACCCCCCTGCTTGCGCAGGGCTGCCAACCACCAGACCAGGCTGCCCAGAGCCACATCCAGACTGGCCTTGAATGCCTCCAGGGATAGGGCATCCACAGCCTCCTTGGGCAACCCGTTCCAAGGCAAACTGTATCATCTTTTTTCTTGATGCTAGAGAATAATGACCTGATAACCACACAGAAGTGTTACACAAAGCCTCGTTAATTGTTGGTGGGGCCGAGTTCTTTGGTAGAGATCACAGGAAATCCTCATATCCTGTGGATACATGTGTTGGCAAGAGTATTGGAATCATTCTATCTCATGACAATAGAATGATCTCCACAAATAAATATCTATGTACAGAAAAGGGTAACGTAGACTGCAACTTCCTTATTTGTGAATACTACTGGGGAAAGCCAGTGGAATAAAGCTATTAATTCTCCCTGCCTAGATTCATCCTTGGGGCTTTTGAAGTTTAAAAAAAAAAAAATGGCAACAATTTCACAGCACATATCTGAAGAACAATCTTTATGATCTTCAGTGCACACCTTTTTGTAGTAACTGCCTCTCATTATTCTGATGACAACTTAATAGACTCCCAAAAACAGTATTCTGGTTTGGAAGATTATTGTATTATTATTATTATTATTGTTACTACAAGGATTCGTTTTCAGCTGTCAACAGCGCTGTGTTTTTCTTAGCCGCCCTGAGCTACTTTCTTACCCAGATTACCATACCAAAAACTAGAATTAATGCCAAAGCGCTTTCTCTGCCACATTAGGCCTTTCCAATATCCCATTTCATATTATGACAAGGTTGTCAGGCTTGGATTTCATTCACAAATTGCGTTTGTTTGAAACAGAAGCGTTACTGAGATGCATGCATGATTTACCAAACATTAAGACTTGTTTCCTGCAAACAGAAGCCTCTCTCAACTGATCACACACTGTCGCATTCCTACAGCTTCCACACACAGTGGGTTAAGAGACTGAAACTGACAGAGTACGTTTTGTGTTATTCACAAGAAGATCATTCAGAAATTATATTCATCAAGTTTTGGTTTTGATTTTTTTTAATTAAGAGCTAGAATAATACATGAGAAAAGCTTGGATGACAAATAAGCTGTCCCAAGTGATTTACAAAGCCAAGGAGGTGCGTTCTGCCTGTTAATCAAACAAGTTACCCAACAGAGTGTTGGTCAGGCAGGAATACTTCAGCACTAGGGGACAGTTTGCTCCCATCTATTACAGGTTACATGGTTAAAGGCTAAGTAAAGGAGAAAAGACAGACAGCTCAAGGAACCCTGCTGCTTACACAGCACAAAGGCAGTGCTCCAGGTTCCCTAAGGAAGAGTATTCTGGGGTTGTGCTGCTAAGGAGCTGGGGAGCTTCAGGGAAATGACCAAAGACAAGGAAAGCAAAGCATCAAGGCAAACCGGAGAGAAGTGAGAATGCAAACACAGAAAGAAGAGGGTTCAGTGACACATAAACAGGCTGTCAGTTAGTAGAACTGGCTGTGTTGCAAGCCTGATCACCAGTCTCCTTAATAAACACTACTTCTGTATTCCTGGGTGAAGGGGTGCTCTATTTTGTGTGCACGTGCATGCGTGGAAGTCCATGAGGCAGCCTCAAATCACAGGGGCCCACCGGTCTGCAGTGTCAGAAACTGAAGAGCCCTGACCTGAGTGCACACAGTGCATGGGCGTGCATACTGGGGCACTGTTACTAGCAAGTCCCAAGCCGGATTCACCAACAGAGAGGCTCATAGGCAGGTAACAGAGAGGCTGTAAGGCTGAGTCAGACTGCAGAAATCTCAAAGTGTGAGACAGCTGCTGAAAGAACCAGGAGGTCCCAGCCAGCTCCAAAAGTCTTTATGTCTGGAGGTTTAGAGGTTGACAAATAATACAGTCATATGCCTGGAACCAGCCAAGCGAAACACGCATCTTCATGAAGCAACTGGGAGACCAGGCAGCTCAGCTGCCAGACAGACAGTCTAAGGCCAGTGACTGGAGGGATCCACACCCCCACGTGTGCATGCATATGTATATTGTGGAGCTCTGAGTACCAGCAACCAAAGCAGAGCTGCAAGCCTTATGGGTGCCCACATCCAGCCCAGCAGCAGGGAGGAGACCAGAGGGTCAGGACCAGCTCCTGCACAAATCGAGCATCTAAGGCCAGTTACTGAAAGGACCTACACTGAGTGCATTTATATACTTTTTACTAAGAGGCTTTCAAGCTCATCAGACAGAGAAGGGAATAGGATCAGGCCACCTGCGCTGTTTGTGCTTCCACAAGTGCTCTTTGCTCCGTGTTGATGCCTGTGGCCAGCCACGTGTATACACATGTAGTGTGGGCTTGTGTCCCTACTAGGAGTAAGTGCTGAGCTCTGCTACTGGCAGAGCTGAATCTTTATGGAGACCCCCCCAGGGAGAGGAGCTGCAGCAGCCACCCCTCCATCAGACAGCCACGCTGGACAAGTTCTAACATCAACCACTGCCAAAACTGCCAAACAAAGAAATAGACAGTTTTAAAAAACATTGGATCCATCTCAATTCAAGGTATATAAAGGTATCTCTCCTTTAGACAGTAAGCCATTTAAGACCTCTAGAGGATAATTTAGCTTCAACAAAAAATGGATAATAAAAACTTCAGTCTTACAGACACAGTGAAGGTGTCTATACTATGACCCGAGAAGAAGGATCTGGGACAATTCTAAATTTATGTGCAAAATATACAGCAAAGCATTACCCACATTAAGGCTGAGGCCCTGTGCTCAAGCAAGCTAAGTTCCAACCAGAAGGAGTCTCCCAGTAGTAAGTGATTAAAAAAAATCCTTCTGTTAAGTACACTAGTGAGCTTACTGTTAAGGGAGATCATGGCTTTCATCCATGCCTTCCAGTCCAGACGCTTTTATATTACCGTAACTTCACAGAGCTTAGCAGCACGTCTACTCACCTCACACAGGTCACGACTGCTGTACTGCTGTCAGCACTGCACTAGCAAGCTAAATCTAATCAACAGCAGGCATCAACTAACCCAGAGAGACCGCTGCAGCAAAACAGGAAGGCCACATTTTTATTTCCTTCCTGCTCATACATACAGGAGCAAAAAGTTAGGAAATAACGAGTTTCCCAATTCAACACCGAAACAAACAGAGAAGACTTGATCCTTCTGAGTAACTTTTCCTGAACCGATTCTTTGTTTCAACGTATTTTAACAGAAAAGCAGTAGCTTTACTAAACAGGAGACAGTAGATCCTAAATTTAACGTTAAACGTGAAACACAGGACAATTCTGGCAATACCCCATTAACTTATAACATGTCCGTGTAACATAACATTTGTTAGTCAACTCTGCCATATGACAAACTCAGCTGAGTTTTTATTTCTTAAATGAAGTTTCAACTTCAAATTATTCCATGCTTCACCTTTTAAAAGTTTCACTCACATTCTGTAATTTTTCTAGACCAAATAATTCCTTAAGGCACAAGAGTAGCTGAGGAGCATTCTGGTACAACTGCTGGCTAAGTTCTCACACAGACCAAAGCATCTGCCTACCTACTGCCACCATCCTACTCTGCTGCCCAAGTTTGTGGGTATACCTCTTGCACTTCTCCATGCACTAAAATCCACTCACCTCTCCCTTTGCCAGTCTAGTCATACAGCAAGAAACAGATGTAGTCCGGCATCAGTTACATATCACAGGACAGTGACAGCTGCATCCACAGATACAACACTGCTACCTGCATGAAAATGCTAAACTAGAGTACAATGGAAAAGTGTTTAATTTTTTTCTTTTAACGTTTAGTAGGGTCAAGTTCATTAACCTTGCTGAATTCATGGAGCTAATTACTGATGCTTTTCTGCTCTTTTTCACATACATGCCTTCGGAACAGCAATCCTTTTGGACCTGAATGGAAAGATGAAGATTATCTGCTTAACTGAAGCGGCAATATTGAGAAAATTAACCGAAGATTCGCTTCTCATAAGCAGTTAGTCTACTAATTAGATGATCCGAAAGCACATGCAGGAGAGCTGACGTGACATTCCACAGACAGCAAACATTAATAATGACATATGTTGCAAATGTGCACTTATCCACTGTTGTTGGTTTGGGGGTGTTTTTTTTTCCTTTTTTCCACAGCCTTCATCCTCATCCATAAATCATAACAGCAAATTAAAAAAGGCTGACTTCATATACTGGCTTTTGACCAACTTTGTATCTTCCGAATGTGGTCACTTTAATACTCCCTTTCTTCAGGTTCAGATCTGTTGCTCACTTAGCTGTTACATATGACAGTATTTACACTGGAATGGAGAATCAGGAGGACAATTTACCATCAGTGTTGATCTTTCTTCACACCTAAGACCCAGTTTCAGGCTTTATCTAAAACTCTCAAAACGCTTTAGAATCCTAGAGTGGTTTGGGTTGGAAGGGACTTTTAAGATCATGTGGTTCCAACCCCTCTGTTGTAGGCAGGGACACCTCCCACTAGACCAGGTGACTCAAAGCCCCATCCAGCCTGGCCCTGAGAGCTTCCAGGGAGGGGGCATCCGCAACCGCACTGGGTTTTTTTTTCATAAAAATCTTTGTAGCTCTTTATACCCAGTTTCAAGACACTGCTTTTAGTCTGTAGTCATCTTGTTCTTCGGGCTAATGCAGCCTTTGAAACAAACACCTCATTGCCAAAGTGATTACCCAGCGATCTCCCTTGAATTATTAGGTTTATTGAAGGATCTTGCCTCAGCTTGTCATTCAAGTTCCAACATAGTACTTCCTTTCTAATTAAAGATTCTCTACTGAGAAGCACCAGCACTATTGCAAAATTCTGGCAGGTGTGGTACTCTGAAGCTTTATTCAAAGACTGCACTTCTCATGTTCGCATGCTTCTGAAAACCACCAGAAATCTTTAATTTCTTCCTTCCACCGCAAAATATGACCAAACTCCTTCTGCTTTTATGCCATATACTAAATCAGATTATTTGGGAAAACTCTATTCAGATTAGAGAAGAAGAAAGCACAGCTAAGTCCATGAATGCCTTCAGATGATAGAAATATCTGCTTCGCTAAACTGCATTTTACAGCTAACAGTAAAAACAGCTGAAGCACCTCACTGCTGAGAGTTCCCACAAATGCATAAGAAACATTAAACTTCAGGAAGGATTGAAAGGTTCTCTGAACATAATTCGTTCCATAAGGCTATTACAACCCTTAGTACAGGGCATGATTGCATGACAGCAGTAACAGGCATCATGCAGCTTTGTGGCTATCAAGCTCCATCTCCACTACAGAAACAGCTGAAGTATGAAATCTGACCACCACTAAGACATTTATGAAGATGTGTTCATCTATTACACACGAGAACACAACATGATTCAATATGTGAGAATAACTGAAACAGGCATCTAAAGGAAGATTCAGTGGGACATTCCTTTACTGCCACAGGATGGAAATTTTCCTTGAAGAGTCAGTTAGTCCACTAAAGGCCTTTAATAAGGTAGTTTAAGTGCTATGGCACCAACCCGCCCCCGAGTTCTGCAGACACAGCACAGAAACGTCCAACAATTCACAATGGGAAGATGCTCAGCCACAGCCTTTACTTTGACATCAGTTTATAGGCAAAGAATTCCCACAGATGTCACCTGATTTTGCAGAAAAGTATGTCTCCATGAAAGTATATGCCTGTGAATTACCTATGGCACTTAAACCTTTGGAAGATAACTACTGCAGTCTGTGAGGCTTTTCTGCATTGCAAGACAGAGTAGATTTCTATCTCATTCCACCCTAATGCAGCAAGAAGTTTCACCTCACTGGAGTTCTCCTCCATCGGTATCTTTGAATTAGTACAAATATTAACAAAGAAATAAGTATTGCTTTAAAATAGATTTGGTTCTTCTGCTAAGCAGAATCACGACACACCTGAAAAGTAACATCAAACTTTACTAATCCAAGTTACATCAAACGCTTCTTCCCTCCTATTTCTATTTAGAACTGATTTATTAAAGTTATTAAATGTTACATAGAACTGCTAAAGCTAGCTTTTCTTTGCAGTTACCACACACTTTAGCACTAGCACAGTTCCCAAGCAGGCCGGCAGCCAGGTGTGTGGGGTGTCAGAAGAGGAAGGCGGGCAGCCTCAGCACACCGAATCGCATAGCCTCGAGCTGACCTGGGACTTAGTTAGGCCAAGAAAATGGCCCAGAAAATCTTGGTCCTAATTTCTCCTATAGCTTCAGCCCAGCAGAGACTTTACAAAAGCTTTACTAAACTCACTCTTCTCACAGCGAATCGTGCGCTCAGTGCCAGCGCTGTGCACCCGGGCTGCTCGCGCTCCGCAAAGCAGCACGGTTCCGCCGCCGGCCCCGTCCACAGGGACCTCCGTGTGGCCAGAAGGGGTGGGAGAACACGGAATGGGAAAACTGGAGTTTTCGTACACTTTCACGATCCTGTTCACGCTAACACCGAGCACACAGGTGAGACAAGAGAGCTGGTACTGAAGCTTGAAGCCGGCCACAACTATTCAGAGTTACTCGCCGCCGCCCCAGAGCCGAATAACCCCTCGCAGCACCCCAGCTCGGAGCACGGAACAGCTCGCCCCTCCCCGCAACCCTCGGCAGGCCGCTCCCGGCCCGGGCTCCCACCAGCCGGGGCCGCCCGCGGCCGGCGAGCAGCGCGCCCCGCGCCCGCTTAGTAGGAATGTGGGAAACCCGCGGCCCCGGCCCGTACCTGCCGGCCCCCTCCTCGCCTCGACCCGCGCTCCCCGCCTGCCGCCCGCCGCCGGGTGCGGCCGAGTCTCGGGCCTGCCGCTGCCGGGCGCCGCCGGCCTCCTGCTCCAGGGAGAGCGCGAGCTGGCTGACGCCGTAGAGCAGCGAGCAGACGCCGCACCCCAGAAACAGGAGCGCCACTCGCGCGAACCGCCGCATCCTCCAACACCAACACCTCGGCCCCGGCAGCGGCGCCGGGCGGCAGCCGGGGCCCAACCGGCAGCGCGAGCCCCAATCGACGCGGCAGCGGAGCGAGCCCCGGCATGCGGGGGGCGGGGTTTGAGGGGCGGGCCGAAACACGAGGCGGGAGGAGGAAGTGCTGCGCTCCTGGCGTGCGTCCTAGCGAGTGTCTGTGGTACCTCGGCTGGAGGTTGGGGGGGGGAGGGGGTTGGCTCCGTTTGAAAGAAGAAAGTCAAATGACAACTCTGGTAGCTATAGTGCCAGAATTGTCCTGCCTGTCTTCAGCCCCAAAAAACAAGGTGTGAGGATAAATGATGGCCCTCATGAAATAGTGGATACACTGCTGTGTTTTGAGTACAGATATCAGAAGGGTTACTAGGAAATGCAAGGAGGGAAACGGGGACTGAGAAAAAGAAGTAGAACCTAAGATAAGTAAAGATCCAGGGAGGGTAAATCGATGGGAATGATGGGAACTCATGAGGACATGGAGTGGTTGAGGCTGAAGGCACTGACGGGTCCACCTGCCCCAGCCCTTGCTCAGCAGGGACACCCAGAGCAGGGTGCCCAGACCCACGTGCAGGCGGCTGCTGAAGGTCTCCAAGGAGGGCACCCCACAGCCTCTGGGCAGCCTGTGCCAGTGCTCCGTCACTGCACAGCACAGCAGTGCTGCCTGGTGTTCAGAGGGAACCTCCTTCATTCCTGTTTGTGCCCACTGCCTCCTGTCCTGGCACTGAGCACCGCTGACAAGAGCCTGGCTCCATCTTTACACTCTCCCTTCAGGTATTTAGGGACGTTGTTGAGACTCCTCTGAGCCTCCTCCAGGCTAAGCAACAAGCTCTCTCAGCCTTTCCTCACAAGAGAGGTTCTCCAGGCCCTTCCTCATCCTCATGGCCCTTCACTGGGCACTCTCCAGTATGGCTAGGTCTCCCTTGTATTGGTGTGAGGGGTCAGAACTGGATCCAGCTCCCCAGATGTGGCTTCACCAGTGAGGAGCAGAGGGGAAGGATCAATCCCTCAGCCTGCTGGCGATAATGCGCCCAGGATGCCATTGGCCTTCTGTGCAACAAGGGCACAATGGGAAAATCCAGGGCCAAAATGGCAGAAAGGTGGTGGGGACCTCAAGAAGGACAGACTCATTGGGAAAGTCACTGACAAAATGAGGAAGAAGTTGTAAAAAGGACTCTCTAAAAAGAATTTGCTTAACAAACTAAGGGAAATTTATGCTACTGAGGTCCATGTGCATGACAGTTCTGAATGTGCCACTCGAAGCTGCAGCTGGGCTTTCCCATTTTCTGTCCCTCCAGGCTTACTATCATGGGGGATGAGGGGATGAACCCTGCCATTCTGCCAGTTTCTCTCTGTGTGCGCTTGTGATCTTAACCTGGCTCACTGCTCTTATTGCATATCTGCATGCTGACTGGTGTCATGAATTCACCCACTGTCCCACTTCACAACCCCCTGCACATATGAACAAGTCCCTGTGGCAGGTCATAAATAACATTTTTCATGGATAAACAAAGCCCTGACTTCTTGCCCTTAATGCTGAGGAGAGCTTTACTGCTTAAAACAAGAGATCAAAGTATGCATAAGAAAGAAAAAAAAAAAGGGGGGATGATGCTATATTTCACAGATAGTTGAAGAAAATAATCAGAAATCTGAGATACATGGTGGGCGATGGGCAATTTTAAAGGCAAATTCATAGCAATGTGTGAGTCAGAGTGGGAGATACAAAGGAGCCTTTGCTGGCAGTGAGCACAAAAGAGAAGACGGGTCAGTCCCCACTGCAGTGTGACACTCGCCTTCTGAATTGAGGAGTGTTCAAGTCAGGAAAAATGAGGTCTATGGGGTGTTACAAAGGGACTGAGAATGAACGCAGCAGCTGGGCAGCAGCACTGCTTTCATGTGTCGGAAGAAGAAAGTGTATTTTAGACAAGAAAAGAGAAAATAAGGAGTGCTGAGGAGAGAGATGAGATAGGGAGAAAAAAGTCCTTTTGGATTATCAATCATACCATTTCACAAATAAGAATTTATAGGACTCTCTTCATTTCATGCTGTCCAGGAATACCTGAATAATAAATGAGTGAGAATGTATCTCCGTGGTCTAAAAATATAGTTGAGGCAAGGTCAGGGAGAAAGTTGGGATCTTTTGTTAAGGCATCTGATGCAACTGGGTAGGAAAAAAACAAGAAGACAGATAAACTTCCACACACAAAAGCCCTTTTCATGCTGCAGAATCTCTCCATTTAATCTAACTATCAGTTGGTCTGGTAAAAGGCAAAATCCTTCTTGCTACAAACTCAGCCCTGTGAATACCAAAGATAAGCCAAAGAGACTGAAATGTCATACCTGGGCTCTATCACTAAGAAAAAGCAGTGCTGATAGTTATCCAATTAGCTAATGTAGCCTCCAAAATTCTTTAAGCATAAATATTTATATACCTTTATTACTCATCATAATTAACGAACAATATAAAACACTCTGCTATAACATTTACTAGTCTTTAATAGTTAAAACAAGAAAAAGCACAATTAAATACAAGGTTCTCTCCATTTATTACCAATTCTAAATCTTTAAATCCTTTTCCTGAATGGAATTGAAACTTACCTAGCCACGGTAACTTTTGTTTCTTCAGGTTTCTATTTATTATGTCCAGAAAATAACTGAAATCCAGAAAACAGAAAGCTTAGCAAACTACAGATGTTAAGTACTTAGGATAATCCATTTTAAAAAGAATAAATACCTTGTGCTTCTCTTTAGTGTGTTCAGAGGCCGAAAGGGCAGCCAGTCAGTACCAGCCATAAAATTAAACCAAGATCCTAGCTACGCATCAGATCAAGAGATAAATTAGATCAACTAAAACATAGATAGAATTTAGAATTATGGAAGGGGATTATCTGATGCAACTGAGAGAACAAAGAGAGACATCAATTTCCACACCAACTTTCTGCTAATTAAAAAGCCCAGTCCTAATCAGATGCACTTGTAGCATTTCTTCTGGTTTTGTACTTTCAGGAAGTTAAAACATTAGTTAAGTTGGCAAAGCAATAAGATTTTGTGCTGACAGATTCGTGTCAATGCTGCCAAGCGTGCAGACCAGTTGAGGGTTTTTCAAAGGCAAAGACATTTTCTTTGATGTTCACATGCCCTTTCGTACAACCTGCAGTGTCAACACTTTGCTATGATGGATTGTAAGGCTGGTGAGCAAGGAGGAACTGCTTTCTGCCACGTGTTGTGCATATGGCATCAGCAGACTTCTTGGTGCAGCATTCCTTGTCTGTTGCTGTCAGACATCGTTTTTCTTTCCTTCAAATTCATTTTTAAGGCAAGGATTTAGTTTGGTACATCTGCCTTCCACTCTTACTGTTTCTACTGTTCGAATTTCCCTACAGCAGCACTAATTAAAAAAAAAAAAGTTAATAAAATTTCTCAAAATTAATTTTCATTGATTGCTGGAATATTACCGCGTTCACCCATTCTGTCTCTTTTTAGTTCTCCTTATTTTGCATTGCAGTCCATTTAACCACCTTATCCTGTAAGAAGCAGCTTACAATATTTCTGTAGTTACTCTTGGTATCAGGATTATACATGCCTGAGGACAACAGTACACAAAATTAAGTAAACTGCATTGTAAGCAAATTGGGAAGTGGGGTGATATTTTATAACATTTCCTGGTTTCTTCCAATTTCAGTTTAGAGTTATTACTTTGTCGATATTACAATTTATGTAAAGTCTTCTGGGAAAAGTTGTAAGTTATAAAATACTTGTATTGTTTGTCCTAAAAAAACTCAATTTCCTTGTTTAAAATAAATAAGCATGCATCTATATACGTAACCTAGTACAGTTTTTAGTGCTCTCCTACATTACAAAAGCAGAAAGAATACCTTCTAAAAGCGCAGATAGAATTTTCTTTTTATGTAGTATTTTTCAGTGTTGAAGATCTTTCTTTTCTGTAATGTTTTCCAAATAGGGAACTCCAAGAGATCAGTCCAAAGAGGATTCTCACTGTTGGGCTATTGTTGAATGTAAAATTCGCCAGGAACCATCTGGCACAGCTACTTGTGTTTAAAATTCTCTTGGGAGAGTCATACCTACTTATGTAC
The DNA here is from genome assembly GCA_016647715.1 of Pavo muticus. NCBI lineage: Eukaryota > Metazoa > Chordata > Aves > Galliformes > Phasianidae > Pavo > Pavo muticus. The sequence goes on from JACDJE010000051.1 coordinate 1,331,187, forward strand.
CATGCATGAAAATACAGAAATAAGGCAGGTTGGCCTGGGTTTATGGCTGTGTTTGTTTGTTTATATAAAAATATTCCAGTTTAAAAGTCCTTAACTTGTCTTGCTATGGTTTGATACCGCATCAAGTGCTCTAAGTCACTTCCCTCCATCAGTGTCTTCTAAAATCCACCATCTTTTTTTTTTCTTGCAATGGAATAAATATTTACTAACTAATCACACACAACACAATAGCAACTTTGTATTATGGCTTTATGGTTCAATTTTGAAGATGAAGTACACCAACTAATTTGAAATTAATCTTGAAAGGTATTTTTCACATTTTCCACTTTACATTAACAGCGCAGACTCTACACAGTGAATTTAATGCTACTTATAATAAGCATGCTCATCCTACTCTTTTTTCTTGAAGGCTCCTTCACAGAAGGAACACATTAACTCGTGAGATCCTTGGACTACTGACTGGAAACCACTGCTTTTTTATTTAGCTTATTTTTTCATATTTGATATATTTTATACATTTTAATGACATGCTAATTCCCAAGTACAAAAAGCCTGCATGGCCATGGCTAAGAGAATAAAACTGCATCTAGCAAACAGCTAACATGAAAAAAATGTTAGATGGCAACCACCAGCTGCTCTAGGAAGAGGAAAGAGGCTTAGGATTGTTGCTAGGGGCTCTGAAAGTCAGTCAGCACTGCAAGCCAGATCCATGCGAAGCAGTGAGGCAGGTAAGGTAGCCATCTGCCCCCGTTCAAAAATCAAGTCAATTTCTGGCCAAGCCAACTTCTTATTTTATCTTTTTATTTTGCTCTGCATCCTGTTCCTCCGCAAGCAGAGTTTAACACTGAAACTAATGGAGGGACATGCCAATAAATCCCTAATGTTCCTCTCTCTTCACATCCTGTTCACCAGGGATTGCTTTATTGCTAAAATTAGTAATTCAAAGCCAGATGAGATCAGCCAGAAGTACTATCTGTTTAAAATACTTAGTGCTTGAACTACTAGGAAGAAGTTAAAATACTTCCTTTCTAAAACTACGTAGTACAGCTATCCTGTATCAGCTATACAGCTATATCCTCATACTTTGTCAGTAGCTTGTTGTGCCTGAAGCCCAAAAAAGCAGTTATGGTGAGCAGACAGTTGCCTATTACAGCCATACGCCACTCCACCAAAGTTTATGGACATTACACTGCCGTATCTCCAGTGTCACTGGAACTGGAATTACAGACTGCCCCACTGCACATGGGCCAGCCGAACCTGCAAGCAGCAGCAGCACCGCATGGCCCAGTCCCAAACAGCCAAGGGTCTTTCAAGCACTGCTGACTCATGATGGCACTAAGAAATTGCTCAGCCTTTGCACATCTTTTATCTGCAACTTTAGAAAGATATATTTCTTCTTTTTACATTCTTTCAGGTCAAGAAAGGGTAAAATAAAACTGGAGACCGTACTAAGCTATCTCCAGGCACAAACAATGCTGTGATCTCCCATGGCTGCCAAAAAGTGTGTGTGCAATTCACGATATTTGTTTTGATCTTCAGACCCGTAATTGAGTAGTGGACTTACTAAACAGTCAACAGAGGGAACAAAACTGAATAGAAGGGCTTTAAAACTTGGTCTCCTCTTTTGAATGCCTTCTGTTCTTCTAAAATAGACAAGTAAATGGACTAAATTAGAGTCCTTTAATTAGTGACAATAGCCCTATTCTGATATCCAATACCAATTTAATCTGAGATGCACTGAAGATTGCTCTTTGTGTAAGTTGGTATTTTTACTAATACAAAGCTCGGTATTTATGTCAACGTTTTGCTACCACATGCTGCCTGCACTTTGGGATTATACCCACAACTCACAAGATGTCATTAGAAGTGTTCTGCACCTGAGGATGCATCAGCCCCACGTACTGCCTACACGGAGTGAGGATGAGCGTATATATTCAGGGCCAACAACTCCATCAACTGCTACACAAATGGGACACCATTTATGAGGGAACCAGCTTCTTTCAACAGTGGCTCACAGGATCTCAGCCTCATGCTGCAAAGCAACAGAAATGACAAACGGTTCAGACAATTCAACACTGGAACTGAATGTAACTTGAGATAACCTATACAGACCATTTTGTTTCTTAGAATTCCCTTAAAAAAACAGCTGTATATACAATTAATGCTTTCATAGTTCCTTGCCTTGGAAGGAGCACTCAATGGAGTATCTCAATTTCCATCACAGCTCCAAGAGCTAATTAATCACCCATGCCAGTAAGTTAATAGAACCCACCTGGCCTTTTGGGAGTAGATTCCATATCTGTCAAGCTGCTACAACTTATCCCCAAGTTGCCCGCTTACATTTCTTGCACTACTTCTGAGCCAGTTCAAGCAGCACTTTCAGAGAAGGGTTCTGTACAATTTATTATTTGTCATGACATACCCTAAGCATCACCACTGCCAGTCAAGACTGAGTATTGTGCATGCAGAAAAATTTTCACTGAAAGTACCTTCTTGTTAGGTTCTTCACAGGCAAGAAGTATTTATTCCTGCAGAAGTCAATTAAATGCATATCGCTACATTGGGCTTCAAACATCTATTTATGCTCATTTCAAACTAATAGTATGCTTATCAAAAGCTGTGAAATAATGATAGAACAGTTTGCTTTTAAACAACTCCATAATCACTGACTGCGTGGCACTTATTCTGGAAGACCATCCTTGCACTGATTCCTACCGTTTCTTTCTTTCTAGCCCCTTCCCCTCAGCTTGCAGAATTTTAACTCATTTAATAATGCCTTTGAACTGAAGTCAGGAAGAGGCCAGTTTAAGGCAGTCTTACCATGTTACCACACACGCGCTTTGGCTAAATGCTGTGCATTGCCATGTTTATTTTGAGGAGCGTTTCACTGGGACTGAACTTAGTTCACCAGACAAACTCTGCGGCATTTCAGGACATACGCTGTATTTTCTGACTGCTACCTTCTAAGTGCAGACCCTTGTAATGGTTACATTTGGCTTAGAGTACCTTTAGAATTTTTATTGTAGAATTATGTATTTTAAAAAATTACAACCACACACAATCTTTTTGTTCACAGAGATGTTTATTTTTGTCTTCAATGTTCGTAGGGAATACGATTTCACTACAAAAGTGTCTCAGAGAAACTCCATTCAAAATCTAGGCTTAAGAATGAAGGGAAAATATACTTTCAGCTGTACCAGTCCTGAGCAAAGATTAAAAAAAAAAAAAATCCTCTAGAGATAGGAAGCAGCACCAATAATACCAGAGGGCCTCTTACTGACATCTGCTCATGCCTTCCTTCCTGCTTGAGAATTGGTTGAAGCTTAGGTGGGAAGAATTACTTTGTTAGAACGTAGACCTAAGATTCACAGTCCCAATATCTCACCAAATGCATTCTTTCACAGTCGGAGTTCAGGGCCTCAGTTTACTTTCCATATTAAGTAGTCAGGACTCCTCACAGCAAGACTGTTGCCCCCATGGTGTAAAATTTTCTCTTACTTAAATTGGTAAATAAATATTTATTTAATATACTTACTTTAATAAATATTTATTTCCTAATCAATATCAAGTTCCTGAAATGTTACATTGTTCTTAGAAGTATACTATTCATATGCAGTTATAAAACTTCTGATAACATCAGGTCTCAAAATAATTCAAGTGGCTTACATTCTGTCTCTTGTTCTTTCAGTGAAAGGATTTCAAACCATTGGTAACACTTGGTACTTAGTTCTTGGTTTATCCAGGACATTCAGATTCAATCTGACAACGTAAATACTTCTAAGAGTCAGAACAGAAAAGGCACTTACTCATTTTGGGGAAGACACCTGGCAGGTAAGATTTTTATTTTCAAAATAACAAGCCCTTATTCTGACAATAAAACCCTTAAAAACTATATTAGATAAACATAACTCCTATGAATAAAACCAACTTATGTACCCCTTCCCAAGAAATGTCGTACTACTCTTGATCGGGAAACTGAGAAGTGTGAAAGCATCCAGAAATACTCAAGTTTTATTCATTTCTGTGATATGCCAAGCAGGCTATCACAGCTGACTACAAGGAAAAAAAATCTCCTCCAAAGAACGTATGTTTTACGAATTGAAAGCCTCTGAAATTTCTGGACTGTTTCTTATTAGGTATTTGTATGAGCAATAAAACATAAGATTCTAGCTTTATAACCAGGAACATCACCTTCATTACAACCAACAACTTGTAACTCCATCCCGAGGAGTAAATCTCTTAACAAACTTTGTTCCAATTGAATCATAGCCTCTTTGATGCTCTGTATAAGGCACTTAATAAATTTTAAGAGCATCTGACAGTGTTAATAAATTTTAAGAGCATCTGACAGTGTTGTTGGTAGTTTTGATCTGTCTGTGAGGGTGCCCTATTAACACGTCAAGATTAACTGGCTAAAGTGTAGATTAATCACTGAAAACAGCCATATGAACTACCAGCCACAAAACTCTTTTCAGGAGCCACATCCATTCTAGTCTGGATCCTTACTACCTTTCCAACACAAAGTTATCCCTTTTCTAGTAGCCCAGGAATCAAACCCTCTAAAACTGTGCAGTATCTAAATGTAGAAGAGGAAGCTATTTTGTTCTCTTTAATCAGAACAACTGTCTTTTCAATACATGATCTGTACCCAAGAGAGAAGTGATCATGAAATTCACAAAAACCTGTATCTGTCTTTTGGCTGAAAGTCACTGAACCAACAGGTATTAAGAGCTATACAGAAAACACACAAAGTGTGAGATACTCCCTACCTCCAATACTGTACACAGAAGAAAACACTGTACTCAAGTAGAAGTCATCATGTAGTAGCTTTTCTAGGTATTGTTCTGAAGTGTTTTTTTTTTCATTTTTCCTATTACTCTCAGTCTTTCTGTTAGAAGTTGTTTACATTTTAGAAACTGATGCTGCCTACTCAATTTCTGTAGGAAATGTAGCCCTCAGTGTCTGCGCATGCTCCTCCAGGGATCTCTATCTCCCGCCGGCACCCAGAGTATTTTCTTGAACCTTGCAAAAAAACCTTCAGATCTAGTTACTCTAGTTACCTAGCAATTACACCTCCATCAGTGGGAAAGCATTTAGCTGCTTCTTCTGCATTTGGAAGTCCCACAATAGAATCAGGCCCTTTGCAGAATTACAGGTGTGAAGACCAGTAATTGGCGTCCCAGAAAGCCAGCTACCTCCACCAGAATGCTTGAATGGTATAGGATTAGTCTAAGTTTGTTCAGCAAGAATATCTCCAGTAAGTCAATGATGTAGAAACATGGATGACTGACAATACTGACAGATGATCTCCAAGCTCTGCATAGCACTGGTAGTCTTACAGAAACCAAGATACAGCTGAAGAACTGTGAATAGCAGTCAAATTAGCTATTTAGAAAAGTCAGCATATTAAATTACTTCAAAATCACTGCATCCAGTTACCCTGTAGATGTACCTCAATGAAAATGAAAACAGAAGGAATCAGAATTCTGCATTCCCTTCAGAGGTGAGACTAATGAGACTCAACAAACACATGTAATCTTAAGAGATTTTCCTTGGTTAGATGAATTCACAGCTGAAGGCTGTTACAGTAAGAGATGATCAGTCAGATGGCAATTTTTTTTTCTTGCTTAGAGATCTGCGCCATCAAGAACTGGGCTTCACACTGAAGCATTCTGATATATTCTCTGCAAAGAAGCATCAGCTTGACATAGAAAATTTCATGCTCAGGGATGGTAGTTGTGTATTGAATGCATATCAATTACAAATTAGATCCCTGTAGTCCCAAAGTGGATGTTCAGAAAGTAGAATCTTGGCCTGACCACTAATTTGGCTTAACTAACTGATGCTTTAGTGACCAACCAAGTGCCCATAACTACCTTTGAACCAGAAGAATTTGCAGCTTGTAGACTCTAGTGCATTTGAGAAGGGAGTAGAGAGCCAGATTCCATCAGTGCTGCTTACATACATTCTGCCTGAGTACACTTTTGCTTCTTCACACAAGGAACATTAAGAGCACGCAGCGAGCAGGTTATGCAAAAACAGATCGGTGTGCTCTTTTCCTTAGTCATCTTCTCAGTATGTCCACTGCAAATTAGAGCTCAGCTGGTCTCAGGCAACAATGATGATTTTAAGGGAGCTTGTTCACTTTGCAAGCACTTTGACTACAATCAGTATTTACAAACAGAGAATGGTGTAATTAAAGATGTAACTTTTCCACCTGGGCCAGATCCTGAAAACATATTCCTGAAGGATTTCTTGCTTGGAAATTCCTATCTCCATCAAGATATACCATACTCTCCTCCAAAAAAAAAAAAAAAAAAAAAAAAAGAAAAAAAAGAAAAGAAAAAGAAAAAGAAACAGACAGGATCTTGGAAACGTTCTTTAAATTTTTGTTATCGGAAAAGTATCATTTCTGGTGGTCATTTTCTTTTCAAACACATGGGAAAAAGGAGTGATTAGGTAGGTTAGATTATCATTTTGTCATTTACAAACACAAAATGACACAGCAATCAATCGTGACTACACTTACTAATACTAATTTGAGCTATGGAGCCTTTGATGTTCATCTTTCATATTTAATTCCTTAAAGGAAAGCTGAAACTTCTTGTGCACATTAAACTGTCTGCTCTTAACAATTCCCTGTGTCAGTGGACAGAACAAGTCATTTTGGATGACATTCGTTTACTTCCCGTAATAAAAGGGGCAAGATTAGGATGGAAATCAACTTCTGAGCGACTAAGTATCATACAAGGGAGGTATTTTTCACCCATATGGTCAAATAGCAACTGTACACAGCTCCTGCATAAGTAAGACTCTAAGATGTGCAGCTAATTTATTTTGTTGGATGCATTTTCTTTCACTGTTTGAAACCAACGGCAAAGAGGGTATATATGGACTCCTAGGCTTTGTACACAGACACAGCACAATCTTCCTGCACAAAGTCTAAGGCAAATCACTTTCTGTTGGATAATACCATTTACTAGCAAGGGTACAGCCATTCTTTGCTGTTGCACCATTTACTTCATTCATATCCATCTAGACAGGAAGTTAGAATAATTTCTGTGAAGTACTGATATGTGATTAACTTGTGAAGCACATTTTTATTGTAATAGTTAAATCCTGTAAATTCTTATTAAAGCATGAATTTATTTATTTACTTTTTGAAACCAAACTAAACTCAGTATCTGTCTCAGCAAAATCTCTTAAATCTCCATCTCCTGGTTAGAATTTTGGCAGTATGAAAGAAAACCAACAAAGTTCTCCTCAGCTCATACAGCATTGTGATTTTGTGGTACAGCTTTTGCCCATTAATGAGGTTATACTCCTTCAAGCTAACACTGCTTTGTCATTAAGTTGGGGGCATAATTCAGTTTAAAAAAACCTTCAAAAGCTCAAGTGGTATTTCCAGCACACCCAAATCTTAACATTAAAATAGAAGAATGTGTTTGCAAAATATGCTTGAGTGGTCCACCACCAAAAACCACATTCACTTTCTATCTTATCTTATTCCAGAGTTAGCACAGGACAAACTTACAAGTATAGTGCTTGCTGCTGCTGGAGAAGAAACTCTAAGTCACACTTCCTTTTCCACATGGTTTCTGATACTTGAAGGGAAGCATAATCCCTAATGGAAGCAGAGTCAACTAAAGGCATGTGACAGAGAGAAAGATGCAGATATGGTTAAAGAATGCTGGATGTGCACAGAAGTACACAACAGACAATTCCATGCCAAATCCCTCCTGTATAACAAAGCAATAGTCAATCAGCATGTGGAAAACCATCGTGCTTTTGAGACAGGAGAGAGAAAAACTGGAGAATCTAAGATGCAGAGCCATATACATATCCAGTCTAGAAGACTTGCCTGACCATTGTAAGGAACTTGTGGAAACAAATTATAAAAAGTATTCTGTCTTATATGGCTACTGAAAAATATCCTACCCATCGTACTTTTAAAAGTAAAAGCCCAAACATGCTTTGAGATTTTACAATCTGCCACAAAACAGGAAGTACCTAGACAAGCTTTAAATAGTTTAAAACTTCAATTTAAAACGTCAGCCTTAATTTAGAGACTTAATACTGAGAATCTTTGAGAGGTGAAGGGTTCTCCTTGTTTGGTTTTGTTTTAACTGCTGTTAGAATCAAGACTTCATACAGCATACTTGAACCTGCTACTAAGCAGAACATGTTCTGTTTCCTTCCAAGATGCAAACATAACTTCAGAAGAAATTAAAAGATCTATTAACAGTGTATCTTTTCCTTACACCACCTACAGTTAGAGGTAAAGTTAGGAAGATAAAGGACCAAACTATTATACACTTTATCAGTGAATTAACTATAGGCCATTTTCCCCCATTTCCTTCCCCTTTTCCTTTCTGAAGCCAGACAGCGCATAAAGGAACTCATTTACATGGAACATCATCACGCTTGCCTTTGTTGCATCATCACCTCATAAGCAACCCAGAATGTATGGCTGTTGAAGACTGGTGCACATACAGAATTTTACAAACAACAATTCTTATGGAGAGAACAGTCACAGAGTAAAATAGCTAATCAAAATACATTACAACATTAAATTTTTACTTTTTATAAATGGAGTAAAGATGCTTTTAAATATATTTACACTTAGAAAAACATCTTAGGATTACTACAAGTCAAAAGTACTTAGAAATTATGAAAGTGAAGTTCATTTAAATTAGAACATTATGAACAAACTGCCATATTCTACTTAGAATTTTGTCTACTCTGCTGTCAGTATTGTCACATCCCTTTAACCACAAACAGACAAAAATTATCTTAACTTTGTTTAATGCCAAAACAGGCATCATTGCAACGTAAACACTGGCTATGCAGTATTTCAGTTAGAACCACCACAGCTCAAATTTTAGATCCTAGCTGTCCTGCCTTTCATCTGTTATATCTGTAGTCAGAAATTGCATTTCTACATCTTATTCCATGAAGAACAGTGATTTCCATGGAACTTTTCTGCATTCTTTTTGACTATAACTATGTTTGTACATATTCATGAGATTATTCTCTAGAGACAGTTGAAACGTAGTGAAGTCCCCTCCATCCTCCCTTCCTTCCAAACCAAACTGCTACTTATTTCTGAAGATACAAAGAGACCTCTTGTTGGTAGTGCTGGGTGGTTTATTCACATAATGTCAAATGAAAATAAATATCCCATTTAGTGAACTACCGGTAATAGATTATTATTTGTTTGCAAGGAATACTGAAATGTGTTAGCATTCATTACACTTTAAACTAGAAACACATTTCATGAAGCATCTTGCTATGTGATTCTGCCATTGAACTGCTTACTTTAAACAGTTTCAGCTCTCTTGTAATCCATTACACCAGTATATTCTGCAAATAGTCCCACCTAAAAATAAAACATAAAAAAATAAATTTGAGAAGCATGTATTTTTTTCTCTAAAAACTAGTATATGTCATTCAGAACAACAGCCCAGCCCCAAAAACATTTAAGAACCTTGAAATGCTTTTTTTTTTTTTCTTTTTTTCTATTTTTTTTTTTCTTTTTACAGATACTAAGATTTGGCCAAGTAATTGCAATGAACAGACATCCTATTTAGTAAGATAAAGCAGAATACATAATAAACAGGTCAGTAGTTATCTACCTGAAATAGCCTATAATTAACATTTGATGTCTAAAAAGTTTAAACAGCAACACCAAGGAATGAGGTATGTATGTTCTCAGATATCACATCAGACTTTCATTTTATGCAACTAACTGTATTTCACAACTAGCATCTTACAAAATAGAACAGTACTATTGTGCCTGTAGAAGTACTGCATTAAAAACAGAAAAATACATTACTACAAGAAACCACCAAACATCACAATTGTCAGGGGCTACAAAAATCCATTCTTTTATAGCTGTTATGAAGATGTACCACATGTTGGGAATAATTTAGGATTCACTACCAAAAAGGTCCATTCCACTTTTACATGGACTTGAACTTATATATTTTGAATGTAAAAAAAAAAAAAGAAGAATCACAGGAGTGTAAGTGGACTATCTCACTGAAAGGAGCTAAATGGACTTTTGTACTCAACCTGAATCTATAGTTTAAATCTATACATGGATTGGATGTGTGTATATCAAAACACTTATTGGCTGTAAACAAAAATGCAAAAATCTGTATTCACAAAAATATTTTATTGGTAATTTTACATAATACCAGATGGGACTGTAAATAGTTCTGCTCTGCATCAGTATATTGCTAAGCGCATAAAATATTGACAGCTTATGCCATAAAGTAGGATACTGTGGGGTTTTTATACATCATTTATGACATAATATTTTCTAATAGGCCAAATCAAAATAAAAAGAAGTTGATCCAAAATTAAAAAAAAAACCAGTAATAGTACTGTTATTTCCTTATTCTTGTGCAACATCTGGTATTTCTGTAATGAAACAGTAACTGATTATATAACACTAGGTTATTATCTGGGGCCAGGGAAGAGCACTAAGCAGAAACAAAAACTGTACTTCAGTTACTTTTAAAGCTTCACCAAACTTTTGTATTTCCAAATGTTAGTTTTGCCAAATGCTGTCATCTGAGGTTCAACATCGAATTCCAGTGTATGGTGACAGTGACCGCTCCTGAATTGTAGAGTTAACCAATCGATGTTTAGAGTGGACTTACTATTTTTTTTTTGTATTTGCTTGTAAATATTTCAATAAGTGTTTTAAGTGTGAAAAAATATTGGTAAAACCATTAACATAATTCATTAACAGTAATCTAGTAAAATGTGTCAAACATTGGCAAAAATTCATACAAATGTTTTATTTAATAACATTTTCCTATTTAACCACACCAAGTACCAGCAGGTGCTTTTAAGATAATTATTATGAAAATTCTGTTGCAGCAATAGTTGATTAAGTTGATCTTTGACTTGCATACATATAACTATGTTTCACAATTCTCAGATAATACATATTTAGGCAGCTTGAACTATGTTATAAAAATTTAAATTCAGTACATGCCAATAGTAGAGACTCCAAGAGTTGTTAGAACTCACTAAACTAAAAGTGAAAATGGACTTACCAGTAACACTGTGCATGAACATTCAAACCACATTTTCATGGCACCTTTACACACAAAGATTAAACAGTTGGTCTGAAAATGCTTCGTAAGCATTTTTAGATTGCATTTAAATTATTTCTACCACAGCACTTTTTTTCTTCTTACTAAACTGCATAAATTATGTTTCAGTAAACATACCAATTGTGCATGGATAATCTGTCATGAAAATGTGGTAACAGGTGGCAGAAGTTATGTATTTGCATGTTTGAAAGAGAAGAGACTAAAGAAACTGGAGGAAATAAACTTTAATGCGATTCCCCGTTCAGTGACGACGCTTCTCCTCTGGGTGAAGACGACCTGGACATTCCCCTCTCTGTGTTATCAGAGCTAGAGCCGCTCTGACTGTGTTGATCTGCAGAAGCAGCACTGGAAGCAGGTGGTGACTTAGTTTTCTCCTTAAAGTCTGTAATTATGACTGTCAGATCTCCAACGGTAACTTCCAAATGCTGAGCACTACTTCGATCCACATTTTTCAATCGTGGCCTAAATAAAGCATAATGAATCATGTTAGAAACACACACACCATCTCATTATCTTGTCTTTCTCCCTCTCACTAGGAGCTCTGGAGGACATGCAAATAACATCTGCATAATACTGCTTTGTGGAACATGTAATACACAAGATGACAACGTAACACAAGTGTTTATGGTAGAGTATTTCCCATAAGTTTAAGTTTAAAATAGGTGACAATAGCACCTTTTCCACCCTCCACTAAGATTATATGAAAATTTATCACGTGAATATTTTAACTGCGTTACAATACAAACCTTCACATGTGCAACTCATTTATTTTTATTTAAATTATTATTTAATTATGGTTTTCATTACTGTGGCTAGAAGAAGTTATAAATTTGACCCAGGGAAGGATGCGTCTCTGCAGCAGCCTTAAGCAACAATTCTAGGTAGCAAATGGTGTTCAATAATGAGAATGTTGGTGTCCAAAAAGCTCACCTGTGCCTTCTGAGTTCAACAATACAGTTTTAGCTAAAACTCCACAAAAGGGCAGCAGTTGTATTTCATTTAAAAATCTCACTAAGACTGCTAGTGCACTATTTATACTGCCCTTCACAGAATAATTCTGGCATCCCTCACACATGCTGTGATTTAAGATATGCAAAGAGCTCAGTAATCACATAGCACAGATAAATTAAGTCTCTTCATCTATTCTTTCATTTGTTTGATTTTCACAACATGAAGAATCATAAAGGAACACCGACTGATATTCTGCCGTCACATTTTTGCTATGCTAGTGATGAGCATAAAGGACTTTAAATTCACAATTTTCCTTTGACTACCATGGCAAACTGTCATCAGACAGGTGAATTTATACAAGCAATTTTGAATAGCATAGCTTTCTGCACTTAACTGACTCCACAGCTTTCACCAGCTCAAGCTGCAATAAAATAAATTCATATGACATCATATGTTAGCAGGTGCGCTAACAGCAAAGTCCTAACCTTTACCCTATCATCTGACTGTTTGAAGAAGAATTGGTTCCCAGCCATTTCAGCTGAAACACCTCCTGCTTTTCCTCTGCTAGAATAGAACAAAGATTTGACATCTTGTTCCCTTGGGGCTGAAGTAGTGTGGCTGAAGAATCTAAAACTGAAAAGCTGCTGCTCTATAGCATGGGAACAGAGAGAAAAGTTCAGCATTATCAACCTGCATAAGTGGTATGCCTGAAGCTTATTAATCATATGTGCATTCAGATTTTATGATTGTTTCCAGCAATAATATACAAGTTTTCAGGCAATGAGAAAAGGATATCCTCTTCCCAAAAGGATACTGAAGGAATCTGCTTAAACTAACTAAGCATTTGTATCCAGTGAATCAAATCTGTGAAAAATTGTTTGAAATGCTTAAGTATTTTTTCCAGTAGCCATTCTTAATGCAAATCTCAATACCAGTATTTCACCCAAGATTTTTTAGTTATTTATTTTTTTTAGGCGTTTTCTCTTTTTCCCTGCCTCCCTTTTGCATTTTTAATGTCTACTGCAATCCAATAATGATTATTTCCATTTATAATATTTAATTAGCTTCATAAATACTTACTATTTTAACTGTAGGTACTTGTTAACTGAAGTGCTTCAATTGCATGCGGTAAGACAGATAGCACATCTGAGTATTAGAGAAAAATGTAAATGCATTCTTCCTGCTGGAACATTTCAGTCTCCTTAATCCTAACCGTAACTATTTTAAAGACTGCTCTCTCCTGACTCAAAATCTCTCCCTGCTTCTGATCCTGATGATCCTATTTCAGGCACAAGAGAAGCATCTGCTACTTCTCTGCATAACTAATCCCAAAGGATCTTCCTTGGCTGGACTATTCTGGAATGCTTCCAAAAAAAAATCAATAGTTCCTCCCACTTTTGATTAGACTACATGTCTTGTATACTGCTGAGCTTTCTGGCACCACATTTCTGCTGCAATAATGTTATGCTTAGGCTGTGATGGTTAGGGGGCTGGATTTGCTGCCTTTGTTTCCCACTTCGGAGCTTTCTTCTGGTCAAGAACGAGGCTTTTACAATGGGTTGCTTGTACTGTAGTGTGTCATGATTTCCATTCCAAGAATCCAAGACTTTCATTCAGCATCTCAAATGTAGCACTGGGATTTTTATCACTAGGTAATATACACATCTTACACTGTCACATTAATTTCTACCATAGTTCAGCCTTTCAAAATCTCTTTGTAACTATGTCACCTTCCCACTCTCTTGCAATGTGGCACAGTCTCTCCCCTCATCTCTCTTCCCCCTGTCTCCTTTTACCCCCATTTCTTCTCCACTCTTCCTGCCTCCCCCAGCAATGTTCTGCATGATAATTAGTCCCTCCAGTTCGCTCTCTTTTCCTGAGCCTAGCAATCATGTTTTGCATATCTACAATTTTACATGGTGTGGAAAACACAGTTGAAGCCCTTAACAAAAATATCCAACTCTTTCTAAATTCAGCCAGTCTCCATCTTCTGGTTAAAATAACAAACTGCAGCTTTTCATTGTGCATAATAGGCATCCTACAACAATGGAACCTCCAATATTTAGCATTATTGTTGAAAGAGTATCCCACAGGACTCACAAAGCAGTAAAATCACAGAATAACTTTTTTTCATATTTTCTTTTCTAATTATGTTTTACCAATACAGCAAAAGTTGCTAAAGTTTTACCTGGTTTTCTTATGACTGTTCTTTTTGCTAGTTGTTTCCTTTTCACTTTTTTCCTTTTCTACTTTGTCTTTTTTCTCTTTCTTTGACTGTGTAGGGGGCACGAATTGCTGAGGAACCTGCTGTGCAACCAGCTGAGAGACGGGTCGAGGTTTCCTGTGTGCACATATATACAACGTATGTATATACACATAAAGCTTAGGCTTTACAACAATAGTCTAAAACTTTCTAAACAGCAGTTAGTAAGGTTAACAATCAATTCAAAAAAATCACCACCACCACCAACAAAATAATATATATATAGCTGAGAGTACTTCATTAAAATAGCATATCAAAATTAAACCCATTGTGGCCTTTTGATTCACTTGCATTATCAATAAATATGGCAGTTGAGGTTTGCTTTGTTTTGTTTTTGTTTTTTAAGGTTTTGGAGACAAGAATTTACAATGTGTTCTCTTCTCCCAAGTGCTATATCCAGACTTGCATGGAATGACCTCCAAACCACGAAGCCTTCCAGAAGAATACTTCATCACCCACTGCTAGTCCCCTCAAATGAAGAGGGAGTATGTTTTAAGTGTTCTGCAGTACTGAAGCACACAATCCATATCTCAAAAAGGAAAAAGATGACCTTTCAGGTATCACAGCTAAACCCGCTGTTGGCCTTACAGTGTAGAACTCCAGTGTTTCAACTCAAACAAATTCCCTGAAGGCAATGACAAATCCCATTGTGTATTTTTTATCAAGTTCTTCACAGAAAAAAAAAAAAATGTACTGCAGTACTAATAGAATATAGCTGTCAGAACACATATACTCTAAAAGCTGGCATCAGAAGCATCTGACCACCTTCCATCAGGACACACAACACAGGTTTCTTGAACATGAAAATTCTAACCTGAAATGAAACGTTCTAGTTCTTAGAATTCAACTAAATACCCACTCACGAACTAAGTCCACACTAACTCACAGGGAGAAAAAGATGAGCAATGGATTACTTAATAACAAAAACCCAGCTTATATCAGCTAGCAAACGTAAAAGAGTATGCTTTTCAGGTGAGTACAGGTGAGTACTGTAAGGAGTACCTTGAAAAACACCCACTGTATTGAGATCAAAATCAGTGAAATGACTCAATGGGCTGTCACAAGTGAGTACACAGGATATTTTCATGAAAATTTGCCTCAGAACTGTTTTAACCTCCTGTCATAGTAATTCATAAGAAAACAGGAAGAAAAGAGGTGAAGTTGATGCACAAACTTATCATTTCAGGTGGAAAACACTTGTGATATAGAAACAAAACTATCATCTCTCTTGATTGAAAGACTGCTCCAGGAGATGGATAAGTGAATCACTACTTCTCGTGATGGCCAGGTGACAGTCACACCAATACTGCACTTACCTGAAGGAATAATCTGACATGTTACCAAAGTAAGACAGTAGTGAATTTCTTGATGCAGATTTGTTGCCCAGAGTTGTGGACAACACCATAATCAGAGAAACTTCATAAAGAGCAGGGATGAGGGAAAAAAAAAATTTTATTCCACAAGTTCTCAATTTGGAATAATTTGAATTCCAGAGGGCAAATTATGAGGGCTGCTCCGAAAGTAATCCCTCCCTTTTTATTATGTTGGCTTACAACATCACAGGCGGATGTTGGTGGTATGGCAGTAGAGGTGGAATCTTCCCACCAATATTCCATTACATGTTGTTGCCGTGTGACAGATGGCAGCAGATGGGCAGTCTGACAGAATGGAGTCTGACATGGAAGTGTGGATGAAGTAGAGGTATGTCACTGAATTCCTGCATGTGGAAAAAATGGCACAATGAAATTCACTGACTTCCTGAATGTTTATGGAGACCAACCAGTGGATGTGAGCACAGTGAGGTGGTGGGTGCTGCGTTTCAGCGGTGACAACAGTGATGTGAAAGACAAGCCATGTTCCGGATAGCCATGCAGATTTTTATAAGCACAGTATGCAGACTCTTGTTCATCATGGCAAAAACACATAGCTAACGGTGGTGACTATGTTGAAAAACAGCGTTTTGTAACTGAGAATTTGCTTTACCAAGTAGTGTTATTGTGCACATTGTATCTGTTGCACTTTCCATGGAAACAAATAGAAGGCATTACTTTGAGAGCAACCTACATAAAATATTTCTGTTAAGAGTACAGTTGGGAAATTCAGTATATAAGTTCATTTATCTACTGCTTAGTACCATAAAATGATACAGAGAGAAAAAAGAATTAAAAAGAAGATCTTTGCCACAACTAAGTCAACTAAGACAAAAAATCATAATGAAAAAAATAAAACGACTAAGAAAAAGAAAAGATTCACATCTCTCAACAGTGATTTAGTCTTTCAAGGCTCCTTCCCTCCCTTCCCCCTTCTGAGGTACTCAAAGAGGGGCCACTGAACTGCAGCTGAGCACCGCAAGGCATGCAGGCTTCAGAAAGTAACCTCACTGCTCACTGAACTGTTTGTGATTTAGTTGTAGCTGAACCATGTCATTCAAACATGAAAGAACTTACACCGAAAAAGGGTTTCTTGCAGAGAAGTCAAATATATGAAAATCTATTCCTGTAATATGAAATTGATTTTGATAATTTGCCAAAATACAACAATTTCAATTACTGGATTTCAAAAACAGTTAAGACTCCTTATAATAGGCTGCTACAGCTAAGTGCTAAGTCTGCCTTTTAAGCTATCAATATATTTATGGTAATTTGCTTTTTGAGCATGTTCAAGAGCACCTGAGCTAACTGGCTTTCATAAAGAAGCTCTATAAACTTACGTATTAAGATTATCACATTTTTGCTTCTCCCACTGGGAGCAACTTCACAAGTGAACAATCCAAAACCGCAGGCAAAAGCCTTCCTAACTACAATACATCTTGTTTGTTTAGATATACGGTCAGCCCCTCAAAATGGTGCATTTTTATTTAATAATTCACTTTGGTTGTTGTATGTGGAACACTCATCAAAAGAGACATACGCTGTTACAAAACGCTGACAGCTAACAGTCCTTTCCAACTGGGGTGAACTTTATAGTGACTACATTTCATTTTACAGGATTTGATTTTGCTGCTGTTTTAGGTGATGCATTTACAGAAGCTGCAGAGAATTGTGTCTTTAGGATTTCTGTGCAGAAATGTATTCAACAAGGATTCTCCCAAAGGCAGGAAATATTTCACAGTATGAAGGATGGGCTAGTTTCTGCCGTTGGCATACTTAAAAGAAAAACAAAGGAGAAAAAAAAAAACACACAGCACTTTATAGCATAGAGCTCACATGCCTAGAGATGAAAAATGTTCATCCAAAAACATACGCAGCACATTAGACCCACATCGTATCTGTGAAACTCTTGCCCCAAGTCATTTCCCTTCCCAGGGCACAACACAATGCCTCGCTGCTCGTAAGTCATTTGGGACATCTTCCTTAATCTCCCTCACCTGACAGCCATCAATACTCTGTGTAAAAAGAATGCTGACCCTTTGGAAATGGTGAGCAACTTGGCCCAAGTACAGCAAAGCAGGTCAGCTTTGAAAACTAATTGAAAAATAGCTCTGTACAATACAATCTGCAGCAGGGTACAGTAAGCTCTCAGTCATCTGGGTTGCATACCAAACATGCAACAGGACAATGCTGGCTTAATGCTGAAGTATCTTGGGGTCTGTGCAATCTCACCTCAAGCACTCTGGGCAGTTTGGGGTACCACAATATAAGAATTGCATAAAACTATTAGAGAGCATCCAAAGGAGGGCTATAGAGATGGTGAAGGTTCCAAGGGGCAAGAGGTATGTGGCTGAGGTCCCTTGGTTTGCTCAGCCCAGAGCAGAGGCTCTGAGGGGAGGCCTCATGGTGGCTGCAGCTCCTCACAGGGAGTGGAGGGGCAGCACTGAGCTCTGCTCTCTGTGACTGCAACAGGGCCCGAGGGAACGGCATGGAGCTGCGTCAGGGGAGGGGCAGCTGGGGGTTAGGGAAAGGGTCTGCACCAGAAGGTTGTCAGGCCCTGGAGCAGGCTCCCCAGGGTAGTGGGGATGGAACTTAGCTGCTGGAATTTAAGGAGCATTTGGGCAACACTCTCAGATATAGGGTTTGACTTTTGGATGGTCCTGGGTGGAGACAGCAGTTGGACTTGTAGGATCCTTGTAGGTCCCTTCCAACTCAGATTATTCTATGATTCTACAAATTTATTTCAGTCAGAGCACAAGCACGCTTGCACAGTGCTGCTTCTACAGCCATCATGAGTCCATAAAAGCAGACTCTGGCACTACTCAGAGCACAGCTCCAATTCTGACAGACCAGAGGTACTTCTCAGTCAAAGCAGCTCTAGAGTGGACAAATTGCAACTGTTTTTCCATAAACCAACCCCATCTACCTGCGTCTCCAGCAGCTCCCATGCAGCCCTGGCTGCAGGGCAAGGTGAAGATTCCTCCATTTGGTGCTGCACAACCTGAACAAACAGAGCCCACCAAATTAAACTGCCAAGCAGAACAGTGCAGACATCGAAAGTCCAAAAGAGCAGCTTTGATTCAGTGAGTCATGCTGGACTTGAACTAGTTAAAACAGAACTAATACTCCTATTTTCCCAGTACCCACAGATTTCAGAACTTAGAAATTTCCATGTGGAAAGTTAGATGATGTAATTATATCTCACTGTTGAACTCATATACCTTTCCAACCTGTTGTGGAAGAAGGCACTAACATCTGTAATACACAGTTTAGAGAGTTTAGGTATTCTGAAGAATATATCATATAGGACATATTCAAATGCACGCTCTTTCTCGAAGCTGTACCTCCTATGCTTTGCATATTTTACGACTACAAATGTATTAGAAGTTTTAATTCTCAATATTAACAGAATGGAATTTTGGAAATGCTGCCAACCTCAGCTTTCAATCAAGCTGAAAGATGGCCTTCAACAGACGACCTGGATCCATACTAATACGGTCTTTTCATTCTCTTTCCTCTTCTCAGATCCATCCATCTCCTGGTTCCAAATCAGACAAAAAGCCCTTGCTGGAAGCTTATCCTGTCCCAAGTGGCAAATTATCTATTTTGTAAAGCAAAAGTGCCATGTGCACAATGTACCTACAGGTTTTTAGAATACCACACATTAAACCAGAAATCTGTCTGCTGTTGAGCCTTGGTCAGTTTACTCTCCACATTTTTCCTTTAATAACTGCGGCAATATTCTAGCCCAGTTTTACTTGCCTGACAATACAATTCAGCTTTCAAATTCATCTTACTCCCTGCTTTCCTATAAAGCTAATTCACATCTTACCCCACCCTAGATATCAGAAAGGGTTGCCTGTGAGGTGCTATTCCTACAGCAGGATGTTACGTTGTAGCTGCCAAGCATAGTAGCAGTCAGTGTTTGGTTCATGGACAGATGAGATGTTGATGCCACCACACGAAACAGATAACCGCTATACACCAAGAATCATTTATTCAACAGAAGAATTTGAGTGTTCAGATTTATCAGTAATATCTACTACCATATTTTTATTCCCAGGATATGTTTCACTACTGAGTAAAACAAAACCTGTGGTTTTTCTTCAAAACTCTCACCTGTTTTTATGTAGAATTTCTACATGGTTTTCCACACTTCCCATAATTTTCACTCTTCGTTCCTCTGCTAGAAAAGATCTTTACTTCTTAAAATAAACAAACAAATTTTTAAAAAGACACGTTTCAGAGACTTAGAGAGGTTTTATCTAAAGGTACCCCTAAGCAGTACCATTTGTCTGAACTTCTCTTCCCTGCAGGGAAGCTCCGACCTTTTGTTCAAGACAGCAGATTCATCCCTCAAGAAAGAGAGCTTAGAAATATCTGGAGCAAGAATCCTCACTGATTTTGCCTAGCCCCTGATCACAGAAACCTGCCCTCAAAAATGAAAAATCCACATTATTCTTCAAGTACCAAATATTCTTCATTTTCAGGTGATTTGGGAGGACAGACAAGGGCTTCCAAGTTGAAGAGAATTTCCAGATCATCTGCCTCTTGGTCACAGCCTGCCTGAAGGCTCTTACCACACAGACTCAAGCCAGGAATCCAGCATGTTTCTGGATATCAGCTTCACGCACAGTTCTGCAACCTGCTCTGCCTCACCAGCAAGGCACAGCAGAACTGGCTTGGAAACCACTAACCTTAGTCAAAGAATGCCCTGGATTTCATTCTCCAGAGTTTTTCAAGAAAAAATTACTGCCAAAAGGCCTTACAAGCAGTAACTAATCCACTTAGACAAGTCATCTTCAGTCAAACTCTTGCAACGCTGATTGGTAACACAATGGGACCAGCACAGGACATAAATGCTTTGGCCATTACACACACCACACACACATTCTCTTTATGATGTCTTCTTGGAAAAGTGCTGGTGTTTGTTCTAAAAGATGCAGTATAGACACAGGTATGCAGATGCACTATGGATTACGCCCAGAAAGCTTGTCATAGTTCTGACAAAGGTAGCAGGAACTCTAAAAGTAAAGTCAGGAGTTCCCAATGAAACATCTTCAGGTAAAGCATAATGAAAAAAGCTCTGCCAGCTTCTAGGAAGAATACCTAAAATTCATCTAGCTATAAACAGATGTCCAACAGTTCCTCTTACCAGCACCAGTTTTCCTATATCCTACATTCTTCTTTGCTTACTACTTGTGAAGGAAGACCATTTGAAAAATGGCCTTCCCCAAGCTACGCATTTCTGCCAATTACAAAGAAATATGGCTATAACAGCATCATCATGACACTACCTCCACTTTCTATCTGATTAATAATCCTTTTATTTTTCCTTCCATCTTATGCAGCATTTAGAAGCTTATTCAAATTCTCCTTTGTCGTACCTTAATTCAGATGACATGGATAGCCAGAAATGTTTCTTCAAGCACTCATCTTTACTTTAGTCACAGAAGCTTTTCTTTCATTTGCCTATAATTACAGTGCTTGTTTCTTCCTTTGACAGATCTGCTGTCCTGTGAATTCCATATAAAATGTGTCCCATGGATCATCCTTTAGCATGAACTTTCTACCGTCACAGCCATCCATCTCAGCTGACATTCACTGCAATCAGAGGGTCTCAATCTTTAATATATTAGCCCTCACAATATTCATTCCATCACGGGAGAGTGGTACTGCTAACCCTACAGCTATTTATTAGCAGAAGCACAGAGAAACTACTACTCCTACTTTAATTGTATCTCACTGCCCTCCCTCCCACTTACCCCTTCCAGGGGTCTGTCTCCGTTTTTGAAGCACAAGCTTTTAGAGGCTGCTGTCAAACTCTTCTAGGTTTACTCTGCACCATATTTAAAATTCCTCACTTCCTATCAAAAGTACAAGACTTCTGTGTATTTGTTCACCCAGAAATTACTCTAGATTGACATCACTATGAAAACAACTCCATTCCTCTCTTCCTCTTTCTCTCTCTAAAGCCCTGCAGACCTGATAATCTCCTTTCCATCTGCTGCTGTGGGACTTCTGTGTGATACTGACTAAGCCGAGTTAAGATACTCAACATTTTTTTCAAGTGGAATTCTAATTTCAATCATTCTATGGGTACTCCTCCTCCACTAGGCTTTGCTATTCCCTCATCTAGTGAGGATTTCAGAAGCGCCTTGTTAACATGTCTGGGGTTTTCCAGTCTTCAAATCTCTTAGAATTTAATAACGAGTTTAATTCTTCTGGCAGGATGTAGACTGAAAATCTTTACTTGTCTGCATTTTGTAGCACACTGACACTGGAAAAAAAAGAATAATCCCTGGTAAAGAAGAGCAGGTCTTAGAATAGACTAAGTTCAGCCATCTCCTCCTCATCGCTTCAGCCTTTATGAAGACATTGACTGGGAGTGAAGAAATAGCCAGGTTGCATGCTTTACATACATGGCATGTGAGGCCATTTCCAACAACCATTTTTTCAGTGTGCAACCCATTTGCTAACAGCAAACATATTTTACATCACATAAGTCAGTACACTCTTGGAAAAGGTACAATTTCATATACTAAAAGCACATGACATACTGCTTCTGGTACAGCATCCTGAATACATTTCAGACATTTGTACAGAGAACGGCACATAGCTGTTGCAGTCAATATTCATTATCACTCAGCATCTTTAGTTTTATATCCTATATCATATTTTCCTCATCTCTGGGCAACACGAAGAAAGCCAGCCAAGTGATTATTATTTCAGTCTCTTCTGTCTCTTTTCAGTTTGGGGTATCAAATCTTGCCATTAGACACCTAACAAATCATTTCACAAATATCCCTTCCTAAATGCCATGTGTACAAATGATTTCACAAAGATGTTGCAAGACTCACATCCCACCTAGTTCGAAACTACGATTCTGCAAAAAAATACCTTAAAAAAAAACCAACAAAAACCAGATAATTTAGAGCACTTCCACAAGAGTTTCTAGAATGCATTTGCAAGACAGTACCAGATCTGTTGGCTCAGCTCACCAAGAACCGCATGTATTTTCATCCCACAGAGCCGCACACTTCAGAAGGCTACAGATTGCCCTCTCAGCACTTCTCAGAACTGTCATCAAAACTAAAAGACAAGCTCCTGAAGAGCTAATATTAGAGAGCTTGTTTGTTGGTTTTTTTTCTTAAGTAACTCATCTTCTTGAACAAGAAAATAAAACATTATGGCATCTATTCAATTTTAAGAAACTCGGATCACAACATGCTGTTGTAAACTAAACAAAACTGCTGTTGGCAACAAGGCTGGGTTTAGCCAGAGCCTAGTAAGAATCTTGTCCTGCTGATGTTTGTATCATACACGTCTTTCAAAAGTCTAAGTAGAATACATTCAAGTGTATTAAAATCTTGTTGAGAACAAAGTCAAACAATTCAAATCCTACCCCATTCTTTCATTACTGGACTGAACCATTCCTCAGTACAAATGTACAGGCTTTAAATATCTTATAATTTATTTGAAGATCATTTTCCACTCACATCTATCCTGAATATTAATGTCTCAAGAAGCTAATAGAAATCTGATATCCACTGTAATACTCTAATCTCCATTTTTCTAGTTCACAGTCATTACTGAAATCTCAAGAAAAGCTTATCTTTGCATACTTCCTACTTAATCACCATATCCTTGCTAGTCCCTAGTCAAATCTCCTTCCCTGCATGTCCTCGTTTCTCTCACTACTCAGGTCCAAATTCTCAAATATATCTTAACATGGTAATTAGAGTAATTAATTTAAAAATTAAAAGTTATTCCTACCCTCTGGGGCAAGCAGATGCATAGCTGGAGTCAGCTGGAAGATGCCTGTAGAGTTATTTTACAGTAAACTTTTCAAACAAGTAGACAAAAGTGAGGATATGAGAAAGTGGTTTCAGGTAAATTTTCTAGGTGAAAAAGTGCTCATGTAATGCACATAATTAGGAGAATATCTTTACTTAGGCATGAATGTCTTGAGCGATTCTTATGGCATCAGTTTAAGCAACTTCTAGAGCGCACATCCATAGTTAAATACTGTAGCAATATTACAGTGTGACAAACTTCCGGCCCCTTTTCAATATGACATTAATTATGCAACATTCTAACTGTAACTTTGTAATACAGCTCAGAAAGCTTTTCTTAACTCTGAAGATCACAGGACAGGTTACAACCAGCAGCTTTGGAACGTGACTTTCCCATCACAGACCAATGATGCAGGTTCAGGCGCCAGAAAGTCTAAATGTCTCCAAAAGGAGATACATATGTATTTCAGAATCTGGTTTTCTGTAGCAAGTAATACAGCACCATTCTGAAGCAGAAGGTACTAAGAAATAAACTATCTTTCCTCCCACCGGCTGCTGAATTCTCTGTAATTCAGTTACACTCCTCATACAGAGATAACCAGCTATACTGCAAATATCAGGTAATGAACTTTGGTACTTCCTCAGGTATGTTCTCACTCTTTTTCAGAAGAGTTTCTGCAAAACATGTTACAATATGGCTAGAGATTCTTGCATCTACACCCCTTGAGTTTCCAATGGCTTGGACAGCTTTCCATAGAATAAAAGGATTTAAATTAAATTTAGTGTCATAACTTGCTGTTACTTAGGTTCCCTGCAATACATAAAGAAATCAATAGAACCAAAACATACAAACATGCGTTACACCATTGCAGTAATTGTCCTTATGTAACAATGCAGACAATCAACAACAACTGAACCGCATTTAACACACACCGAATGGTAGAATCTTCAAAAACTTCAAGTGAGAAGGTGGAAATTTTCAGCCTTATATTTTAAGCCATTTACTCCAGCTTATGCACAAAACATATCAGTGAGGCGTAAGGACACACAGTCTGGTAGTGCCGATGAGATGAAAAAAGGTCACTAACTTTATGTTCTTTTATTGATCTCTCCTGCCTCAATAAGACAATTAATTTTTCAAGTGCTAGTTTGACAATAAACATTTAAAGCAGTATATCCAGAAATATTTTTCAGAAGGGCAGTACTGGCTTGTTTTTGTCAAACGCAAAACACTCATTCCCAAACAACTAAACAGAACTGCTGCACATTTCCACATACAAAACACAGGCCAGCTTTTAATACATTCTTCCACATCCTCGCAAATTAGTAGCTACAGAGTTTTGAGACTTTATTTTCTTCCACTAGGCAATTTTCCAACTAATATTTTAATTTTTCTGTTTCTTGTGTTGGATACACAAGAAAAATTTACTTTATAAATCACAATTGTCTTTTAATGGACCATCACGTCTACCCCGCAAGCTCTTTGAGCAGAACCTTGGGCCACAAGAGCTTCCAAGTCCTCCCAAAATACTGACTACACAATATTCCTGAAGTAAGGAAATTACTTTTTCAACTTCACAAAAACCCAGAACAAATGTGTGTCTCACTGCCATTGGAGTTTTCCATAATCAAGCATGTGCAGATGACAACTTACCACCTACTACCAAGAAGGGGATGGGAGAGGATTCATTGCTGCATAAATGAATTGGTGGTATTATTCAAAACAAAAGGCAAAGAACCAGAAATAGTGTGTATGCTGAGCAGCACTGCAAACACTATGGCCAATTAGATAACGCTACCTGTGGTCTATGCAGAAGCTAGCAGTGCATGTAATGATGCCACTTTACATTTTCAGCAGTTAAAATCACATTATGAAAAGCAAAAAGTATTTCCTATAACTGTTTCCTGTACTGCAGATACAATAGTTGCTAGCAATTAAACTACATTACTAGCAGGAGAAGCAGCCCATGGATTGACACAGATCAGCTCACCCTCAAGACATCAGCACTCTATTAAGCTATTCGCAGAATAAAAACCATCAGATTAAAAGATGTTTAGCTTGCTGTGCCACAGGAATACGCTCATGCTAATCACCACACCAAGTCATCTTGTGAGAAACTACTGTTTATTTCAACACTGAAGTAGTTCATGATTAAATGCATCTTCAACGTCGACAATCTACACTGTTACCCAAAATTATTTTTTCTCATTACCATCACTTCTGACACACCCTACAGTACAGAACACTGCCTCTACAAATAAGACAAATGAATAATTATGACCGTGTAAACAATGGAACTAGTGGTCTGCATGGGAAAACATAATGCAGACCCATCTGTGTACTGCAGAGCACAATGCAGTTTCTACACATACTATATATATTTGAATTCCAACTTTCAGACAGCTTGGATTTCCAGCACTTTCAAATTCCTAGCTCTTTCACCGTGTGAATCATTTACTTGGAATTCATCCATTCAGTGCATTTCTAGCAATTCTATCTTTCAATAAAAGCTGATTCAATTAGAATAGACTTACAAGACCCATATGGTTTTATCAGTCACTGTATAAATGTGCAGAAAACTACCCCTTGAGGCAGTGTCCCTATTTAATCATTCCCTTAAAGGGAATGCCCTATTTTCCAGATGACATTTAACAGATGAGGCCAGCAAGTCTCCTGAAGACAACCAGTACACTGCACAACCGTCTGCCCTCGGAAGAAATATTCATATCAAGACCTTTAGAAAGCCCAAATTTGTCTTCATGGATACTTTCTAAGTCAGCCATCAAATGTTATTTTTCCAAAAAACAGTTTTTAGGCTTCAACCTCTCACATGCATTAGAAATTCCTTCCCATATGCTACAAACTGTGGTTTACTGATGTTCAGCGCAAGTGATAGCTACACTGAAAATATCCCATTTGAGAAACATATGGGTATCAACCAATTTGTGTTTCCTAGATGACAATGTGCTATGTAGAAGCTCAATTTCCTTAACAACATCCCCTGGGGAGGCAGTATCAGTGAGTCTGCAGAGAAAGTGGCAGATAAGGTCTTTCAGACCCCTAGATCCTTGGGACTCATGGGGAAGGGACCTCTCACTCACATTTTCCAATCCCACAAAGGATTGGATCCGCCAGTCTGCTCCTCCATTCCATTTCTGTAGAAACTGTGATGCTTCTTGTACCCATGCAAAAAAAACACACTCAAAACATGAGACATGCCGATGTTGCACAAAACAGGGTCAGTACTTGGCACAACTAACTTTGGGACCAAGCAGGAAGAAGCTTGTTTCTGATCCATCTTATTTGTTCTATACCATGGGCACATCTGATCTTTTCAGAAGGCTGTAGCATTCTACACGTTTCCTCCACTCAGAGCCAGCCCCACACAGATGCCCGTCTTATGGAGGGGAAGCAACTATGCACTTCCCCTAAAGCCAAGCCTCCGTGATGTTCTTCAGGAAAGATGCATTTTAACAGAAAATAAGGCCACAATCATCAGCCCTTGCTTTTTTCCTTTCTCATCTAATTACAGAAATTCTAGCTCATGATACTAATCACAGAATTCAACGATATTTGTACAAAACAACTTTCAGTGAATGTGTTAAACCAACTTTCTCCTGCGTTTGGAGTCAGGAACTTTATTTATAAAATTAATTTTAAAACCTTCACTCATTCACACATTTTTTTCCAACTGAGCATTGTTATTTGAATTATGCCATTCAGATATCGCATATTCAAGCATTATGGGAAAGTTTAAAGATGAGTCCCAGTCCAGTTGCAGCAAGTTAGGACGGGAAAATTTCCATTCTTCATTTTTATTTTTTCCCTGACTTCCAAAAAAATAAAAAAGGAAACCAAGAAAAAACTTGTAGCAGGCTTCAAGGTTACATCTTGTAGTCTTCAGTCTGACTTCTGATGGAAGGTTTGCCAGACAAAAGCCTTCCAACAACTTCTGCAGCTGAACTCTCCAACTTCAAGCCTGCTCTACATCAACGCACCACATGTCAGTGGAATGCACATCAGAGAGAATAGATAATTTTCAGGATCTCCCTGTCCTACTTAAATCACGATAAGCTACTGTATGAAAGCATGTACAATGAACACTTAATATTTTATCCCACTAGCCTAAATTTGAAGTATTTTCTTTTTTTGCTTGGCTGTACCAGCCAAGAAGAGAAGACTTCTGATACTATGAGAAATTTTTCTGTGAAGCGTACTATCCTAACCTGACTTTCAAGGTGAGAGGTACAGATACGTGAATCGAGTTTTATTAAACAGGAATAGGCATAGAGACAGACACAACAGTAAAGGATAAATGGTTACAAAAAGCTGTAGATCAGAAAATGCAACTTCTGACCACTTTGCAAGTGATTCATGAGCTTCCTTTTTACCAGCAAGACTTCTCTTTTCAGGTATTTAGTCTTTAGTATTAATGAAAGTATTTATTCAAATGCCAGTATCTTTCAGACCAGGACAGTTAATTGTTTTTGCTAGAAAAGACACAGTAAGCAAGAATACCACTGATGGCCCTAAAACCAAAAACGACATTTCAACTAATAATTAAAAAAAAACAAACAAAAAGACAACTCACGACCAACCAAACAAACATACCAAAGTACACACCCCTCACACTCAAAAGGAAAGTATTTCCTCATGAAAATGGAAAGGAAGAATTATACTGTATAGGAACTGTTGAATCACGGCCTGAACCTCTGATTAACCACCTGAGGCAAGCGCTGAACACAGGTGAAGGCAATTCCCCTGTGTGCCCGGAAGGGGTGGAGCCAGGCTCCACCTCTCCTAGACCTCATTTAAGGGCTGACTTCCCCTGAGGAAGGATCTCTTCCTGGAGATTGCTCCTTGTGGAGTTTTGCAAGCCTACAACACCAGTGAGCGCCTTTCATTTATATTTGATTATCTTTTCTAACGTAGTAATCTTACTAGTCTGACTCTCCTGTATACTATATAATATATAATATCTGTATACTTATTAACCTTACATATATCCATTATCAAACATGGAAAGAAAGAAAACAGCAGAAAGCAAAAAGGCTTCTTCATTTCAGTCTCCACAGGGAAGATTAATTTCATATAACCAAATTAAATAAGGGGATAGGAGTACAAATTAGAATAAGAAACAGATCAGGCTACTAAATGTTACATGTGGCAGTCAACAACATCTAATGAAATGCACTCTTGAAATCAAATTGAGCCAAAAAAGGGAAAGAGAAGTCACAAGATCGGTAAATAAAAATGCAGGAAATAACAAATGACTCAGCCTAACTCAAATTTCAAAACGGTACTAGCAGAAAATTATTTAACAGCTAGGAGCACACAAAGGATAAAGCCAAATGGCTTGAAACACTCTAGTTTCTCTAAGAGAATAACTGTCTGCAATACACAACCTGGAGTCTTGATTTGCAATGCCATCAAAAATACATTCTGCCACTCCAGCTAGACTATGACTGGGATGAAGCTGTCCAGAAGGAAGTTCAAAATTAGGTTTGTTTTTAATAGTTTTCAACCACCAATTACAGATGTAGGACAGCATTTAAACTAAGGTTCTACAGGTAAACTTTTTAATATACTTAACCATGATTTGGGCAAAAGAATAAGGAACAGAAGAAGCAAACAGCACAACGCTGAAAGGCGCTGGGAACCATCTGCCAAACCCATTCTGAGTTAAGACAAACCAAAAATCAAAATGATAAAATCGCAAGCAAGACAGCATAAAGCACCACAAGTCCCACAGTTGCATAAGAACAAAACTACTCTAGAAAGAATGCGATAGGAAAGGACAGGAAAATGTAGTGGATCAAACAGATCACAAAGCACAGATAAGCTATCATGATACTGAACAAAAGAAAAAAGGAAGAACCAATACCAAGCTTCGTAACTTAGTGGATATTTGGAAAGAAATTATCCAACTAAGCATTAAACTAGAAGGTCTGTCATCGATCTGGGCTGCCACAGTAAGAAATGGGTGTGCAAACTGAAGAATGAAGAAAAAAAATCATGATATAAACAGAAGAAAACTGTTACTTATCTGAAAGGTTTGCCACAATCTTGTTTGTCTGAGGAAGACTTGGCAAGAGCAAACGAGCGAATAGGGAAACCATAACTCAATAAGCAAAGAACTAGACATACAATGGGAAATTCATTGGGAATAGGAGGAGTACAAATCAACTTATCTTACTGAACAGAAAGGTCAGGAATCCAGAAAAACATGAGAGGTAAAAAAAGCACTAGAAATAAGCTGTTGGGTTAGTCTCCTTTACTGGAGACTAGTGAGGACAAAAATACGTTACAGGTTGCCCAGGTTTACTGATCCTCTTTCAGTTCAGCAAAAGGGTCTAGCTCACAGATCATTTCCATCCTGCTCTCTTAGAGCAACATGGATAAGCCAAATGATCACTAAGAGACATGTTAGCCTTCTTAGAACTATCCCTAAAATGAACCCAAACTTTTTCAGAGTTTCTACTACTTTAGTAACTGTGGAAGAGAAACACTGATCTATTTTTCTTGGCTTAGGTGCAATTCAGCTGAACAAGCCATTCTTAACTGTGATCCTGCAGTCCCCATGAAACAAGATGGCCTTCTGGAAGTCATGTGTGCTAACTCCATTCTGAGAGCTGAGATCTTGAAAATATTTACTAAGTTTCTCCTCCTGCCCAAGAGCTCTGAAATTAACTGTCATAGGAGAGAAAGAGAGAGAGTTTACATGAAGGCATAGGTTTTCTTCTGTTAAATGTTTAATTACATAAAGTATACAAACATTACAGACACACAATAACCTAAATTTCTGACCAAAAATGACATCTCATATAACTACCATTTTCAATATCATGCAAGAAGAAGCAACTAAACTAGGTTTAAATTAACTGTCAAAGTTACATGAAACAGGCTCTACTCAGTCTTAGCCTAATACAGAATCATAGAATGGCTTGGGTTGGAAGAGACCTTAAAGATCATCCAGTTCCCGGGGGGGGGCTGGTTGCCACCCACCAGATCAGGCTGCCCACGGCCCCATCCAACCTGGCCTTGAACATCTCCAGGGATGGGGCATCCACAGCCTCTCAGGGGCAGTCTGCGCCAGCGCCTCAACACCCCTCAGTGAAAAATTTTCCCCTGACATCTAATCTAATTCTCCCTTCTTTTAGCTTAAAATTGTTTATCCTTGTCCTGTCACTATCTACCCACGTAAAAAGCTCACTTCCCTCTTGCTTATAAGCTCCTTTCAAGTACTGGAAGGCAACTATCAAGTCTCCCCAGAGCCTTCTCTTCTCCAGGCAGACAAGCCCAGCCCCCTCAGCTTGTCTTCATAGGAGAGGTGCTCCAGCCCTCTGATCATCACGATTGCGCACCACATGAAATACTGCTTGTTTCGTTCTGAGAAGACTGCTTTAAAAATGGGAAGGAAGAAATAAAAAAGCCCAAAGTATAACAGAAGTGATAGCTTATGTACTCTTTCAAAAACATCTTATTTTTGGCTGTCCATTACATTGTCTATTCCTCATACAAGCTATGCCCATGAAGTGCATTTAAAAGAGCCACTCCAATCAATAAAAATTACTTCATTGTTTTATATGAAGAAACAAAACTTATTTTTCAGGGGAAATCATTTCTAAATAAATTCCTAAAGAATTGCAAAGGTTCCTTTCAAAGACTCTTCTTAAAAATAAGAGTTGAAACCCAGAACGACCAGATAATCTGATTGCTACCTACAAAATAAAAGAGAAATATTTATTCATGCTTTTCCTCATATTCAAGCTAAAATATAGGACTTGTAATGCAGAGCTCGGTAAAGCATGGATTATATATGACTTTTCCACTCGCTTCACTCCTGCAACTATTTTCTTCTCACACCACCACAAGTAATGAAATGCTCCCCAGCTGAAGCTCGATTCAGTCGTGTCTTTGTAAAATCAGCACGACAGGCGGTTCTTCCTCTTTTTCTCCTTCACAACCTTCCCCGTGACACGCGCATGCGCGTACACGCAGAGGCTGCATGCTGGAAGGCAGAGGAGAGAGTCCTTAACAAGCTGTTGTAAAACAGACATGTTAAACCAGATATGCCAGATAAGTACCAATTCCCTGTCCTGAGCAGCACGGCATTTCAACAGAAACACAAATACCAGATTTGGTTAAACGTAACTGATTTGTGCTTATAAACATCCAGATGGTGCATGACTAAACAAATTGCACATATTTTCCGAAGAAAAATGACCTTGATATCCAAGTTAAAAAATTAAGCACTTTATTTATGCTTCTCAAGGCGTAAAACAAACTCATAACAGCTTCAAGTAAAGACCTGTATCTCATAGTTAGGAGACTGTCAGACACGGAATATGCACGTATTGAATGGTCACACTCTAAGGCACGATCAAGGAGCAAGCACTAATATCAAGAAAGCATACAAAGATGGCATTCGAGTTCTTTCTATCTCAGATTAACTCTTTTGTCTGCCATGATTTAAAGCTGGCTTTTTGTATGTTAGGCTGAGAAAACGATTCAGTAAGGGAGATCAATAGAGCTCAGGACGTGGAAGCCATGCCTTATTCAGCTGTTATATATGTCCCTGCTTCAGTAGCACAAGGCGTTAAATGCAGGCATCCTGATTCCACAGAAATTCACCTTGACCTGAGATGACTTCATTCTGGCTGCAAATTTCGGAGGTTATTTTACGTAAACGATGTATACAGCAGCTGGACCAACATCACAGAAGAAAATCTAGGAAAAAAATTCACTCCACGGAAGTCACTTGTACCTCTTCTATCTCCTTATTCTCTCTTTCTCCTCATCAAAAGAAAAATACTTCAGAACCATGTGCTAGACTCATAGATTCATAGTTAAGGCTACGAAGTTTTACTGAACTCAAAGAAAGCAAAAAATAGTAGCTTTAAAAATAAAATGGAATAAAAGCATAACAAGCATTAAGTAGCTACATCTTTGTACAGCAATCCTTCTCCTTTTAGTAGCACAGGGAATGCAATCAGTAAAAATATCCCCTGGTAGTCTGCTCTTTTTCCTAATTAAAAACAAAACAAAATCACACAATTCTATCTAGTTCAGAAAGGGAAAACTGATCATGTACCCTACCCCCTGTTTTCCTTCATGTGTGCAGCAGAGTATCACATTAAGCATTTCAGAGGTTAAAAAGCCAGATCTGCAGTTCCTCCTGTGGCTCTCCTCACATCCCCTGGATGCTTGTCCTTTACACTGAATGGACAAGCAGTTTGTCATGGCACAGAAAAAAGAATGAGATCATGTAAGCAGAGACCAGACCACAATACACATGCATAGGAATCAAACTAAGGAAAGCAATATGACAGGTAATTTTAGATCTGGATGCTGCCACTGAGTAACAAGTGCGTTAATAGGATATGAGAAAGAAGGAGCAGAGATGTGATGGAGAGGTATTTCAGCCTCCTAGAAGGCATGAGAAGTACATCCCCTTACAGAGAATGCCAATCCTCTTAACTGCTTCTTCCCAGCAAGACTGGAATTCTGAACCTTTGGTAGCTTGCAACATGCCTAAATGACAAGAACTAAGCATGTTAGCTGGCAAGAAAAACAAAGCCATTTTATTGAAGAACAGGCAAAATGGGAGCTAACACTTGCTGCAATAAGGTTTGTCCAAGGACCCAGCTCAGTTTTTGAAGCTTAACCAGTACTGGAGTGCTCCTGTTTCAGACAGTGCCATGAAGAGCAGAAGGAAATGGAATGGTAGCACGCCCACTAAAGCAGCTTTCTTTTGGGAAAGCAGCAGTTGTAAGGGCTGGACCAAATTCAGCAACCCCACTATGACCTCCTCAGGAGCCAAATAATTCATTTCTGGCTTTTCAGCACAATATCATTGCCACTGGTGCTTTTGCAGAGGTCTGGGCTTTCTCAGTGTTCCAGCAATCACTTTACTTTTCTGTACAACACAAGTGACAGAGGGGAAATGATGATTTTCAAGTGTTTATGTCTGAGGAAAACTTAATTTCATGGGGCAGAGAAATCAAACCACTTATTTAGCCTGAGGACTCTTCCTCTTGCCAAACTTCAATGGCTTTTGCAAACAATAGGGCTTCACAAAGAGATCATACAAATTCTTTTTAATGGAAACTATTAGGCAACCTAAATATAGAGACAGTTACCAGTGCCCTCTACAACACAGCGTGTTAGGGTTCTCTTCAGCTTTCCTTACTCGTACATCTAATGAACTTCAGCAGGAGATTTGTCCAAGAAATGAAGGATTATTACAGCTTTAGGTTCCTTACATTTGTACAATATCTTTCACCTAGAAAGACTTCAAAATGTTTTAAAGGTCACATATAGAAAATTACTATACTCAGCACAGCCTCCTATAAAGAGGAACACAGTAATTTATCAGTACCCAAGCAACGATACAGAACAATTTAGGCTAGAAAGTAAATAAGAAAGCCATGTCTACAGGAAAATTTAGATCCTCAGTCAAACAACAGTTCTCCAGTAAAACATACAGGGATTTCCAACCAGCAGATAGAATGTCAGCTTTCCATCTGACTCACAGCACATCTAACTGGCTCCACGCTGGGCACTGGTTCATTACGATCCCAAAGAAAAGAGTGCTACCCTTAGGAGCCTGTAACGTCCCTTCCTGCTGCATCCAGGATTTCTCTTGTATGTTCACTGTCCAAGAACAACACTGTTTAATCATCCACGGTGACACTACCATGGAAAAAGTTAATTCAAGTCCATGATTGAGAGTTCCCTTTAGAAGTATAATAAAATATGATTGAGGAGTCGTAAGAATTATTCCCACTAATCTTAACAATGCCACCAGTTTTAAAGATCATAATCCATACCTAGCTCTTAGCATAAAAGGTAATTCTTCCGGAGAGAGAAAAATGGTTCAACAGTGAAAACGCACATAAATCTGACTCTGCACCTGAGTATGATTCTGTGAAATTAATTGTACACAATTAGTATAAAAACATGCGAGTTTTAATCAACTTAACCTAACTTCCAGTGGCCTTCAAAAGCATTACACTTGACTGTGATTGCCTGGTTTTCCATCTGCAAATATGTTCACATTTAGCGAATTTTAACACTCAGAAGCAGACATCAAACAGTTCATCACAAAGAAAGAGATTTCTCTGAACTAAAAAAAGGTGATTTACATCACTGCTTACATCACATAGGCATTACTATGTCTAGTAGATATAGATTTCATTAATTTAAAAAAAAAAAAGGCAGAAATTTGGAAGTAAGAACCAATGAACACTTAAGAACTGTGCTGAGACATCAGATTCATCCATACAAACATTAAGATTCAAAATGGAAGACAAAAAAAACCACCATTCCCAGTGCCATCAGAACTCCACGGTATTGTGATTCTGAACAACACTGACAAAAACGTCTAATTCTAAGGGTGGTATGAGTAAATGGTTTAACAGGGCCCCAGTTTGGTGTCTTGGACTTCACTTCCTTTAAATAAATAAATAAATAAATCCACCCAAACAGCCTTTTGTGTCTCCTTGGCACCCTAAGCATTCCTCTCTCCATAGATACAAAGGTCTACTTACCAGCTCACATCTCAGCTCAGAGCTGGACCTAAAACTGCCTGGTCTAAAACCTCCCCCTGCATTTATCTGATGCCATGGGCTAACCCCAGACTTCGCACCCACATGAAAACACGACCTGTTTAAACCGAATGGGAAAATGACATCCACAAACCCCGTCAGCTACGCATCGTTTCGGAGTTTAAGCAGAGAAATGAAAATGAAGGTATCAGCTAAGACTCTGCATATCAGAACACTGTGAGGGAGAAAGCAGAAAGAAAAAATCATTGTTCCTAAAATATGTTCAGAAAGTGTCATAGTTCAAAACCTATAAAATAGTCAAGAAGGAGAGAAAAAAAGCAGTGGTGACACAGGTATCTCAGGACTGCTTGTTTTGTTTGTTTCGTCTTAGTGCTTTCATCCAACTGAGTTTCCAGATCAGCAGAACATAATTTTGAAGTCACTTTGTCTATCAGACTGGCCGGAGGCTGAGGATGGCTGCAGCCTTCAGCTGTGCTGCTTTCCCGAGCTTACATTCGGCCCCTTATTTTGCTGAACGTTACCAGTCGGAGCACATCTACCTGCGATACAACAGAACGCCACGCTCATTGCTGGAAAGCACGCTGTACGTGACAGATGCAATTCCTCTCAGCACATTTACCTCGCTGATTGCCTTATTTATGATATATATATACATATTCAAAGCTGAAGTTATGAGAGTACTTCCGACATGCACTCCAGTTTGCAGAACTCCAGGAAATCAACTTCAGAAATAGAGATGCATCATTCTCACCACGCATCTGCACTTACAAATTCAAATGTGTAACATTTGTTGCAAGTCATATTCAGCGCTGTTTTGAATGCTATCTAAAACGCAATTGCCGCTCACCATAGGATCGCAACTTTTATTGCCACTCAAACTTCTCCAGCTGACAGAATTAAGCCATAAGCTCGATACCCTAACAAAGGAGTCCTTAATAACGCTCTCCCCGGTCAGCACTCCCGCTGGCTGTATAAAGCCCCCACTCCCCCGGTGTCACACCGCGCGGCACGTCAGGAGGGGCAGGAACCAGGTAGGTCACTGTGCACCTTCTGACGGTTCGCAGAGAACAGGTCCTCGTGGGACGCCGCAGTTCCGCCTGGGGCACGGTTAGCTGGGGGGGGGAACCCCCCGACCCGACCTCCCCACCGAACGCGGCACCGCTGCTGTCAGGGCCGCCGCCTCGCGAACCGGGGGCCGCCGGCGGGGACTCACCGTGTGGAGGTGCCCTTCCTCACGTCGCACATCATGCACTTGAAGGCCTCGGCGCTGTTGCGGAAGGTGCAGACGCTGCAGTCCCAGTAGCCCTCGTCCGAGGAGGGTTTCGGCTGCCGCTTCGGCCTGCGGAGACACAGCACGCGGGGTAGCGCGGGGCGCGCCGCCCGCCACCGGCTCCCCCGGGCGCCATCGCCGCCGGCCCCGCGCACCCGAGCGGGCCCCGGGAAGGCGGCGGCGCTGCCCTACCTGGTCGGGCTCTTCTTGTCTCCCATGCCGCCTCCAGACGCGTCCCCGGCCTGGCCCTTTGTGTATTTGTCAATAAGGAGGAGCGCGGGGGTCTCTCGCCTCTAACGGGGACCCGCGGAGGAGGAGCCACCGCCGCAACCTCCAGCTGTCGGGGAAACTCCTGCCGCCGCCGCTGCCCCCTCCTCCCTCACGTGTCCCCCCGCCGCCAACCAGCGGCCGCCCGCAGGCCGCGGCGCCCGGCGGGCCGCGCA